>KZ308261.1:876968-967401 GCA_000376725.2 Ladona fulva
TATTTTAGATTTATTCTTTTCAGTCTATTAAGTAATTGATCATTCTGTAATATATTCCTCGTGAATGACTTTAATTCAATCAAGTTTCGAACAATCAATTTTACACATTGAACCTAAATAAACTACCTTTGTTATCAACCTTTTCAGAACAAGCAAATGCGATCTTACTTTAAGATAGGAATCTTGATTGATGTTCATTAGTAGTCTCAGCTGCTCCGTGCATTTTAAAGGGAAAATTCACAGAGACTGTACTCGAGTGATTTGGACTGCAATTAAAGTAGCAGCGAGTCGCATTTCAATTAAGGCTTTAAAATTCAACTACAGTACGCTACCAACTGCAAAAATAAGGATTCCATTTGCTATAGATAAAGAAAAGGGACGCTTAATTAAACAGTCTCTGTGGAGCTTACAAAAAACTTTCCAAAGAAGATGATCTCAGTTATTTGTACAGGAAATTTTTATGAGTAAGAAATATTTTTTTCGAGGAACAAAGAACCTTGACATTTTCAATGTATAAAAGTAACTTTGTTTCGAGAATAATAGGAGAATACTTTTCGTTGAAATATTGCACTCGCTGAAGACTTTAGGAATACTACATTAGCATACTTGATTAACAAAGAACAGACGGAATTATCGCATGAAGTCTCTAAGACTAGTAATTGCCTTTTTATTAGCAGATATACAGGCTAAAAAGGTCTTTATTTACGTTCAAGAATAGGAAAGGAATATCATGAAAAAGTTGTGACCTGTTATCAACTAGGTCATATTACGTATTGACCTGCGTCATTAACCGTGTTCGATTGTATTACGCGAACATTTTATTGCAGAAACACATTTTTAATCCAAAGACTATAAAATACTCCTATTTACGGAAGAAACTGCGACACATTTTCCGGAATGATGTCAGATGGACGCGACCGAATGCAGATCTATACTCTAAGAGACATTCATTTACAGGTTTCCAAACTTAATTGATATGTGCAAATAACGCCTATAACTTCTACAGGACAGCGATTATATTTTTTAAAGATTGGTTTTTAATATATTTTAATAGCCAGCAAAAATTATATAGTTTGAATATATATAGGTGAATATCCTTGGTATTTGACACTATTTGCGTACACATTTCGGTACATTTTTTTAAGGAATCCTATTTTCCTAAGGAGGAATTTTTAAGAGAAATTCATTCCAGAATTCTAAAAATACATTCATCCATCGGATAAGGGTTGTATGCTCCCTCAGGATTACTTGTTGCAAAATGAACCAAACGAAGGTTTTTGCTCTACTGGTTTAGATAGTAGACACGCATTTTTATCTCATAGGCCTTGAATGTCAACTGACAGAATGAATGAATGAATGACTCAATTCGAGAATAGATTTAACAAAAAAAAACGAACATAATATTTATTTCAGACCGGAAGAACGCACCTTAATTAGTCACCTCGACTAGATATCAATAATTTCTTCGACTTTAACCGTCGCCCCTTCACTGAATAGACCGTTGCTGAGACTATCCAAAACCGATCTCCGAAAGTCCAAATCCACGTAGACATAAAAGCAAGTTAGATTTAAGATCTAATTTGTTCCAGCAATTAAACATGTTTGTGATTAAATTATGACTCAGAAAATTACCAATTGGATTACGATGGAAGAAATTGGAGTTACGATATAAACTGTTGATAACAAGATGTAATTCAATTTATCACCGTGGAAATTCATAAGGATTTCCACGCTCTACACTTCCGCCACTTGGATAATACAATTTTCAGGTGAATGGAAATGAAATCTCCATTACATTTGGAGATACTAGATAAAGAGATAATCCGTTTGTTTCATGGACTACACAGCTTCGAGCGTAAGATTCGCTCATGATAAAATGAGCTCTAATATCGGATTATAAATAGAGATGGAGCTTTTAAATGATCGATCGGTACGTCATGACTGCCAGGTCTAATTCTGCTCCTCAACATTCCTTCAGAATTTTTTCAAAGGTTTTGAGATCAAGGAAAATAGTTTGCGGCACCCAAGTTTGCACTACCACGCGATTAATACATTGGTACCAGTCATCGAATATATCCCTCGAAAAAAATTTAAATGCATAAAAATACAAGATTTGCAATAGGAAATGATATTTATAAATTTATAATTGTACAGGATTTACTTAAATGATTGTAGGAGTAGGAAAGAGTGCTTAGTTCTATTTGTTTAGTTCTATCAGGTTGAAATACAGAAATTAACCGTCTAAAGATAAGGGCAGATCAAAGAGTTGCCTTACCGCATTTTACAAATTATGATGCGAGTGACTTTAGCTACAAGATACACATTCAGTTAGCTGTAAATTCTCTCCCGCATACCATTTAGAGTAATCAAGTCCAACCCTGAACCATTTCTGAGTCTTAAATCAGGTAGGAAAATTTGGACGCGTATGATAGAAACTTTTTCTTATACTCTTAATTTACAGCCATTATTCGTTTATATACTGTACTTAGAGAGAGCACACACGAACTTAAAACATGTATAATACTCAACCTCATGGGATGAGTGTATCTATCTCTCATGTAATACATTTTCCGGATAAATGTAACCTATACACTGTAACAAAATTTTCACAATGATTCTCCAAAAACAGAAGCACACACATATTTAAATGAAAGCTCTTTCAACAGAAAGAAAAAGGAAACTCGGACAGACACCGTCATTCATCAATTCATTATTAACAGTTATGTTACCATATTTCCACCTATGGAAAATCGGAGACTACTGTTTATCTCCGGCCGCTTAACACAAAGGGAAGCTTACAAGCATTTCTTAGCGAAGAATGCTTTTTTGTGTAACGTTTTTCGTCGTCAATGAACGAACAAATTTCATTTTTTTCCGCAATTTTCCTGAATAATGGACACCAAGTACGCTGTAAAAATTTGATGTTCAGTCTTAATTTTTCTGAGAATCAGCAATACCTACACTGTATACGCTGAGAGAGAAGAAAATTCATCGGAATGAGAACTGTACAAGATTCAAGATGAAAATCATAATAGATTAAAACACGCTACACAGTGGAACATTCACAGCGTAATACCGTAGATCAAACGTACGAAAATGATTACATGAATTGAATCAAGAACAAATAGTTATGAGTTTATGCAGCAGACCTGCCAAATAGATGTTGAAATCTATTACTAAAAGCTTCCAGGTGACTATCAAAACCTGCGTTTCTCAAATAAATTATTTATTATTGGACTAATTTTCACTTCAAGTGATGCTTTCACGACATTTACCATCAAATCCGCGAAAAGGAAGACGTACGACTCAAGTAATGCTTTTTGTGGCAGCAAGATTGTGCCCGAGTAAGTACACGGGCACGGAACATCTACGGGCTCTTCCTTGCTCTTTCTCATCATTTCCATCCGGACCTTCGGAAAGATTTCATAGTTTTGATACCGGTACACTTTACTGAAAGCTCAAAGACGAGATCTATGCCTCAGTGAATTCAACATTTCACATCTCTTACCACCAAACCTTCTTACATCAATCGCTTCCATATTTATACATATTAATTTATTATTAGGCTATTTATTTCTCTTCTGCCTATTAGTACAGCTTCAGAAATCGCTAATATACTATTTTCATAGTTTGGCGGAAATCATATCTTGAAGCACCTGGAAAACCCAAAGTCAAATGAAGGTGAAAATTTTCACCGGGACCGGGATTCGAACCAAGATCTCCCTCTTTCCGAGCGGCTGCTTTCGTTTTATTCTCATTCCCGCATTCGGTACGAAAGCATTTCCAGTAACGAGAATTTTCTTCGTAAAAGGGAAGACTCCAGGGGTGGCTGATCGCACTTCTGTTCACTTCTTCATCAGAGGAAGAATATAAAGTTTAGACGCCGTAAATTCCTGATTTAAAAATTTTATCGGCTGTAGCTCGTAATGATGTACTTGAGGGTGTATTAAATTTCCTAATTTAACGCCCGAAAAATTTGGACGCTCTTCAAAATGGTCTTCCGAGAAGCAATGAAATAATGGCTTAGATTAGGGGATCCCAATTTAAAACGACGAAATAACGTCTTTCTGGTGATGGATGCCATGTGCTCTACTTCCCTTTTAATGAAGAACCTTTATTTGACTTTCCCTTTAATATGATGGAGAATTGGAAATGTAATGAGCTTAACCGTAATCTCTTGTAATTTCCGTCAGATATAGAGTGCGTCACTCAAGATTTATGCATTTAATGAATGGTAATGTAATTTCAGATTTAAGGATTTTCTTAATCAATCACAGTAAAAGGGAAGGTATGGGTGCAGAGTCAGACTGCCAATTCGTCGGTTGATATCCTAGCAAGGAAAGAATCCAACGATAACGTATGCAATTTTCAAACATTCATGCCTAAAATACTTCTTTAAGGGTTGAATCAATTGTTAACAATAATGAAAACTGCGAAACAGTGAATAATGTAGAGAGCATTACTTTCAAATTTTTAAACCCGTCGCAACATGGATATCATTATCTAAGGCGATTCCAATTGAAGAGAACTGGTAATTGATTTTGGAGAAATATATTTGTCTATTTATGTATTTGAATTTGATAAATGTATATAACGACGAAAGTGTATTGCCGAAGGTTGAATGAATAGGTTGACATAAATGCAGAAGTACAGAACCACATTCGAGAAATTTTTATACCAACTATTGCAGAAGGAAGATATATGTTAGGATATCTTGAGTCATGGCTAATGATTGTGGGGGAAGAAAATGGTAAAGGAGATCAAGGCATGTTTATGATAAACCGGTCTTATGTGATGTTAGATGACCCTCACCAGAATATATTTTATTCCGTCCGGCCGGATGATGACGCTAAGGGTTGAAGTCACGGGTGCAGAAGAACAAAATATACTGTGGTGTTGGTAAAGGTTTGTAACTTTACGTTATGCATTCCTAGCAAGTCGTACCTGAAGTCGTACCTGAAGCTAATGATTGCATTCTCAGATGCAGTCTTTACAAACGGATGAAGAGACGAACACAGTGAAAGATAATTTGGAGAGAACAGAACAACAGAACGGTTCATTGCCCTTTGAAGTCAGTAGTAGAATTCATATAAACAACATAGATGAAAAAAAGTAAATAATATGAAAAAACAATACCCAGTACTCATCTAAATCCCTCTATCACTTCCCATCACTGGAAACTTAGACAGGAATCTTCCCTCCGGTTATCTCTTAATCCAAGCAAATACCTCACTAAATCTTAGCTCAAAAAGTGTATGAGATTCAGAACTTTCAACCTTGAGATGGACCGAATGCTATTTTCTCTATCTGCTTTCATAACCCAACTTAAAATTACCGCTCAAATAGTCACGATAGAGACCCACTGATTATCTCAGGGAGGCTTTTTATTAGATCTTTCCTCAATTGATGTTTTTAGCGCTTTCATTCTTTTTAGCTTCTTTATCTCAAAAATTAGAACGAGCGGCTTTGAAAGAATATATCCATCCTGTTCCACCAATCACTAACGGGTTTCGTTGTTGCTCTATTATTACGATAGTGAAAGAAGTTAATTCTGCGAACAAGATGACGAAGAGTGTCAAATAGAGGTCTCGGGGTGGTGGGGAATGAATTTTCAGAAGGGGACCAAGAGTAAAGAATAGAGAGAAAATTAGATGGGTCGTTGAAAGGTTATGCAAATGGAGAGAGATAGTTTGAAGAGGAAAATGGCTAAATTGAAGAGGAGGGAAACACAAAAATAGATTGATGGTCTCAAGTCCCTGAAATCAAACACAAGCTGTCCAATGAGGGCTAATGAGGACAGTGGATTCTTTCTAAGAATTCGTCATTACATTTCTCGCAAAAAATTACTTCTAATTGTTCAGTATTTTCTAGAACCTCTTAATTTCTTCTGTGTTCTTTTACGTATAGGAAAGAATACTTGAACTGGAAAGAATACAACACTTGAATGAAAAGAATTCTGAAAGGAACAGATATTTAATCTTACGAGAAATAAGTAAGCGTTCCCCGTTTGCTTAAGGACACAGGATGGGAATCTTTAGAAGAGAGAAGCTTAATTTGCTTAATAAATTCTGAGGTAATAGGTTCTTGGACGACATTGTGTGTATTATCACATCCTCCCTATTGTATGGGCATAGAAAAATCAGGGAAATAGAGACTAGGTTTAGTTTTTATTCATATTTTTCGCGAACGATACGCTTCAGAAAAAGTGTAGATCAACAGGCAGTGCCCACTGCTACTCGCTCAAAGGCTGTTAGTAGGTTACACAAACGTCATTCCACTTATTTTCCTACTTAAAGAAATCTGAATCTCAGCGAATTTCATCACAGGAAATATGTTACATAAGAATAAATTCCAAACATCAGAAATTACGTTAAACACTATGTATAAATATACGAATCGTGTAACATATCTTCATAATTATTACTTAAATTTACTTCTTCATAATTTTAATAAGCGACAGATTTGCCTCTCGAGGTGTTTAATATAGCCTATCGAGTAATTTAGTAAAAAGATTGGAGAGAAATCACATATAGAACAACATATTTCAGAGTCACGAGAAAATGATTTTTCAAACTGGGAAATCGATTTCCGATATATTTATTTACCTATGGAACACAACCTCTCATAATTTCGAGAATTCTTACCCTAGAAGGACAATAATGGGTTTCACTGCACTCTGTGGTTGATTTCCAGAACTTTCGAGGAAGACAAGAAGAGAGCCTTTTCAGAAATAGAAGTAAACCAGAAGCCTTGGAAAGAAAGTGAGCTAAGGTAAACGTGGAAATGTTATTGTGGAATGCTCGACGGAACCACTTATGATTTGATAAAATGGAACATTTAGGACTTTGATTCTACCAGAAGACATTCGCCCACTTTTATCGACTCGTGAAACTTGATGGAGCGATCTCCTTTCTTTTCGAAATTTTTGTCGGATGAAATAAATCAGACATCTCAATTTTTGGTGTTTGCGCCCGAAGATGAATCGGAAAGTTGTCACTCCCGAAGTATATGCTATGGTAAGGAGATAAATACATGAATAAATACCAGTTTTTGTATTGATAGAATTACCTTGTATCCTGAAGAGAAACGCAAAAGTAAATAATTTTTTGCTGGACTCTGTATCGTGATCATCTATCTGACCGGCTGACAACTCCTTCATCATTAACTCCTTTATTTAAGATATGTTTATGAAAATCATTGAATATTTTATGCACAATTTAAATTAATAATTCACCGTAATTGATTACTGTTAATTCTGTCGATTTTTACCACACAATTAGTACAGGTTTATTTACCATTATATTATATATTGCTGTTTGTATTAAGAATATGACGTATTTATATGCATTTATCTATTTTAATATTCTCTATCTATCTATTGACTATTATACTTGAGTTATCCAACACACAGCCAGCTGATATTTTCTAATCAGCTCAAAAACTTTCCCAAGTTTGGTAAACAATTCTGAGCATAAAAATGTTTCCTAATAGGGATAAGATAGTTATAAAGATAATTTAACATTTCCAAGTAAATGGTATGAATAAAATTCTCTCAGGTTTTCACTCAGGTTAATTCGTCTGTGTTTGCGACATCAGTCTCACTAGAATCAAGCCAGGTGCAATTAATGCAAAGTAGTAGTACCGAGTACAATACTATCTCAAAATTACTCCCCTTTTAATTAAAACCACAATTTTATTGTGCAACTTGTTTTCCCGTGCCAATAAATAAGTAAAACGATACATGTTCAGAAATTCTATTATGTATTTGCACTTGCTGTGGAAAACATCTAAAAAATGTAACTGAGCAAAATACTAAATGCTTGTTCACATACGTAAGCGAACGAAAGGTCTGCTTCGATGGATCGAAGTGCTAATGCTAATGGAAAAAATGCTTGATGTCAATATAGCTACGCTGAATATAGAGAGATTTGAATTGCATTCCCATGATAACATATTTTACGCTTCATAGAGAAGCTAATCGTGCTTTTATAGTGGCCAATAAGTTTTCACCCGATATATATTCACGTACTAAAGAAGCTCCTCTGGAATATCATCTTCGAGAACGATCGTCTACGAAAATCCAATAGTGTAAATAAGTTAAACCAACTGTGCAATACATACGCAATGACCAGAGAACTAACACGTTTAAGGAAAGATCTGAGGTAATGTCTTTGAAAACTAGAGACGCAGCTGGAAACGGTGAATGGAAGATGTGAATACAAACGAACAGGTGGAATTTTTAAGATGGCTATGCTATGAGAGAGAAGATGCGGAACGGTGGAGGGCAGAACAATCGATAGAATGAGCTAGAGAGCCGTATATACAGCAAGCTCTCTTCTTATTCGCGTACTAGCGGAAGAAGGCTTCCATAGCACTTTCGTAGGAGCGGAACAATGTAGGCAAGGCCTTTACTCTCGACTTTCAAAGAGCATGCGGAAATATTTGTTGATCCAATGACCGAGAACTCAGTCTATAGTAGAAGGACAGGGAGTAGAAATGCTTCACAGAACTCGTTGTTTTCCTTAGAATTTGCAGGAAGGCAGTTCAAGGGGCAAAACTTGAACTGAGCTTACATTTTTAAGTCGACTAGCAGTTATCATTCCGGCACTGGAAAGAATATTTTCCTCAATACGAGTTTTAGTACATCTATATATCATTCGAGTAATAGGTGGGTAAATTTCACGGTTCAATAACACTGTTTCCCAAAAAGTAAATAATAAATTCGGTTACTTATAAACCAAGTATAATATTCTTAAAATCACACACAAATATTCGTACAAGAGACAATATTTAAGAGTCTTGACTGGTACTTCCGACTTATGAGTACTCTCCGCCTCTTTGGATTTGAAAACATATTTAGTAAACCCCGAAAAACTTTGCCAATTCTTATTTTCGCGCATACTATACTAACAGTAGCTAAGACAACCTCCCAGCAATATTCAAAAAGGACTCACAAGAAACAAAATTCCCTCCGGGCTTTGGCGGGACATAACTTTTCTGAAGAAATGAAACACGGGATACAATACAAAAAACGTGGAAAACAACTGAATAGAATAAGAAATTTTGAGAAACACAAATCAAAGTTACATATAATTTTCTGGACTTTATTAATAACCGCCAAATATAACTACAACTCTAATTAATTTTAATGATATTTTATTCCTTTAAATCGCAATTATAAGTGTTAAGAAATAGAAGTTTATTTTTGAGAATGGAATCAAGAGTAAATCAATAATAATGATGATGATTTCAGATTGATCGTGATCGTATTTGTAATTTTTGCATTGAAATAATTAATATGGAATACTTCTGAATATTCCTAATAACTTTAAAATACATGTACGTTTGAATATCATTCTTAAGGAGCCAGTCAGCAAGACAGTTTCAAGGACTGGGTTATTATGATTTCTAATTTTAGGCGAATTAAGACTTAATCTCTCTTTATCAAGCAATCAGCTTATATTTAAGTGTTCACATTTGAGATTCTCCGCTATCGTCTGTGCGAAAAATAACAAATGTATCTACTGAGGTATACTTTAAGCATGCTTACGGTTTAGAAAAGGAAGAAAGGCATGCGCATCACAGAAAAAAATCATAAGTGCGAGGTCTTGAAATAACCTTACGTAATCGCACGAAATGCAATTGTGGAATATCGGGTCATTAATAAGCCACGAGGGCTATCGCGATCATTTCCATGCGGAAATAATTCACGAATCTCCATAGGAATCGCAGTTATCGGCAAATTTTGGATATGATTGCGTATTGTAAAAGAATGAAGACTGCTGAAGAATTCCCGTGGAGTGAAATGCAACAGAAACTGCACAATACTCGAAAACTCGCTCTGTGGCTGGAGGATGAATTTTACATTCGCATATGGAGTGACCAAGCGGTTGAGTTGGAGTAACGGGCCAAGCTGAGGCAGGAAAACTCAACGTGTCGGCCTGAATCTGTGCATCCCGTTTACCATTTCCCGCAGTGTACCAATATAGTCAAACATCTCCCCACAACGTTGCATCTTAAAAATTAGTAAGTCAATCCCCTGAGCACCGTCCACTAGTCCTGGAATGGAATATCTACCCCTAACATGAGTGTTGAATTACTAACGACACCGAGTTGGTTGATAGCAAAGGGTGATTCGCACTTGGATGTGATTCATGAAACACTTCCATCACAGAAAATTCTGAAAATATTGAATTTTGTTACCCTGCGCATTAATATACCTAAACTTTCTCTTAACCCGAACAGTTAAGCTGTCTAATATAAACAAACCAATTTTACGGTGATAATTTTACAAGTGTGAGATAGTTCCAATGCATTTAGGACAAACGGAAATTTTTGTTGCAACCAAAATGAATAGCTTTAGCAGTTTGTGAAGGGTCTTGTAAATTAAAAAAAATGACCTAATATAATTCTATAATTAGTTGAAATCCTTCAAAATATTACCCGTGAAGTCCGCACAGCGTTTGAATCTGAGCAAACTTTTCACGCATTACGTTTCTCTTAATTTTCATAATATTCCACTTACTTTGCCTTACTTTCGTCCAGTGTTCTAGTCCTTATCTTATATTTTTGATCGCTTTTCCTATTCATATCTCTGAACTCTTTCGCGAATAAGGAAGCCTATAATGTCCTTTTCTAGACGTAAAATAAAAATTATTGATGTTGCAATATCTTGAAATTCATAACACTGTCAATAAGCAGCCAGTTCCTCGTTTATTCCTCCAAGACTTAACTGTTAATATAAGATTAAGATATAACTCATGTGACCGGACTGAGAATTACGTACTTGGGCGCTATTAAAATAAAATCTCGTGTAATTTAGTGAATTTTATCTATGTCGTTTGCTGGAACTCCTGAATGTGATCTCGCATTCCCTATAAATACAACTACTATTTATTCATAATTTTATTACTATATTATTCTGTACTCAACTACTGTACACATTGTCATACACTATCATATTCTGCACTATGAATCATGTTCATGTTGTTTTGCAGGTTCAAACCCCCGTGAGAACAGAGCCATTTATAAAGGAAAGCAGACAAATCATAACTACGCCCCTGCTTTCAACGACTCTTATGTAAGTGCATATTCAAAACAATATAATGCCCTGGAAGAGTAATTGATTTAGATTTTAAAAATAAATATCAGAATTTAATCTACTTATAAATCATTTATGTCATGCAAGACTTGGTCATTGATTTTGAAAATAT
The DNA here is from genome assembly GCA_000376725.2 of Ladona fulva. Classification (NCBI taxonomy): domain Eukaryota; kingdom Metazoa; phylum Arthropoda; class Insecta; order Odonata; family Libellulidae; genus Ladona; species Ladona fulva. The sequence goes on from KZ308261.1 coordinate 888,182, forward strand.
ATAGTAATTATGATAATCTTTTGTCATTCATATGTTTGTATCGGGCTATTTACAATTCAAAGATGGCGAAAGAAACACATTGGTCCAGGATCTACCGAGGTGTTAATCAAAATCGTCCCAATGACCGTTGGTCAAACGAGGGATCCTATAACTGATACAATTTCACGAAAATAGCTCGTAACTCCTGAAAAACCTCGCACACGCACCTAGAATTAACATGTAACATTGAAAAGCCACATCATTAGCAACCACTCAGCTAACGTACACATATCGTCCTGCTTAGATTAGACGCGCGAATACATTCCATACGTATCATAGAGCGCACATTAAAGCCAAACAGCTTTAGAAATACGCAGACGAAAAGTTTCGGTCATAAATCCGATTAGCTTCGATAGGAATGTCGTAATCTCCTCAGCACAAAAATCGATTCCGTTTAAAACGCTAACTCCGTTGACCTCATATTCGAGATTTGTTCCCCGAACAAAACGGCCTAACAAACAACTATCGGACCACCGAGGTGGTCCCGTTTTTCTAAAAAATATTTCCCCTTATCCGCCCACGCAAATTGCCCAAAGTGACGCGTTTCGCTCAACCCCTCGGCTCAGGGCTGAATTGGTTTGCAGCTGATGGGCACTTCCCGTCTACGAACCCTTTATGTCCGGAGCAACTGCTCAAACTGTGATGTGAGTGACCGTGAAATTGCGGTGTCCATTCTGTTCTCTAGCGGAGGGTGCATGCGATTGCCGGAGGCAGGACACCCACGACGGCTCCCTGCCTCCAAGAAATTAGCATTCTGCGAAGGAACGACGAAGATTGGTTTTCCAGAACTGAATTGATGTGATCGAGAGCTGAATGACCAACTGTTGGGAGAGCTGATCGATTTTAATGGAAGAGGATGTCTTCCCGTCACTTTAAGAGATCAAATCAAGCCGAGTATTATCATAAAGAAAGTTGTCCAACTACGATTTACGATGCAATTTTCTTCCTACGGGGTAAATATCTCCAAGAAAGGCCTTAAGTATATGAACGACAGTATGGATTATAAAAGTCAGCAAGAAAATAAATTCCGTAAAATGTTTAGAAATAATACGCATGACAGTTATGAATGCTCTAAACATCTCGGTCTAATCTAAGAAAAGTAAATTTTATACGAAAGATTAATCAATCAATCAAAAATTATTTATATTTGCTTCACCCTATTTGAATTTTTGGATTTCATATTAAACCTAACACTTAGTAGAGCTTTACCAATAATTTAAAGAGGTTTCCCTCCCTTCATAGGAGAATTTCAGGCAGAAAATCTCAAATAAGAATCATAATGATTAAGTATTTGTATAATATATTGCATTATTATGTTTCCGTGTAAGTTAATACTCTAATACTTCTTCGTAAATCAATCTGGGTTAAATCTATTATAAATAATAATTGCTTTGATAATGGAGAATACGATGATGAGAGATTCGTTTAAAATCATCATATTGGACAATTGTGATTTACGTTGCGTTTATATTCTTCTTAGTAACGCAAATCCTTTCTAAACAAATATGTGAAAATTAAGCTTTTCATTTGCTTGAAATGAGGTAAAAGTGCAATAAACTTTAGTCGTAAGTCCGGCAAATATTATTCATACCTCATACATGGATATAGAACGTTTGCTCGATAAAATATCTTAATACTAGTTTTCTTGCCAGAGGCTTTAACTCGTAGATTTCTAGAAGAGCTTGAACGTAATGATTTTTGAAGAATATTACAAACTACCAACCGTATCCGAAATAAGGATAAGATTTTCACATTGTTAATGAAGAAGACGTATCATTCATAGCAGAATAATATTTAACGTTTATTTCTTACGATACTTTCACTATCCTTCATAGTATGCGTTTAAATCAATAATCTAAATCAGTATTACTTAACCACTTACAGAGACTATATCGACCTAGTTTCCGCATTAAGAGGAATCAGGTGACGTTACAATAAATGCAATACAATCTTCACTAAAATATAAAAATAATTACATTTAAACATATATTTATTTAAACATAAATGTTTCGTATTGTTATATAATCATGTAGCATTTCTACAGCTCCGAAGTTTTTTTGGTCCTACTATGAGGATTAGTAAAAGTGATCGTTATAGTTATGTTTCTCACAATATTAAAAAGTTTTTGTTTAACTTTTCTCGACATCCTCTGAAGTACGGCGTAAATCATCCCAACGTTCCACAAGAGGACAAAAACATGCATGCAAAGAGAGGAAAACGAGCAATACGTGAGAATGCTAATCTTGAGAGAAATCAGCATGGAAATCATGCTTGCCTCGAGAAAATATTGTTCGAGGGAGAGAGAATAAAAGTGCCTCCCCATATAATCACGCGATCGAAGCGGAGACCTTATCTTCGAACGTCACCCTCATGGGGGAAAATAATGGAAGGAAAGGAAATTTTGTGGATTTTTTATATACTTATGCGAAAACGCACTTTGAGTGAGATTAAAATCAACTCGCATCACTTTTCTGCTTAACGAGCTCGAATCCTACGCTTTAATGTTCCCACCGAGTTTATTTGAGGGTTAAAAACCTCATAAACATAATGTACGGCTGCGCGTGTGGCATTAATTGCTTTCAAATAATCATTTCAACCGTTGAAAACAGGGGTCTCCAAACTTTTTGAGAGGCGGACCAGTTTCATATTTCATACAATTTTTAAATATAAGTTTAATGTAACATTTTTCAAATTTTACCCAATACCACAATTAAAGCACCTACTTGCGGTGGTACATTTATATTAATATTAATTTCACAAAAGTGCTAGGCGGGCCAGATCTAAAGGACTATAATTTTGTCTTAAAATATTAAAGATGTCGTGCTTAAAAGTAAACGAAGCAGGTTTTATATTTAAGAATACATGTATTTTGAATACCACAAAAATTATTGAAAATAAGAATGTAAGAATAATAAACGCCTTCCAATGAGGGTGTCCTGAGCATAAACATTATATGTAAAAGGGCCACATTTAAACCTTTCGTGATCCGGATCTCACGCGGGCCGTGGCTAGGAAACCCCTGATTTAAACGACAAAATGATCTGACCTTCTAAACATCTACGTCTAAGTATATACGAACCCTTGCGGCTCCCCTTTGGAATATTGACTAATTTTCCTCCGTTTTTAGCGTATTTGAACATTATTTTTACTTCTTCCTTCATAAATTCTGGAAATTGCAGTCAGCTAACACAATTAACTCCGAGATGTATACAATTACCTGTACCGTCGAAGGAAAATATTGTACGAGCTCGTAATTAAATTTCTTTTAGAAGAAACCGTGACTAACTCCTAAATCTGCAAACAAATCCAACAATCCGTCATTTGGCCTATTGTAGAATGTATGTTGTAGAATACTTTACATAAATTTACGTGTATGGTTATAGTATGGTTTTTATGGTATGGTTTACGGAAAAACGAAATTTCGACGTTACTTGCCCAAGGATCTGTCTTCCTAACTTTGCTAGCGCCATATCACTCCTAATTTGTTAAGAAATTTTGATTTTAACTAAATATTCTGATAATATTACCAGGTTCAGCAATTCGTCTTCCCAAACGCAATCTTAAGTTGAACTTCCTTCATTCGATTCATAGAACACTCAAAAGATATCATGTTACTAATTAATATAAATCATGAACGTTATCTTAAATGCATTTTCGATAAGTACCTCACGCGAGTTTGAAAAATCAACTTCTCCCGTTACCATAACGTTCAATACTTCAGCAACTTCAGAAACATAGAAATTTCGAAATTTAGATTTAAAAAATTTACCTCTGAAACCGACAAATTTACCTATTCAAATCTACCATCCTTATTTTGCGTGTGATTGTGGAGGTTTTTGTCGTTTTCAAATTCTCAGAATATTTTGTCCATATTTTATCTCTCTTAATTTTTTTTACAAGTATGAGTGTAGCTAATTAGGCCTAAATGGTATTAATTCCCAAATTGTAGAACATTACTCGGTATTTAAGATTCACATTTGTTGCACTCCATACTAAGGGAAGCGATTTTAACATCACTCCTGGATATCGCATTACTAATACATCTGTATGTATATAATACATGTATATACATCTCACCTCATTTCAAAATTATTTGTTGCCTCTACTCTTAGGATATTATTCGTTCCCTAGTCATATTCATTCGCCGAAATACGACTCAATTTGACTCAATAATGGTGTATAAATTGTCAAATCCTAAAATACTAGCGAAATTGCCGTAGTTTTATCATTTGCTTTTGTAACCAATCAATAACGAGCAGAAACATAATTTATTTGGTCTGATTTGAACTTAATACGTATATTCGTCAACATACTCTATTAAGCTCGTCAACTCGATTCGTATTCTTTCGTTATGTCCGAAATTAGCGAAAACTTTTAATATGATGTGGAATTCTCTAACAGTCTCTCTCGTTAGCCAAGGCAAAACTTGGGATGTTATTACCTAATTCTACAAATGTACCCTACTGTTTTGGCATGTGGCGAGATTTTTAAGGAAATATTTTGGAAAAGAACTCATTCATTAAACCCCAACCCCTCTTAAGTACGAGAACCTGCTTTTTGATAGCAATTCAGTATTTCACTTCACTTGTCCCTTTCTGAGACCTCTGAAAAAGTATTTCAAAATTCAAGGAAGAAAAATTTCGGACAAAATATTTTAGGACCCATATCGTAATAAAAAAATATATTTCATGATATATGATGCTGAATGTCTGTTTATGTCGTGACTATAAACAGCACGAAAGCTTGAGCGAAAAAGTGATCTTATCAAGTTCACGTTCACATATTGCAGCGGCTATAATGAATTACCGCCAAACGCAAAAGCCATGACAATTTTTTACACAAACAAACTGGCGGATGCTGACTCTTCCCTTTGCTTGTAAACTGCCTAACAAAAGCTTATCTATTAATAATGTAATCATGGAGTAGATGTGACTAAATGTGAGAAAATGAAGAAAATCATAGAGGTAAAAACTAAAAAGAAATGAATGGAACCATGTTAGAAAAGCAACCAATACCCTTATTATAGACTTATTCAGTAAATAACGATATTATAATACGATAATAAGGAAATATGTATTAGTATATACAAGAGGTAAACTGAATTTTTCAAACTGAAATTCCCCCTAGAATCGCCTAGACAAGATAGAACTTTTGTGATGAAAGAGGATTCCTGAAGTTTATCTTTGAATATTTCGTTAAATATACCAATAAACCATATATTTACCATAGTTAAGTATAAGTAAAATAGAAATTGAAATAGTTAAGGGAAAGTTTAGGGCCAGCGATTCATCGGAAAAAAATGAATATAAATCGTTCTGGAATCACAATTGTTAGCCGAAATTCGAATTTCTATGGTTTACGAATTCTTAAATTACGCCTAAGATCTACCAACAAACTATTATTTTCTCTTCGAGTGAGTACGAATGGACATTCTTCCTTGTCACATGGTCATACAAATTTATTTGGGTAGGCAAAAATGAACGCGTACCTATGAAAATCCGTTTCTTTAGTTTAATCTGAAAAAAGCATAAAAATCTTATCTACCCGAAATATTCGTTAGCATGATCATTCACAGTCCTTAGTTTCAATATATAATCCAAATAAAGATTTTAAACTTTTATAGTTATAAACGTATTTATTAAAAAAGATATCCTTCTAAATTCCCGTAACATTTATGACCAGTACTCCCGCAAGTATTAGAAGGGATCCGCTGTCTCCGGAGAAAATTTAACACAAGAGCTTCATATATACACTCTTTCTTAAAACTATGCCTTAAAAAAGAAGGTAGTTCAGTGTCAGGAAACAAAGCAAGCTTCTTTTTTCTCCATATTGTACGTCGGTCTTTTTCCGCTAGAATTTACTCGAACAAGACATGGCGAGGACGCCGAATATCACGGGTTGTGAGGAGAAAGAACGCGAGGTAGTTTCGTATGGAATGTCCCGGACGGATCGTACCCATTAATCTCAGACAAGGAACGCGTGACTCGATGCGGAAAGGAAGGAGAAGATACTGGGACCCTTTCCGACCGGCGTATTTGACTCCTGGAGAAAGAAACGCCGCTTAAAATTCTCGACGCATTTACTCGAGGAGAAAAGAAACCTACTCCATCCATCCTTTGGGTCCTATAAGAAACCAAGGGCACGTACTTTTCCAACTCTCCCAAGGAACTCTCTATCTTTACTCATCTCCTCATTTCCCACTTTGCATCCAGTCTCTTTCACGCACTTCCCCCTTGTTTTGGGATCCGCCCTCATCTCACGTAGAATCTAATCCTCTTTTTATCCAGCCCGATATGCCCTTTGTATTTTTATTGTCACCTTTTTTTCTTTCTGAGCGTTCTCGTTTTAATGAAGCCTTTCATTAGCTTTGTCCTCCATAGTCTTTGTTCCGCCGACTTTACCGTTAATGATTAAATGAAGGACGATTATAGAGATGATGAGGCTAGAATACCGAAAAAACTATTTGTTTAATCACTACTAATTCAGTATATGATAAATTGGATCTAAGAATATTCACTTATATCGATCTCTATAATATAATATTGTCTATGACGTTCTACTATAAGAGATTCCATTTTTTGTAGATGAAGTTCTCATTAGCAATTGGAGGAGGAGAGGTATACAGAGGAAGTGGGAGAGAAGTTTGATTCCCAGCTATGGCAGAGTTTTTCTCTTTAATTTCTTCATCTAAAATCAAGCAAGTGAACCATGCATATTTCATAGCTGATTTAGGAAGATTTAGGTTTAATTTTGAAGGGCTGGGGATGGCTATGTATTGAAGTCACGGGCAGAATTAGAAACGTGTATGGATGACGAATTTAGACAAATTTCTTATACACTTGTCTCAAAGTAAATGGCTTCGATTATTTACGACTAGCAGGGAAAATTACATTTAGTCGTGAACAATTGCTTTAGTGAAGTCGCCACGCCCACTCAGTTTGGCACCTCAACCCCTCCCTCTCCATCAGTAGTGCTGTTAAAAATTCTTCGACAACTAAGGTCATTTCGCACGTGAACCCCTCCGGGAATCGAAGCCGGGAACTCTTTCACCAGTCGAACGTGTACCCCACTTGGCTATCTGGGAGCTCCTTCCCATCCACTCCAGCTTTAAAAAGCTACGAAGATGGAATGATGATGAGGAGTGACGTAGTGTTCTCTTAGTTCATGATATCTTTTCACGAAGTCCGGTCAGCGATGGTAGGTTATAGTTTCCTCACTGAACAAGAATGCTTTGAATTAAAAACGTCCTCATAAGTGAAGCATTTCGTATAACTCATTAAAGGGACACTTCAAAGAATTCCATTATTCAGTATATTTTACAACTCGAAAACTTTCACATTATCACAGAGAAGATGAAGACGTATTGGGGACATTTGAGACTAAGGCAGAAAATGCTGAGATAACTAAAAATGTGTCAAGGAAAGCTGAATTTATACGTGTTACGAATGTAGACGAAGGTAAGTGCTTAAGAGTGCTCCAGGTAAATTGTCGAAGTATTGTCAATAAGAAAAACGAATTCAGTAGTTTGATTGAAGCAAGTGCTCCAAACATCATTGTAGGTACCGAGTCGTGGTTAACGGAAGATATATTTTCTAACGAGATATTTCCTTTAGACTTCACCGTATATAGGAGGGATCGGGGCTCAAGGGGGGGAGGGATATTTATCTGTGTAAAAAATAATATCGCCAGCTCATTGGAATGGGTTCTCGAGGATTCCGAAATTATGTGCGTGAAACTTATCTCTTGCATTAGCAAAAGTGTAAATGTAGTTGCAGTATACAGAAGGCCTAACGAGGATCTGGAAACATTGGAGAGGTTAAACGATATTGTAACGGAAAAGAATCTATTGCAAGGAACCCTAATTGCAGGAGATCTCAATTTACCAACGGTCAGTTGGAGTGGGGCCGCAGCGGGGGGCAGTAAGGCTCAAACCTTGGTAAACAACCTAATTAACGAAGGGGGTTTCACTCAGGTAGTAGATTTTCCAACAAGGGGTGAGAACATACTCGATGTTTTTCTTTTAAGACCCAATATCTTATTTGAACACGTAGAGAAAATTCCGGGAATCAGCGACCACAATGCAGTATACGTAGACATCAACTGGCAAACTCTTACATCCAGATCAAACTCCAGAAGCATAGTATGGCAATATAGGAAGGGCGATGCGATGGGATTCCAGGGTTATTTAAGGGATATATTTACTCAGTGGGTAAATAATAGCCGTGATGTGGAAGGAATGTGGTGTGGTTTTAAGGATATACTATTACAAGCGGTCCAGTTATTTGTGCCCTCCAAAAAACTTAAAAATAATCCCGATCCGGAATATTACGATAAAAACATACGTAGACTCAAAAGAAAGGTTAGAAATGCTCATAAATATAGAGAAAATGGAAATAATAGTCAAATAAAGTATAAAAACTTGGTGAAGGAACTAAATTCAGCTAAGCGTGATGCTAAAGACAAATTTTTGGAAAACATTCTCGAGAAAAAACGTTCAAATGACTTTTTCAAATATCTTCGTAGGGGTAAGGACAATGCTCGGAACATATCCATCATTCGAGATGAAAATGGAGAGCAAATATTTGATAACAGAGAAAAAGCAGATATTTTAAATAAATGGTTCGGCAGCGTATATCAAAAGCCAAAGCAAGGAGATCATAGCGGAATACTTAGAGTTGCGGACAGAAATATAGAACCCACATCACAAAAGCCTATTATCATTAGTAGTAAAGATATTTACGAAAAGGTTATGAAGTTGGGAAATAATAAATCAAAGGGAACAGATGATATAGCTGGGGAAGCTCTAAAGCTAGGATCGACAGAGATAGTGCAATACCTAAAATTAATCTTTAATGCCTCGCTGAACAATTACTGCTTACCAACAGATTGGAAAACAGCCATAGTTATACCAATCCACAAGGATGGCGATCGGTCACAGCCAAAAAATTATAGGCCAGTTAGTTTAACTTCTGTAGTTTGTAAGTTAATGGAGAAGATCATTGCGGATTACCTTAGAAAATTCTGGAATGAGAGCAATTGGCTTAATAACTGCCAACATGGATTTAGGAAAGGGTATTCATGCGAAACACAACTTTTGGGACTTAATCAAGACATAGTGGAGGCGATAGACAATAAAGATACGGTTGATGCTATTATAATCGATTTTGCCAAAGCTTTTGACACAGTCCCGCATCACATACTCATAGCCAAATTGGAGAAATTAGACATTGACCGAAGATTAGTCGTTTGGATTAAAAATTTTCTTAGTGACAGGACTCAAAAGGTAAGAATCGATGGTAGATATTCTGAAGTTATAGAAGTAACGTCGGGAATTCCGCAAGGGAGTGTAATAGGACCCTTACTTTTTCTCATATATGTGAACGATCTACCTATGAGCATCAAATCTAATATTCGTTTGTTTGCAGATGACTGCATATTATATAGAAGGATTAGGAACAACGAAGATAGGGAAGTACTACAGGAAGATTTAATTTCGTTAGAAGAATGGGTGACAAAAAACAGAATGAGCATTAACACAAGCAAGAGTAGGTCCATCACCTTTTCAAGAAAGAAATCGCCGTATTCCCACAATTACCGTCTGAACGGTGAATTAATAAAATCTTCCGATCACTGCAAGTACTTAGGAGTCACATTTGATAAAAACCTAAGCTGGGAAAAACACATCAATTTAATAGTAGCGAAGGCGTTTAAAATGTTACACTACGTGATGAGGAACTTGAAGGGCAGTAGCAGGAAAGTAAAAGAAAAGGGATACATATCACTAGTGAGACCAATTCTTGAGTATGCGACGACCGTGTGGGATCCGTATCAATGTTGTCGAATAAAGAAAATAGAAAAAGTTCAAAGAAAAGCGGCGCGTTACGTAATGGGCAAATTTGGAAAAACCGATAGTGTAACAGAAATGTTAAGGACTCTTGGATGGGATACATTAGAAAAAAGAAGAAAAATAAATAGGCTAGGTTGTATTTACAATACTGTTTCAGGTACTGAAGGGTGGGAAGCTTTTCAGAATTCAATTGAGAAACCGCAATTCCTCGGGAAAGATAGTCATGAATTTAAAATCAAACCTCGACGGCAAAGAACCGATCTAGCCAAGTATTCTTTTCTCAATAGAGGTATTGTTGAATGGAATAAGTTACCTGGATCACTCTTAAAGCCCTTACCTAAAAATGTAAAAACTTTCAAAAATAAATGTTTCAATGTACTGTAGTATTTAGGGCATTGTAGTGATATATCTATGTAGTAATTTAGGGACTTCTGGAGGAAGTAGGGGATTGCCTGGCAGGGCGATGTACGGTGGGGTTTTACCCCGGGACCGCTACGGTAGCCGAGAAGGCCTGCCATGAACTCCGAAAAATCCAGTAATAGCTTTTTACTTACTTATTGTGTCTATTGGGTTTTTATATTTCTATTATGTAATTATTGTATGTATGAATGTATTCTAGGTATAAAACTGCCACCAGGCTTCCAGCCTAACTGCAGATATTGTGACGATTAAACGATTAAACGATTAAACAAAATTAAATTAAAGTTAAATTTTGCTCCGTCATATACATCAATGTAATTGTTTTCTTTTAAAATATAAAAAGATAATGACAGCAGATTATTCATTAATACCTATTCTCCACCTTTCCCTTCTTATTTTTCTTTTTTTATTTCTTTCTCATTGCGAAGAATACATAAATAGTTTTCTTCAATATGTTAAGAGTAGAATAAAATGTATCACTGATCAAATAATAAGAAAGTGTTATTAAGTTAAAAATTGAAAATAATGGAACTGTGAATGCTGAGAGAAAATTGAAAGTCTATTAGTAGGAATAATAACTGACGAATTCTATATTCAACCATAGAAAGTCTTAAAATTCGATCTGCTTCGTGAAATGTAAAAACCATTCAGTTTCTGGTATACTACAATTCTGTTTCACGAACATTTCTGAAGATAAATTAGCCAAAATCAATAGTTGAGTATGAAATTTTTTTTTGGTGTTAAGGTGTGGATGTTGTTATCGCATCCTTTACAAAAAGTGCAATTTTCTTCGAGAAAAGGAGATATGAAAATAAAGTGGGAATTTGAAAGTTTATACTTAAGGTATTTCCACATTTCCGAAAATGTTGCCTTTGAACTCATAATTTTTCCAATTGCCCCGACGAACACGGAATAGAGTTACTTTCGGAACTGAATAAAACAGTTCCTAGCATCGCACTTCTCATTTTACCTTCCTATTTTCTCCTCTCATCCTCAGGCTCTGCTCACTTTCTCCAATCTATGCCAATATCCTCTTTCCCTCAATCTCATATCCCATCTCCGCTTTCCCATACACTTCATATCGCATACATACATTCTGGTTACGTGATAAGGTCTCCTCTCCCTGCCCTTTCCGATTCTTTCACGGCTCTGCCTCGATAACCCGCGGATCTGTATGACTTTTTCAGGAGCCGATCTCCGAAATCCTGGCGAAGGAAAATGAAAGGCGCGGGTGGCGTTCTCGCCGGTTCCCCGGGACTGCGGAGGGCTTTATCCGAGAGAGCGGGAATTTCCAATCACGGCGCCCTTCTTTTTTTGCGCCCGGCGCGTGATCCCCCGAGGCGCATCGCAATGATCGCAGCGAGCGCTGTTACGATTCGAGTAACCGCATGCGATTCCCGATATTTATTGTTCGACGGAGAACGTGCGTTTCTTCGACTGCTGGAAGCTGAGGTTTAATTAGGACGGCGATGAAAGGCTGCGGGTTGCGGGAGTCACCTAATCCGAGGTATTCTGGAACGTCTTAGAGATGTTCCGCGAATGGCGCATAGCGGTGGTTTGGAGGCGAAAGAGTTAGAAAGGGAAAATGGGAGTGGGGAGACTTTTCGGGGATGATTTAAGATAGAATTCCAAGGTTTTAGGAGAGCAATAATGCTATAGTGCGAGGGTCCTCTAACTTTCACTTCCTGCGGGCCGCAATCTCCTATAAGAGGGATATATGGGCCACAAGCAACCTTTTTCATGCTCGGTCATTTCATCAATACACTGCACGTAGGAAGAATAGATTTTCTGGATTTCTTCTTAAGAAATTGAGAATAATAATTTCTTGGTTTACTGGTTAATTGGTTCATGGCACAAACAAATGGAAACCCGGTTTTACTTTTCGACGTTTTCTATCTTCAAATATTTTTACATATTTGGAATATGCTCAATTAATATAATTTCGATGAATAATATTAATAATGAGCAAAAATTCATCGAAGTCATATTATTTGATCTAAGTTGGATGATAGAGGCCTTAATAAATTGATAATTCCTATTATACTACATGTAAAAAGAATATATATTATGGAATGTCACTTTAAACGCCAGTACAGCTTTCAAGGCCAAACTATCCCGGAAACTATTTGTGAATTCAGGAAAATGGGTAAGAGTGACTTTGCGCATGATGGTGCGCACCCAGGAAAAATCCCAAGGAAGAATGGATTTGAAAAAAGTCTGACGGGACCGGGAACGGTTCCCGGTCCCGTCAGACTTTTTTCAAATCCATTCTTCCTTGGGATATTTGTGAATTCTTTATTCCGGGCCTGACGATAGAGCGACGCTCCAAAACCTCGGTCACAGTTTGTTCAACATTTTAGTTTTGCGGTTTAAAGCATATATTAAAAATTCTATTTTCATACAATATATCATTTGATCGTTTTATAGCAAGATAGTATAAACTGTACAAACTATTAACTGCATTAAAGGATATCCAATAAACCTTTACTTCGAAAAAATGATTTTCCAGTTAGCATTGTACTAAATGAACTACTGACCAGTCAACTTAAAAAAAATGTTCTACTCACCAAACGATTATTATCGTTCTCTGTACATATGAAATTATGTATCTGGGAGCATATCCTTAAGATATTGGTAGCATACTACAACGAGAACGACGAATACCGATGCTGGTGTATTTAATAATCACAAGAAAAATCTTTGATGTGAAATCCAAATCGAAAAATGTAGAGAAAAATTTCTATGGCAGAAATGAATCTAATATCACTTCCAATGAATTTTAACTAACAAGGATGAAGTTACTTAACTGCCACCTTTTTGAACGATATTTTATCGTTTCGAGAGAAGAAATCGATCACATAATCTATGCTAGTCGTTATATCTATTTTATATGTTTGGGCTTTTGTGTCAAAATGGGGGAAATTACAAAATTCTTAGGTAGGCCAAGTAATAGTCACTTTACTGAGCTAGATAGATTCCCTGAACTTGCCACGTGTCCTGGTGGCTTTCAGAGTATTAATGTAAATATAAATGAAATATCCGAGACACTCATGGAATGGTATATAATTTACTAAATATTTGGAGAAAACAGATGTAATATAATGTATTACAACATACCTAGTAGTAGAGGAGAAATTTTTAAAGAAAGGAGAAAAGACAAAGTAGTGTAAAAAGTTGATTCAGTAAAGTGAATGGATTTATAGGGTAAGAAGGAAAAACGCAGGGTGTAAATACGAATGCATATGTCTGAAAGAATGTACACACGTACGCAAGAGTATGGAGCTGTATTGCGTTCCGTAGGCCCGAGGTTTGCTTTCCTCGATAGGAAATCGTGACCGATGTATGCACAGCGAGAGAATTCCATCATCGAATAAGGCGACAAAAATAAGTGTAGGATACTGTAATCAAGGAAAGTCTAAATAACAATGAAATTAGGCGTTAAAAGTTATGAGAAAATTCGATTGGCTCAATGAATGTTACAAAATGGTAATTTGGGTTGTATTCCCTCGAATTTTTCCAACAGTAAAGAAATGCAATACAACGAGCTAAAGTTAAAATCCATATCGTTCCAGTATTTTTATTCCAATGTTGACATTTAAATTTTCTATGATAACATGAATGGCTCTTTCCTTGTACTTTTCCTCCTTCATCCTTCCGGTTCTATCCTACTGCTCCCCTATCTGGTCCATATCCACTGCAACCCATCTTTCCTCTTTAGACAGAGTCACAAACTTTTTTCTCAGAATTGTGAAAACCAGGGTTTCTTCTTTCCGAATAGCCTCCAATAGTACTATACTGTCTTCTCTGTCTTTGGATTCTCTTTCTGTCAATCGAGTTAAACATGACTTATCCTTCTTATATTCGCTACTAAATTCCCTTTCAGACTGTCCTCTCTTAACTTCTCTCCTCCATTATCGTGTTCCTAACAGATCTACCCGTTTGACATCTCTGCTGCACTATACCACACCTCGACTCTCACTTATTAAGCGTTCCCTTTTCTTTCGCCTTCCTTCATTGCTGAATTCCATTCCTCCCTCTGTTGATCCTTTTTTCTTGCCCAAGGGGACTTTTATAAAATTAGGTCTAACTCATACCAGATCACTGTAACTGCTGCCTCCTATTTCCTCTTGCTATTCTCCTGCTTCCTGTCCTATTTATTGTTGCTGTTTTGGTTGTTTTTTTTTTGGCTTACTTGTTATGAATATCACTTTCAATTGGCTTTTTATGCTGTATGTGATAAATAAATAAATAAATAAATAAATAAATAAATGAACTGCCATATTACTTTGCTGGCGTATGAATAGAGACAGAAGAATTTAAGTTTCATGTGATCGGTACATCACAGAATATGACTGATGTGTAACTTTAGATTCAAAACACTCATAATCCTATCACTCGTGAATTATCAACTTGAATTTCCGTTTCCGCGAATTCATATTCACGTATCCTGATTCCATTTCGCATCTGTGACGAGTTGACAATTTATTTATTAAACCGTTTCAGGTTTTTCTTCAATGTGATCATCCCGTGATTTATCCCGTTTTAAACTATGAAAATCTAATTAGGAAAAGAAAAGATAAAACTACGGATTTCAGGTAGAGTGCAACATTTATAAGCGCAGCTATTGCGTCAGATTATTACTTCAATATTTTGATAAAATATATTCAAAATGGAACATGCGCCGAATTTTTTAAGAAAAAAATGGGATTAAATAAGAATTAGTCTTCAAAAGCACATTATTTTTACAAGATACACAATTATACGAAAGATATAAAATTAATTTATTACGTAATGAATTGTGCCTTCCATATTAATAAGTAGGATATTATATATGAGCTAGAATCGGCGCCACTTCAGTTTAATAGACGTAATTTTTAGTTTCGTATTACTTGTTTCGAAATGTTAATATTCCGAAAAAATATATAATAAATGTGAAATATAGACTGATCATTTATTTCTAAAAATCAGAGAAATAGATACTAAGAACACTGGCTTCAAAAATTCATCTCCTAAATCCTAAAAACGATACATGAAAGTAAATAATTCGGCAAATCGATTGCTAGGTGTATGCACCTTTACCACACACCAAAGGAATGCTAACAGGCACACACATATATAGTCCTGCGACTCCTCTCTGGAGTAGAACTCACAATAGAAATCATCATGACATCACAATATTTCGCAAAACCATCAATTCTTAAAACTCCTGAAGATATATTCAAAAGATCCGTAAGAATAAAACGCAACCCGCGATGTATAAATATACTTTTATTTTCGGACGCGAAAAGAATTATGCAAATATTGCAAAAATGTTGGAGCGGAAATACTATTTGAACCCCGCAAAGTAATGCTCAACAAACTATCGCGGAATTATCATTCAGTAACTCTCAGTCAATGAAGGAAGCAGGAATACGCCAATGGAACTGTTTTAATAACTGAATTCATAAATTGAGTATTTCTTTGACATAATTTCTGCGTAAGTTTAATTCTAAATTTTAAAACTCATATTTAATAACACAAAACAATTAATTTAATTTTAAACATATTTTAACTCGATATAATTTAATATAAATATATATAGTATGAACATAATTTGCACAAACAAAGAAATTCAGATAGATTTAATAATAATGATATGTAATATACCGCGCGTAAAGAAAACCGGTTCTATGGTAGATCCCGGTAGAAACGTGAACCGTGATTTAGCGCTTTAATTGAAACGAAGCGGAAACCGAAACAAAAAAAAAATAAAACAAATCGATGCTCCGGGGAAATCCAATCCAGAATATAACCATAAAGGCAAAGAATCCACTCAAATGGAGCTTTCGTCTACGAACAAAATAAACACGGAAAAAATAGGTGCGGTGAGATTAAAAGAACGTGAGAGCTCAGGTGGATTAAACCCTGAGACCCTGAAAAATAAAGTGTGGGCCTTTTCGAAAAAGGTCGGGGAAAGTTGCAAGGTAGCTGTAGCGAGAAACCTACGAATGGTACACGGGGGTGGAGAGAGAGACACTATTTTAATCTCCACATTTCTGCGAGTGGGGCGACGCGATTGTTTCGACGTGCTAGGAAAACAACACGGCCCCATCTAAAAATAGTGCAAAAGCTGAATTAAATTGCGCGGATTTTAGCATCCGCATGTCTGGCCGTACCCTTCAAAGCGGGATTACGAAATTAATTCCTTTGAAGAGGATCAAGTCCTCTGAAATGCTTTCCGAGTGGAAATTATTAATAGGAATAAAAGGAAGCTCGGATATTACAAATGGAGTAACTGAGAGTTGCGAAGTCTTTGAACTCCGTTTAAGAATATCGTGATGGAAAATGTCATCGTTTAGTGTCCTTCGTGATTGGTAGTATCGTGTGGTACCGTTTCATTTCCGTCGTCAGTCATGTTTAGGTTTGTCGTTTCCATACACTTTCTCCGGAATTAAACAAATGGGTTTATTGATTTAAATAAAACTTTTTATATACACTAACTCTTGAGAAATTAAGATTTTTACATAAATCGATAGTTTTCTGACGCTAAATTTTCAGTGTAATCTGATCAAGTCCTGAAATTAGGCATTATTTCCGCTGAAGCTCAGGCAATACATTTTAAGGCAAATGAGCATATTATTTACAATTATGTTTAGACAAATCATAGTTAGTTTCAGACTCCTGAAGCCTTATAAGAAATATCTTCGTGACAATCAACGGGCTTATAATTTATATATGAATTAATGTATAGAAGAGTTCAGATAAGATTGCTAATTTATCTCTGATTAAATTTTTATAAAACGAATTGATATTGCTCCCTTCTATTAAAAGATTACATCCTTTCAAATATAAAAAATAAAGGTGCAATTACAAATAGACTAATTCATTTAAATGTACTCGTATGATAGAGAAAAAAACTACGGGTAATTCAAATAACGGAATAAAATATCCTTCTTCGATGATAATATCGAAATTTCGTAAAATATGGATAAACTCGTTACCATGTTGTAGGACTGAAAAAAAAGTACAATGGGATTCGATAAATTCGTGCGGAATCTAATTAATGCTGAAGTTTTCACAAATCAATCATTATTTGGGATACATATTTTACGTTGAAATTTTTCATTACTAGCGAATTAATGGAATGAATATTCAAATAGTTATTGAAAATTATTTTTTTTTATGCTACAGCAAATTCTCGACAGGGCTGTTAATATTTAAAATATTTTTGTGTACTATAACCTAGGGCCGATTCATTCTGTTTCATTTTCCTTCTTTGACGTCACTCCACTAATTGCGTTCTCTTCTTTCCCTGAAGATGGTAACCTAGTTGCCGAATCGGGATTGGGAATAATACTTTGGATAGCGCAGCCTCAGAGAATCCAAACTTCTGTTGGTTGGAATTTTCTAACGATTTGCTTGCTTGCAAACCACAACTTTTTGGAGCTTTTCTTAGAATACTTCAAGACATCCGTGTTTCTTTTTCATTCATAGAAATTATTGACAGTATTTGAGATGAAATTAATTAGTGACCTTTTACCTATAAGAGCTAATAAAATATTGATAATTTATCTCTGATTACATTTTAATTAAACGAATTAATGCTGCTCCCTTGAATAAAAAGTCAATTGAAATAAATTAAAGGCTAAATTGCAACTATATCTAAGTATTTAAAGTTTATGATGGAGAAGAGGATTATGTATAATTAAAACAACAAAAAATTAAATTAATAACGATCTTCGATGATAATATGTTATAGCTTTTCTCAATCCTAATACTTCAACATAACCGTGTTCCTTTTCCCTTCATGGAAATTATCGACAGCATTTTAGATGAAATTAAATTAACTTTTACTTATATTTTACCAATATAACGCATTTCAAACTATCCACGCATGATATGAAAGAAAGTGATGTGTTTAAATGAAAATTCTCTGATACGGATGTAAATTAGCTCGATTAATAAGCGTTTCTTCATGTTATCTTTTGCTGGAAACTCACGCATACGATTGCAGCTTGATATGGCCTATAATTAATAGCCTACCGACGATCTGGCAGATACCGGGCTACCGTAGGGTTGGCCCCATTTCGATAAATACTTCACTGAGTTGTGGCTTTGCTCTAGATATTCGTTCCTACGAAGGAACGATCATATCGCAGTTGCGACTGAATATCGATCGTTGGTTGGAACAAACAATGGCCTATTAGAGACAAGGTCCATTCATTACCTTAAGAATAACCTTCAAATATTTACTCTACTACAAAAGTGATGCTGAGGCTGAGGCGTAAATGTCTTGGATCCGCCGTTCGAATACTTATGCTCCATTAATCCTCAGCTATAAAAAGGTGAGTGGATTCTGTAAGCGATCGATGTCTCTTACTCCCGACTAGCGCACCTTCTACAGAATTTTAAACGCAAAACAAGATGTTTTCTAACTAAAAGGGTAAATACCTTACCATTAGATATGGCTTTTAGCTACGAATGGAAGTGAAATTTGTAACGTTGCGTCGATGATTTAATGCATATTTTAGTCGTATTAGCCCTTAATCATCTATGCATAATATTGCTGCTGCGTCTTTGGAAAAGATTATATGAAGGATGACGAAATAAGAGACAATGAATACTGGGAAACGAATAAATGTGGACTTAATGAAATCCTAGGTGACCCGTATGAGAGGGTTTTTTACATTTGATTCGACAAATGGGAAAGTGATTAATGGAAGCAGAATGATAAAGATGGCGCACAGGAATGAGTAAAGGGTACTGTAGGAAGAGAAGATCTGAGGAAAAGGTGGTTGAATATACTAAAAGGCGTACGTAACTAAATTAGAAAAGGGGCTGTTCTGAAAGAGGTTTGGATGTGTCTTACGTGAAAGATGAATGCGGGAAAGGAGATTATGGATGAGAGTTATGAATAAACGATCCAAATGACGAGCTTATCCCGAAAGGGATTAGCTTAATTTATGTATGAGTACGTATCTAATGGTTGTCAGAGAAGATAAGATATCAGTAACCCCCTTATACATGCCGGAAGGAGGCTTACAGAGTATTAATGCAGATGTAGATCCTTCTAGAGAGAGTGACCATTAGTTAATAGCCCAGGCTGATGCTTTTGGAACTTTCGATGCGTAAAATTTCTCCCTACTTTCAGAAGAATACCACGTTTGAAGGAAAAACTGGAATGTAAGCACCATCTTCTGCGTCACTCTTGTTTTCTAGATGGTAATATGATTTATCCATTTACTTTTCATTCATTTGTCACAAAATTATAGAAAAAAATCATAATATCATCAAATTGATAATTTTTCTCTTAGATTTGCATTGTTCATTATATTTCATTAAATAAACACGACTCTTTAGAAAAAAATGTAAGATATTATGATAAGGCAATGTTCTCGAGCTTTAAATTCAAACATAAAACTTTTTATATACACTAACTCTTGAGAAATTAAGATTTTTACATAAATCGATAGTTTTCTGACGCTAAATTTTCAGTGTAATCTGATCAAGTCCTGAAATTAGGCATTATTTCCGCTGAAGCTCAGGCAATACATTTTAAGGCAAATGAGCATATTATTTACAATTATGTTTAGACAAATCATAGTTAGTTTCAGACTCCTGAAGCCTTATAAGAAATATCTTCGTGACAATCAACGGGCTTATAATTTATATATGAATTAATGTATAGAAGAGTTCAGATAAGATTGCTAATTTATCTCTGATTAAATTTTTATAAAACGAATTGATATTGCTCCCTTCTATTAAAAGATTACATCCTTTCAAATATAAAAAATAAAGGTGCAATTACAAATAGACTAATTCATTTAAATGTACTCGTATGATAGAGAAAAAAACTACGGGTAATTCAAATAACGGAATAAAATATCCTTCTTCGATGATAATATCGAAATTTCGTAAAATATGGATAAACTCGTTACCATGTTGTAGGACTGAAAAAAAAGTACAATGGGATTCGATAAATTCGTGCGGAATCTAATTAATGCTGAAGTTTTCACAAATCAATCATTATTTGGGATACATATTTTACGTTGAAATTTTTCATTACTAGCGAATTAATGGAATGAATATTCAAATAGTTATTGAAAATTATTTTTTTTTATGCTACAGCAAATTCTCGACAGGGCTGTTAATATTTAAAATATTTTTGTGTACTATAACCTAGGGCCGATTCATTCTGTTTCATTTTCCTTCTTTGACGTCACTCCACTAATTGCGTTCTCTTCTTTCCCTGAAGATGGTAACCTAGTTGCCGAATCGGGATTGGGAATAATACTTTGGATAGCGCAGCCTCAGAGAATCCAAACTTCTGTTGGTTGGAATTTTCTAACGATTTGCTTGCTTGCAAACCACAACTTTTTGGAGCTTTTCTTAGAATACTTCAAGACATCCGTGTTTCTTTTTCATTCATAGAAATTATTGACAGTATTTGAGATGAAATTAATTAGTGACCTTTTACCTATAAGAGCTAATAAAATATTGATAATTTATCTCTGATTACATTTTAATTAAACGAATTAATGCTGCTCCCTTGAATAAAAAGTCAATTGAAATAAATTAAAGGCTAAATTGCAACTATATCTAAGTATTTAAAGTTTATGATGGAGAAGAGGATTATGTATAATTAAAACAACAAAAAATTNGGTAATTTTATTTATTATGTTTCCAATTATCACTCTTAAATTTTGACTTAAAAGAAGTTGGGTAATAGGCGTGATTTTTAATAAATTGAATCATGCATTCTTACATATTTTACTACCATTATTGTAAACATAACATTTAAAAAGAGAAAAAGATACTGTGATTAAGATTTTTCCAAATCAGAGCTCACTTAACGCCGTATCAATAAATCGACAGCACGGTTCTTAAGAGAGAAAAGCGGATCAAGTAATCGACTCGATGTTACTGCGTTTCAACCTACTTTCTTAAACCTCGCGCATTGCGTTATATAGTTACGCAACAAAACCTGCAATAAAGTCAATAAGTACCGACTTTGACGAGGGACCGATCGTACTAAATTTTAAACTTGTATGTATGGAATATAAATATGTACCTTCAGAAGATTAGATACAGACACAAGGAATAAAGATAAATATTACCCATAAAGAGGAAATTTGGGTTTCATTTTTTAAACTCAACCATTTTGTATATTTTATAGGAAATTTCAGCAATTCAGGTGACCTCCTGGTCGAGTTTTCTTTCGAACTCAAGCTGAAATTTTACTAATATATTATCTTAGGATACTAATTAATCAGAATATGAAGATTCCAACAACTAATGTCTAATCTAATGTATTCCTGAGTATTGCTCGTGGCAAAACCGTGCCGTAATTCAACGCGTAAATGACGAATCTCTTTGTGAGAGTTCCAAAAGGAAGGAAAAAGTCTTGTTAAAAAGTAAATACATGTATTGTACAAAATATTTATATTTAGATTAGGTAAATCTCCCAAGGTATACGACACGCATATAACATCCACATCCAAATTGGGTAAAATTCCAACACATACCACCAATTATTTTGTTTTGCCGTTTACTTCATCAATAAATACTAGCATTTCCTATAATTTAAACATACTAACTCACTTCTTTCCTTTCGATGTAAAGAAACCTTGCCAATCCCCCAGGTCGCATCTCGAGAGTAATTCACGGAATCTTCCCGAAACTCTGCTGAAAAGAATGACATTTACCAGTTTTACGCCAGCTAAAAAATACATTTCCGGGCTAATTTTCGTTAGTGAAATCTTCTGAATTAAAATTTCAATGGGGTACTGACTTGTAAAATATCCTATTAAGGAATAATAGAATACAGCAACCACTAATTTTGAGTAATTTTTGAATATTTCGAGCTCGCTTACACGCACTTGAATCCTCAAAAGAGTTTGTTAACCGAACAGATATGACTTAGCCGAATAAAAACACCGGGGAAAGACGTCTTGCCAGCAGAAAAATTGATTAATCGATACCATACTTGCGAGAAATCGACATCTTATTATCTTAATACAGTGTTAGTGTGAGAAAATGCCTTATAAGAAATTAATATGCTAAAGAGTGAATGCGATCTGCAAAATGGTATAGAGAGAGAAACGATCACTCATTACAGCAGAAACGAACTAGCTATCAAAACAAAAATTTAATCTATGGGGTGGGGAACTCTTGGCACTTGGAATGCTAACGGTGATGCCTTTTTTACAAATTCTTTTATTAAATATTTTAAACTCCGAAATAAAAAAATGGGTTCTATTGCTGAAAGATTTTTTCCCGAGCAACTTTTTAGTTCGTACTACCATATCTACAAGAGAGAAATATTCTTCATTAGTATTTTGAGAGAGGAAGAAGGAATTTCATTTAATTTATTCTCGGTTTTGCTTAAAGTTGTCATGTGTTACCTACTGGGGAATGAATGACGTTAAATGACATTCATTTGGTCACTTCTCACACATTAACGATGGCTTTTCCCCTGGTAGCATTATAGACCAGTTACGTAAGAGCTAATTACCTCACTCCTCATCTTCCCTAGTAAGCCTCATTCCCTCTTCAGAGCTTTGGATAACTAACGGTGCACATTACAAATCACAAACCGTCCTGTAAGCGGGATACCGCACAGTCAGACAACACCTTCAGCTGTTGACGTAATGCAGTAGAAAAAGTCAGCATCTCAACACTATGGTTTGGCACCTCATCGAATCACCTCGTCTTTTATTTTATCAGTAATGGCCTTCTTCCGACGAAATGTAACCCATCCCGACCCTATCTCCTACAATCCAGCTTTCTCTCCGATACTTTAACAAAGTTATCGATTTGAATGTCTCTCGAGATGACCCTCAAAAACACCTCATAATCCACCACGGGGAATATGCCCCACCCCGAGATAAGAGAAATATGATTTCCGAAACATCAGAGGGGAAAATGGAGATTTTTATCCACTCTAATATTTCTCCCGCGTTCGGCTTAATTCAAACCCCGCAACAAAACCCGCCTCTTCTTTTGTCCTTCCTGGGCGGGTATCTCTAACTCGCAGCACTCCTTTCTAACTCAATCCAGCCGCCCGCTAACCCACACAACTAATCCGATTTTCTCATCTCTCTATTGTCACAGAGGAGTTGGTTACCCGACCGCACACGGCCTGATACGACCCGCTATGGAGATCACCGAGATCAATGTCCTACCGCAAGAAAGACTCGACTCTTTTTTTTTCATCAACGAAAATTAAAATAAGAGGCTTGCACTGGTTTGATGCATGAAAATCCGTACAAAGAGTGGTCCTAGCGTGGATTTAGCTAGTTTTCTCACCGTGCCGTCTGAATTTGTGGAGAGACGCATAGACCCTGCTACACTACCCGAAACTTTATTTCTTTCTTCTTTCCTAGAACTTATTTCGATTTGTAAATCATATTAAACAGGATGAGGAAGAAGATAAAATCTCATTTAATTACAAATAGCGTAGTAAAAACATGGTGGTAATACAATAGTGGCTTGACAAATACATTTTTGGTAACTATTTTTCATCGCGGGTATTACTAGTATCTGCAAACATATTTTGAATTATGGAATAATTTTCAAATTTGTACTCTGGTAGAGGATGAGAAAATTTGCATTTTTCTTTTACTTTTATCTCAGAATTGCTCGCAGCTATAATGATACTCGAATGAAATAAGATGGGTCATCAAGTGATGATGTTGCTAAGCAACATGGCATTGTGGTAGCAATGTGGTATTGTATAAATTAAAGTGTTAGTTCTACCATCCTATTTCATTCTGTTATCGCACACCACCAAGTAAAGACCGACACCATCAACCTTATAATGTTACTCATTTTTAATTGTTCCAATTGATCGAACTCATTTTAATCACACCCATTGAATAGAATGCGAAATGACATTGATAGGCTCATTGTGATACATTTGCTTGGAAGTTTTCCACTCATAGTATTACAGCTCAGTGAAGAAAGCGAGAGCTACCTCAATCCTCATCTAGCCTAGTAACTCTTGTTCCCTCTCCAAAGATCTTGGTAGCTAATGCTGGAGGATTTGAGAATCTAACCAGAATTCTGGCTGTATACATTACAAAGAGAGATTAATTTATTCCGGGACAAGCTGTTTTAGCTTGGCTCGAAAGTAATAATTTACAGAAAAGGATTCCATACTAAGAAAGATAGTAGTGTACAAATGTTACCATCAACAGATGGTATGTATTGGATGGGTTTATAACCAACAAGTATTTATGGCTATCCTCCTTTTTACGTGGTGCTCGTGGTGGGTTAAAGCCACCTTTCAACCAATTTTATTCGCCTATTATTATGTTCTATGTGTTTAAAACGAGTTTACACGGCTGGTATTTTCAATTAATTTGGTTTTCTACCGCCATCGTCCAAAGTAGTGGTGGAATGGTATGTATTTTTTCTTTCGGAAATCTCTTAGTTTAAATTTATTACGAAACTTACCCAGACTTCTTTGAATACTCTGCCTTTTAACAATTTCTATTCCTATCTACCATAAAAACTGTTTATCCATCGTAATAATCTACACAATGAGGCGAATGTAGAATATCTAAAGTTATCTATCGTTAATACGTGGAAACGCATATTATAAGGTATTATTTCCGAGAAAGTAGGTCTTTGCAATTCAAAATGTATAATTGCCTGACTTTTAATATTTTTCCTTCTAACGAGTTACTTACTTAAAATGCCTTGTTAGAGCTTCAAAATTTTTCACGTACGGCCTAATGTTCACCTTTTCAATTTCGTGGACGCAACTCTACGACTTATTTCCGTCTAGGAAAAAAACGTTTATAGCAATCAGTACCATTCATCTAAATAAAACCACTTAGAAAACACTTGTAGACATTCGTAATGAACTTTTCTTTGGGACGAAAGCTAGAAAGATCGAATAAAACATAACCACACTAACATGGTGGTAAGTGTAGTGAAAATGTGAGAGGTGTTTCCGTGGAGATAAACAAGTAAAAACCTAGCGTTGTTGCGGAATGAATACAACGGGTAAGCGATGCATGTGCAATGTTTTCTACCAATTTCACACGCCCCTAAATTTCAAATTTGGTCCGGAATACTCTTGGGCATACTTTGCGTAAACAGGGTTCAGAGTGTAGTTTAACCGATTTTGGGTCCCGAGGGGCTCAGTTCGAGGCCGTGATCGCGGGGGATGGGTAAAAGCATCGAACGATGTTACGCCTGGCCGAAAATGTATGCACCGCGAAATTACCGCGGCCCAATTTCCTGTTTCAACCCGATTTCACCCAAAACAGAAGAAACTAGAAAGACTCGAATTTTAGTATCAGATTATTTTGGTTGGGCTTCCCAAGTAGGTGTAGGTAAGGTTTGTGACACGCATGTAACTTGTTTGTTCTCATACTTGCCAAAAGTTTATTTATATTAACGGATTATTTTCCAATGACTTCTTTCGTAAATGGCTTTGTATCGACCCGATACAGACTGAACAAAATAGATCACCGCTGTGGGAAATTTTTCATCGTTGCGAACATGAATGTTTATTTCTGAAATAATTATCTATTTCTGAATGTTAAACAAGAGCAAATTGAAAGTTATATACGAATGGGACAGAAGCTGAATTCAAAACATCAGACAATCGGTAGGTCAAATGCGCAAATTAGATTGTTGAATAATGTATAATAATGGGATGGAAGGGATGAATGGAGAATTTCAAAATACTGAAAGGGAAGGTTTCCGTTACCGATGAACCTCGTTCTTTCTCATAAATATTGAAAAAGAAAAGATATATTTTCGTAATTTACAGATGTTTTTTTGTTGTATAATGCTCGTGTCAGTCCTTTGAGCTTATTCGCAAGATATTGATTGAATTTATGAGATTTAAAAAGTTAAAATACAGAAAATCAAAATTATTTCTAAGAAAGAATAGGCACACTCTTTGAAGAGGAAACATGATAAGACCATTCCCAAAATAATTTTGATGGCCTTCCGGATAGCCAAGTAAGCAACGCGTTCGATATCAGTGAAAGCGTTTCCAGGTTCGACTCCCAGTGGGAGTCCCAATGCCTTCAGCTGTCGAAGCAGTTTTAACAATACTACTACTACTACAAGTTTGACAATCACGGATAGAGTGTATTCGCGGACCAAGTTTAATTTACATGGGTTAAGAGCTAAGAATATTGTAAAACGCAATTTTGATTCTCTCCGCAACGCGAGTATAAGTTACGAATCTGAATGTTTTTTTTTGTACTGAACATTTTTTAAATTAAATTCCTGGGTGATTCGTACTCAATGATGTCCCTAAGAAAACTTCACACTCCTTGTGTATAATGGATGAATAATTGTTGCCGAGGGATGTATGTCCATTAGGTAAAACAGATTCCAATTTCTTGCTAAAAAGATCAACGGTTGGATATGAATCACGCACTATCAATAGGAATACGTCATTGTGGTTTCTAGCTCTGTAGGTCAACAATAACGACCTCCGTGGTTCCCGGTTAGAGACCCGGTGATTCCGGGTTATAGTCCCGGTTTACCGGAAATTTCTGGTGAGGGAATAGATGCCTGTGTTTTCGTCCGTTTATTGAGTGCTTCCTGTAATTGTTCAATGATTGGTTGTTTGTGGGGGCTATAAGAAATATATAAATTAAATTTTTTGGTCAGCAGTACTGGTTATTTCGGTTCGTTACTTCGGTCGGTCGAATTCCATAATTTAAAGTTTAACTCTATTTGCGTACAGTCTATCCGGGTTGAAGGTAGATGAAGATGAGAAAGCCTGAAATCGTGCCTTGAAGCGAAATGAACAGGTTTATCTCGGATGATCTCCAACATCGTGATGATGCGCTGTATTTTATGATAAAAGAATTTGCCATCACACAATTGGAAGGAAGATGGAAATTGTTGAATTTTTCATTCCATTATTTTCCGTCGCACGGTACACTTAACAATAACGCGAGCATTGGGGAAAAAGGCTCTTACGAAAATCGATGCATAAAACTTAATGCGAAGTAAATTTTACCTCAGCTGCAAAAGTGTTAGTACTCTAACTCGACAGTAATGGCTTAGGTACGAATCCTTCCAAGGAAATGGAGGTATGAAAACTGTATGAAAATGTCTTTCAAAAGTGCTAAACGATTCTGGCTTTTGAAGCACCTTTCAAAAGTCGGTTAAAGCTTTCCGAACAATTCAAGGTCTTTTTTATACGGAAGCTCAGTAAATGAAATTCCTTTCCCTCCCCTTTCTGCAGAAAAATTTAATATCAAGGATGTCGATTTGTAATGATGTAACAATCCAGAAATCATTTTACTGACT
Source organism: Ladona fulva (assembly GCA_000376725.2). NCBI lineage: Eukaryota > Metazoa > Arthropoda > Insecta > Odonata > Libellulidae > Ladona > Ladona fulva. The sequence goes on from KZ308261.1 coordinate 915,759, forward strand.
CATGGAGATAATCTTTTTAGTGGATTTTAGTGAAGCACAATAACACTGGTTTCAGAGTGCCGTTTGTTTTTCTCGACCAGTGATGGAAATATTAAAAGTCGTTCACCAAAATCTCAACAAAGCATTTTCAAACATATTTTGACAATATTGACCCCTTTTGGTCTGTTTTAACCACTTTTAATTCAAAAATTTAAGTAGCGATGAAAATATATAACTTAAAAATATAAATAACTTAAAAGCTCCATCAAACGTGCTTGCATAATCATATTTAGTATACTAATAATCATTGGTATATTAATTTTGTGGAGGATATTAAGCATTATATATGTTTACTACCTATTGCCTCATTGTCTTAACGGAACGCTTGAATATATTGTACGTAGAGTGCAGAAATTATTTATAATCAAATCTCTCGACAGCTAATGAACCTTTGTGAAAATGCACCCCAGCACGATAATTTTAAATATGTCAAAGAGGGATATTCAGAAAAAATCAGATATTTCAATACACAAACATCGCTAAAAAATTACATTTTATCAGCAGATTAAAATAATTTTGCTTTGAGTTTGATATGTAAAATCAAAGGCAATGCTTACTTGAAAAATATTTTTTTTGTATACGATCAGTTTAATTTTAATTTTGTGATGTTTGAATTTTAGAACTTGGAAAACATTCTATAATAAAAAAAATAAAATAAAAAATAAGCTATCAAAGTCATAACGCTACCCTGTATTTTCAGAGAAGCTCTTTCTTTCGCGAAGGACCAATAAGAACTTTTTTAAACTCACTACAGCTACTGTATTTCATATCCTGAAAACGTAAGAACACGTCCTCCAATTCTCGGTAAAATCTTGCACCCTGAAATTCCCAGCTGAACGCTTTTTCCTCTACTTCTTGATAAGTAAACCTTTCATATAGTCAAACAGATTAGATCTAACAACTTTCCATCTTTTCTTACCCTTCATCTTAAATAAAATTCATCTCACTATCGAACCTATTCATTAATCATTATGTAACCCTCTCACTTCTTCTACTCTCTGTTTACAGACGAGTCTGGCTAAAAAATGCTACGGAAGATAAAACCATTGAGAAATATTTTATATTTAACAATCTTACGCTTTAAGAAAATCTCAAGAGTTTTCAATTTTTCGGTTGCGACTCTACAAAGAGTATGAAAAGAGTCATTATGATATATTCCTATGAAACTAAATCTAGGCTGTTACATTCTATTTTGCCTCTTTAGAGTTTGAAAAAGATCATATAACTCCAACACATATATTTGTAGCGATGTGGTAATGGAAATCGTATAGGAAACTGATCTATACCTTAGGGGGAGGTTTCGAAAATTATTTTCGGAGTGCGGATTATTTGAACGCACTGAAACGTGAGGTAACTATGGCAACTGTGATTGATTTATTTGCTCGACGTGCTTCATCCGTAACCAAGTTGAGCGCACGTTCACGCAGGTAAATCCTCTTGAAATTTTAATTCAGATCGGAAGGTCGAAAATCTAACTACTGCAGAGTCCCAGAAAATAACTTTAGTAACACATTATTGGGTGAAATCAGAAATACTAAAGAACAAATTTTGTCAAAAAAAACTAAATCGTTAAAATACAATTACAGTAACTGAACCATATATTCGTCACCAATATCTTGTCCGTTAAGAAGCGTATTTGTCAATGCTATTTCCACTGTAAATGAATTAAAAGAAATTACAAACGTCCTTCAAACAAACTAAGGACTACGAGGACTCTTATTCCTCAATTCAAAGTCTCGTCATCTAGACTTCCGGCTTTGGCTTGACAATTGCCTTCTGTTTGAGAAAATATGAGTGGCTAAAAAACTTTTCCGCATAGGTATATTTTTTAATTACACCATTAAAGAATGTTTGCAATACCTACTTTATGAAATCTATAAATGAATGGCTCTCTATTAGCTTTGATAGCGGGAAGGATAGTAGAATATTTGCGAAAATATGATAACAGTAATAGATGGTAGTTACAATAAAATCAATATGATCAGGCTTAACTTTGTGGAAAGCCATAATAATAAATTGAGAGACTTAGTAATTTTCCACTGATTTTTTTTTATTTTGGAAATTTTTCTGATTTGGAAATCAGTGGAAAATTACTAAGTCTCTCCACTTACTATTATGATAATATTTACTATTTCTTATTAGAATAGGCATTTACAGCCCGGTTTATCTCACAGTTTTTCTAAACGTCTACAGCTTTCAAAATAATATAAAGAGGTTCTGTGAGTAGAACAGGACGTCGGCCACAGAAATCACCTAATTTCTCCCTCATAAGTGACCAGCAGAAAAAGAAGTAAGAAACAGAAATTAAATCAAGCAAAAACTTCAAAAACCACAGAGTTTTTGGAAAAAGGTGGAAGGAAGGATATGATTATGAAGGGTAATAAATAAGAAGGAATTGGTGAGAAAATACGAAGAGATAGGAAGAAAGAAAAAACGGATACTATGATTAGATGGTCCATAGATCATAGCAATTAAAAGAAAAAAAAATACTAAAGAGATAAAGGTTACAGATCATTTATATCGGATAACCGTACGGCTGGAAACCTAAGGAAAAAGAGAAGGGAAAACTGTCGACAGGACTGGAACTCGAACCAGGGTCTCCCACTTTAGGTGTTCCAACCATGCCAATTTAACTTAAAACTAACGTTTTTGACGCAGAAAACATCATTCGATTCACATTTTTGGACTCATTTACTGAGGATTTTCGTTTCTTCGCTCATTTTCTGATAGAAATATCTCGGTGAATCAATTCAAAAAATTATAGTACTCAATGAAAATTCCCAAGGAGAAACGGACATGAAAAAGTCTGACAGAACAGGGACTCGAATCCGGGTCTCCTATTGGGAAGAGATTGGGATAGTTCCTAGATGCACGCCCTATCGTGCCAAGTTACCTAAACCCTTTTCCTTGTGTATTTTCCTTGTACTTAACATGGTGGTGTAAAGAATAAAATTTTCTTGCATTTAGCTGAATTTGGGGTAGAACACTAATGCAACATAAAAAAATAAAATGTTCCATCTCTTTAAATCAATGCTATAATGTACGTGACCTGCAGTTATTCGGCTAATTAACTGCAACGAATGTGGGAGACTATTTTCGAATCTCAATACCGCTCGAAATTACAAAAATCGGGAGCAAATTTGAGCGCAAAATACCGAACCAGCATAATTCTCTCCCATTTGCACAGTTTATCTCTTCAAGCAGAAGCATACGCCAGCCATTCTTCCATGTTCCCTCGCACGTTTTTTTCGACTCCTATCGGTTCCCTGCCTCGTACTGAAAACGCTGCCTCTCTCACATAAATATCTTCCAAAGAGTTTGTTTGTTTGCAAAACAGGTAATGCTGAAAAGGTTTATCCTACCTTCTTTCAACATTCCACATTTTAAAAGATTTCCATCGTGTATAAAAATCCTATTACATTCCTTAATGCTTGTGGAACCATAGAAGGGAAACGCTGCTCATGATTACAGCTAGATTACCATATGCCTGCTATCTTCCTTATGGGATGAGTAACACCTAATTTATATGAACAAAGGTATTTCACTCAATACATAGCGATTAAACGAATAAAATGGGCTCCCGATAGCCAAGTGGGCAACTCGTTCAACGCGTTCCCGGGTTCAATTCCCGGTGGGGGCCCACGTGCGAAATGACCTAAGCTACCGAAGCACTTTTAACAATACTACTACTACTACTACAACAAGTAAAATGAAGTGAAAGGAAACATCAGCTACGAAGAAATAACGGTGGTTCATCCAGGAATCAATATATAACCTTCTCACTCATACGTAATTTACTTATTTATCAGTTAAATAAGGAGATGAATTCTTCTAAAACTAAAATTAGAACTGTTGTTTCGGGAAATTTACACTTTTTAAAACAAAACATCAAAGTTTCTGACGGTGAAGGCTTTAAAACTGTTAAAAGAATAATAAATGTTGATAAGCGTGAATGTGGCTCATATTCATGAGGAAACCATGTTTGCCATACCTCAAGTGAGTTTATGCATTTCGAAGTTAATGTATGCTCGGTAGTAACAGGGTTATTTTCTTCCCTCAACATTTAAGCAACATCTCCACAGTTCTTTTCTCAAAATCATAACTTGAGGAACCACTTAAGCTGAAAAGAATCTATTTTGTTCATGAGCGTTGTTGATAAATAAAACAAACATTTTGTTCATTTTTTGTTCATCAGAGGAATACTATACTGTTGAAGGCGATTTAAACGAGATTTTATCATGTTGGCATTCACACGAGGAGGTTCTGAATTGCACTGAAGTGGAGAAAACCGAGAAAAAACTGTTTGAATGTGCTGAAAGAGATTTGAGAGAGATAAAGAGTCGTGTGTTGCTTCAAGAATGAGAGGTAGTGTATCAAAATATTTGCGAATGTGTTTGAAGTGGAAGATGAATAGAAAGATAGACAAATGTGGAGTAATGCGAATACGAGGCAAAGTTCGCTCTTAACTAGAGAGGGGATAATTAATTTACATGTGTGCACGTTTTAATCAAAAATCAAAAGCAAAAGTTAGTCGAATTCCGAAAAGGCACCACAGTCAGGGATGCAAATTTATTTCTGAACAAAGGTGCACCCTGAGAAGCGCCTAAAAATTCGTTAAACCCGGAAAAACGTCGCTAAAAGTAGCTCCAAATAAAACAGTTTAAGTAAAATTCTATTATTAAAGTATCAGTTATGATACCGATAAATTAAACGCATAATTTGAATTCTATTTCCTTTATTAACTGCTGGTTATGCTTTTCTGATTTTAAATACGTCAGGTTAAGTTACGAACACGTAGTAGAGGGTCCACGTGATGATAGATGTTACATAGCAAACGAGTTGTCGCCAAAACAGAAGAAAGGTTACTAAGAAGGAAAAAAGTCATTTGATCTAGCGACATAATCTTTAAATTAATAACTATGACCACTGTCGGTATCTAAAGTTTTCCTTACACCAACTATTTGCTGTGAATAACGTTTGTGTCAAGTCTAGGGATATGAAAAAGTAAGAAAAAGTCGTGTCGGTTTTCTGTGGTAGTATCACCGAGGGATTCTCGACACTCTCGCACCTTACTGCACATAGGATCTGCCATCGCAAAAACTTTCAGAATTACAAGTGCTATACTGCATGAGATGTGCTAAACTTCATGAAATATCGACTGCGTGGCGCGGGACAGCCGTAAGTAGAGGGAGGATTTGAATCGCTCCGTCTCAAAAATCTTTGAGCATTGACCCCGTGACCTTTGCTTAAGTTGAGGACGCGACGAACATGAAGCGGTGGAGGGAGGAAACGACAGGAAGTGGGAAATTTAAAAATATACGGCATACATGAAAGGGTCATAAGTAGCCCGGTAAATATTTGCGGAAAAACTCAGGCTTCTTTACCGTGATTAATCGAGAAGCTGGTAAATAAGGTAGTTATAACTAAATTCTCTACAATTTTATCTTATCCCCTTTCCTGGAGAACTATTTCTTCAATACTGTTGAAAAACGTCACATATTTCACGAAACGAAAATTTCGTACTCTAATCGAATCTGGGGCGATATTCCTTATCATTGTGTTTCAAAGATTTACGAATCTTTACATCGATGAATGAGTTGCTACGATTTTTTTGTGGAACAACAGATTTTTAGGAAGTTATGATTGCACTATTTAACGTATTTTAGGAAAACATGGCTAACTTGAAATCGAAAGGTAAACTCGCACTCTTAAACAGCATAAAGAAAAGTATTTTTGATTCAATAATTGCCAGACAATCAAGATATCTACAATTGTTAATGACCACCGGTTCATTGCTCGCGAATTCAAGTAGTACTTCCAACTAAGCATGAAATTAAAATTAAAATTATAGTTCATGACACTACCTCTCTATGTAGGCTAAGTCCTAGCGATGGGGCGTTTGCACAGGTGTTACGTGGACGCATAAGCTCCGCCGCACTACTATATTGGCTATCCTAGGTCACATCAGACCCGCTACTTAATAAAACAGGTAACTTCCAATCTCTTCACGATGCTGGTTAAACATCGGGGCCTCGACGGTATTCGAACCCGGAACCTCCTTTACCGAGGACGCTAGGTACCTACTTGGACATCCCGGAACCAGCCTGGTATTTAAGTAATAGCGGATCATATGTCCGACAGCGTATCCCTGGAAATTCAGAACTGGATCACTTTGAAGACGTTAAGCCGAAAATGTATCCACGTAATCTTAATTAAAGTCTCCCTTATTTCATCAAATTGAAATTAAATACAGAAGTACTTCATTTAAGAGAGAAAATCTTAAAGATTTGAAGCAAGAGTGCCATTTAACTCCTCATAAAGAAAGTCGTTCGGAAGTACAATATAAATTTTCGTGCATTATTACGCACTTAAAACCACTGTCTTGAAGCTCTAGCTTCTTGATGAATACTTTATACTTTCTTTCACAGAATATTTAGTCATACATATTGTTATATTCTTTTTATCTCAGCCTTTTAACTATTATTTCAAATACTTTTTAGGCTTTCTTTCGATGCAAAACAACGAAACGCGAATGTTGATTCCGAAATTCAGGGTAAAATACATTGTGGCGACCAACCGTGATGTCGTCCAGTTTATGAATTATAGGAAGCTGGGTTGCTAACAACATTGTTTACTTAGCAACATTTTTCGAAGTAAATACACATATAAATGAAATCGACGCTCACCAGGCAAAACGCATTTAAGATTGTCTTGTTAACTTTTTAACACATTTTTCACAATAAAACGCAACCACGTCGTGAGATATATTCATACCCGAGTCTGTATATCCTGAAGCCCAAAACATTATCACAAATATCAGAACTGTGAGATTACCTTTATAGAAATTAAAACAATATTATTAGAACGCAACGTAACATTATTCGCTCAAACTTATGAAAGTAAGCAGAAACGATACATTCAAGATGTATCGAGCTAAACCTATAGAAAATTTCTCCCGAGGCTACGAAAATCATCAGCGAATCAGAATATATCAAACCGAACTACATTATGTTGTAAAAATAAAAAGAAAGAACTCAATCCGATAGGTCGAAGAAACGGAGTACAACTTTCTACTCCTAACTCAATGAACGCGTCATAACTTCAGCAGAGGTTCAACGTTTTCGGCCTAAGTCTCGTGCTCCGTTTACGACTCGTAGTCTTGGGAACGAATGAGGTTACACAAGGCCTCCTTATGCACATCATTAACTCTGTAATATACTCATTCCGTATAATTTAACCCCTCCGTTTGGTGTTCCACGTATGTTCTTCATAGACTAAAGGTAATTGCTCGAGATTACTCCCGCCATGACGTTTGTCTGCTCCACAATGTTTAATGACGAGACATTTTCTCATTGCATCTTCGTGCACCACTTCTTCGGCTGAAAGTTAAGTGAATTCACTGCGGATTAACCAAGTCCCTAAATGGTCGAATCGGCTGTTCACGAGTAATCTTTTCGAGTATGAATGCGAGGAGGGATAAATTTAAGCGGTTAATTCACTCGAATAACTCTGGTAGTCATTGTATAGTAAACTCCATGGTAATCAAGAGGAAATAAGTATTGTGATAAACAAACGTAGACCGTAATTTCCACAAATATACAATATATTATTGATTATAAGTATTGTGATTCTCACGTATCACGTAATTTTTAGATAATGAGTAATTAAATGTCCAAATACATTAAAAAACTTTAATTAAACTATGTTTCCGTTGAATATTAATATTTCCACGACTAATTATTTACATGAAAACCCTTTACCTCTTAAATTGTAATCATTAAACGGTTTTTTACTTGTTTTCATTTCAAAATTCAGCCGTTATTGTTTATAATTTATTCTTTTATTTTATTTATCTATCATGTATTAATAATTTTCTTTTCTTACGTATGGTTTTGTAAAGCTATAGAGATACAATCTTAGGAAATCCTAAACTCTACGTTGAAATTCCGGATTTCGTTTATAACTGCTACAAAGAGGCCTTATAAAGCAATTGGTGTTTTAATACTAGCCATTCTTCAAAATTTACCCACTATGCGAACGAATACACGTTTGATGTGAATAGAATTGTTTTACTTTTAGTTCGAAACTTCCCTGAAACGGTTCCTCGTGGTACAACTGCTAGTCAACTTTTTTTTTGAGGATAAGAATTCCCAAATCTCCATCTATGATCTCAATCTAAAATTATTATTTTTTTAAATAGCAGAGAAAATGAAACATCGCTGCAATCTCCGCCCTTTATCTAGTCTTGTTGCCTTCGCTTAGCGTTCACGGACTAAATGAGTCCCTTTAATCGAATACTCCTAGCATTTAACGATTTCATTTCCTAGATATTTTCACGCAATCGGGCAATGCAAAGCGGCAACGTCGAATCCTCTAGAGCCCTACAAAAGACATTGTCTTCCAAATATAAAAGTATATTCTGATTGATCTGAATTCAAATTCATTTTCAATGAATTTATACGACCTCCAATTTAATGTTTTCCGTTAGGGAGAACTTCAGCACGCAGTCTCGGTATGAAATAGAGAGTCATCGTTATGATTTCATACACAGCGTACGACATACGCCGATTCTGTACTTTCGATTTAATGTCTCTTAGAAAGGGAAAGCTTCAAGACCTGGTCTCGGTAATAAACAACGATTTATCGCAGTGATTCCTCACGCAGCGCACGACGTACCCTAAATCTTTCGTAATCCACGGAAACAATGTTTGCGCTTGTTTCCAAGTCACCGAAAATTATCCTCTAATCCAGGCATCAAGGAGCAACCCCGTGCTTCCAAAGTCAGAGCATTTCACAGTGCTTCTAGTCGGTCGCATTATGTTTTCGAGCGATACGAGGTTGAGACAAAGTCGCACAAAAAGGAAGAAAATGAAGCGGATGGCGGATGCGCATTGGTGAGAAAGTGAGAGATGTTTCGGGCGAGATAACCAACCGTTAGCGGCGAGAAGTTCTATCAGAGAATACGGCGAGAAGGGAGCTGGGAGGAGGGGGCGAAATTTCCAGATATGGTGAAAAACAGAGATGGAAGCCCTTCTCTCAGGGGAATAGTTGAGAGTACGGGGAGAGGTCTCCGTTGCCATGGAGACGGCAAACGAGCCGACAAACGAGTGAACGCATCTTTCTCTCTACATCCCACTTTCCATCCTTTTTATTCTTCCTCACTTTCCTCGTCGCCTTCTATTTTTGGCGTTTTTTTACATCCCCTCTCAACGACATGTTTACTTTCCGGTCCCACAGATATCTTCTATGAGTTTTCATCCTTCATACTTAATGCTACTAAATTATCGTCTTCCAGCAATGTGTCGATATCTTGGTTGTTAAGCCATCACGATACATCAGTCTATTTACTGTTTTTTTCTCTTTTTATAAATATAACTTTGATCAGGTGTTTCAAACCTTTTTGGTCCCCTAATCCTTAGAATTTTTAGCCTCATACACCTTGTTGATTATTATATTAGATTGCCTTGCGCTTTAATATACAGGTGTGGATATACTCTGATATTGCTGAAAGATAATACCAGAGAGGAAAAGCACGGAAATATTACTTAAAGCTTCAATTTATAGAAAACTGGGATAGTATAGCATGCTAATTTACATACTCCTCCATGTTATCTTGGAAAAGCATCTGATATCCCCCTGTACCACTTGTCGTTCAATTTGAGAACCTAATCCATAGATCTTAGCAATTAATTCGCCGAAATTAAAGTTTTACAATGCCTCAAGTTCCAACCAGATGGCTCCGGAGATATCCACTGATTTTGAGGTTTTCCACTTACGAACGCATCAATGTAGAAGATTTTATTATACACACGGAAGAGCAGGCTGATATATTTGAGAAATGTTTCCTTTGCATTCTATAAGTAATTTCTTTGAAATAAAGAAAGAAGTGATACAGTAAAATAATGCTTCCCAAAGTTTGGTTTTGGTATTTTTATGTTCCATGTAGTAACTAACAAATTTTGCAAAGCATCGCCACAGAAAGACGAATTATTAGTTTTTACTCTTTAATACGATAACTGAAGAGACGAACATGACTTCGGAAACTTGTCTAATGGAAACCTGTTTGAATGAACATATTATGGAATATAAGTATATCATTTTATACCTATAATATATACGGAATTTCATCTGGTTATACAGGATAATATTTACTCTCAATACAATGTTTTGCAAATTACATAATGACGAAATATAAAGAAACTTTCGCATGGAAAATTAGAAACGTGCAAAACAAATTATAATATAAAGCGAACGATGAAAGTTAATATTCCAGTTCTAATATTTGCTAAACTGTTCGACCGTTGCAAGTTCAACTTATGCGATAAACAAATAACATGAAGAAATATTAAATACAACAAACCTACGCCGAGTGTGCAAGATTTCTAAAAGCCTTTGAGAATGAAAGATTCTGGAGAGTACTCGAAACTGATACCACTTATCTAAAACCGTATCCAAATAAAATCACATGTAATTAGAGTCATGATGGGAATTTATCTCAAAGAATATTGAGGTTGACAATATTTCAAAATAATCAGCTTATATTTCTTTTTCTTATAAGGCTGCCAGGAAAATAAATCAACTGATTAATAAGCTTAAGATTTCAGGGTGAGCATAGAGTTTCAATCTAACTTAAATAATATTTCCTGAAAGTAGGCAACGGACCCAAAATCATAGACTTTTCATACTGATTTATGCAACACTTAACTCTATTTTCGGCTTTTGCTCTAAAGAAAATTTCAAAGGTTTCGCAACCGTCTGGAGAACTCTAAAAGTCTTCACTTTCCACATAAGCAAAACAAAATATTCTATTTATAATAATTTAACGCCTAGAGATGAATATAAAAATGTGCTGAGTAACAACACATGCAAGTTATTTTCTAATTTTTCTAACAGCGTAATCATTTTAAATTGTATGATAAATTTTCCTTTATTGCCATGGAGTCACGTAGTACGTACGTTGACCAAACACTCCCGGCTGAGATGGATTAACATTTCGTAAGGAAAGATTCGAAATTACAGATCAATCAAATTCCTGAAATTAAAATAGTGTCTTTTAACCTCTCACGCTGACAAACCTATCCACCACTCACTTCGGATAATACATTTTACCATTTACTCAAATATACGAATCTCTCAAGATTCATTTGCATAATTTCGAAATATAAAGCCTGCAATTGTGCAATTATGCGTAATAACTTAATTAAGTCAGAATGGAAGCTGTCGGTACGAAATACTTATGCTGGTCGCTTGTAAATCTAGGTCGGTACCACGCACCGAGGCCAGCCGCGCGGGTTTAAGGATCTATGGTTAAATTAGCATAGCCCCAGGTGGGAAATCAAAGTGATAAAGAAACAAAGGAGCTAATAGAATGGCCTAATCTGTCCATAAAGTAGCACTATCTAACTCAAATAATCAACAGTTATAATGGCAGTTAGTTTACCATCTACCTTGTTGATTACTAATTATGTTAACAAAATTTACGAGATAATTTATTGGAATTTTCTTCCAACTTCTCAGCAGGTTTACTATTTCTCTCAAAGATTATGACGGGGATAGTATATAAATATGATAATATGACAACTATGTTGATACAATGGAACATTTCGGTGTAGTATGATCCCAAATTAGAAAATAGACAAAGAAAATCTTCGTTGAAAGATTTGGTGCTTTCCCGGTGAATGGTTTGTTTCAAAAAATCTTCACGGGAGACTAACCGGATTGTTTCTTGGTGTAGAACCAACGTTTCGGCCACTTTCACCGTGGCCATCTTCAGGGTGTATCCCTCAGCGGGTAAACCCGAAGTTGACCGTTGTAAACCCGTTGTAATCCCTCCGTTGTAAACCCGAAGTGGACCGAGTGCCCATTCGAGCACTCGGTCCACTTCGGGTTTACAACGGAGCGACCAACTTGATTTACTTTCGCCGATCACTTGAGATATTCACCGAACAGCGACAAAGTTTGCATTCCCCAAATATTTCGGAAGCGTAAAATAAAACAGGACTTTTGCGACAGCTTGGATCCTATGAATGAAAAACGCACAGAGGAGAAAAGCTTGGAATTTTAAAGTAAAATTACCCGCTGAGGGATACACCCTGAAGATGGCCACGGTGAAAGTGGCCGAAACGTTGGTTCTACACCAAGAAACAATCCGGTTAGTCTCCCGTGAAGACTTTCTGAAACAAAATCTTCGTTATTTACACTTGTTTACATCGAAACACTTCATTTTTCTCATTCATTTCCATCACTGGTTTACAATGACCTATGTTTCGTTCAATTAATTCTTGGAATGTGAATAAATTCAGCTAGAATATCTTGGTGAAGCTCAGAATAATTTTTAATGAACTGTTTTATTTCACTTTTACTGGGCTGGATAAACAAAGACAGCGACCTAGGCTTTCGAAATACAGCTGTAACTGAGTCTTCGGGCCGAAACGTGGGATCTATTTTTGACCCTGATAGAAGCCACGGAACCCAAATCTGTAAATGCATCCTTAAGATAGTTCATTTCAGCAGTATCTATAACTCGTGATGACTTAATCGTTCCCAGCTCTTCCACAATGAATTCGTTAATGTCTTTTATAGTCACTACGACATTATCGCATCGTATTCTATATCTGCAATAGTCCCCTGATTGTTGTCTTTGCTCTGAAGAAAAAGGTGGCGAGTGGTTGACATTCTGCCGGAAAGAAGTGGAAAATATTACCTCTAATGCACGTAAAAAAGTATGAGTTTTTTTAATTTATACACAGAAAGATCTGACTTCTGGGAATAATATTAAAGAATAGATAGGTATGAATCTGATGTTTTTCTTGAGGTTAAAGGAAATAGACAAAATGTAAGTTGCGACCAAAGAAGCAGAAATTGGATATCTATAATTTCTCAGCTGGACTTAAAATGGAAGAAGATGGACAGTGTTATAAATAGAGTTTACTATCATCTTCATTGTTTAAAATGCAATTCCCCTAAAATTTTGGAAATTAACGATGACTTTTAAACTAAATGTTGGCTTAAGAGTGGCCCTGCTAAGAAAGTTTCCGGTTAGTTAAGATATTTTAAACTGTTTATCAGACTCAGCTATGGATCACGGCTTTGACAAATCTCTAATCCGGCAAATTTTGAAACATTCTAATACAGTGTGATAGCAGGTTTTTTATCCAAGAATATTTGCCTAGCAACTCTAGGATTAAAAGAAACATCGAGGAAATCGAAATCCGAAAATCACTCCGTAAGCCGTCTTTTGGCAAGCGGAACTCGCGCTCAGAGACAAACGGGGAGCTCCGGATTATTTCATTAGCAGCCGTCCAATCTTCTTTTTCTTACTCCAAAATTTATGTTAAATCACATGTAAACTAAGAAAGACTGCGGATGAGGAGTGATTCCATAGCTTATTTCTCTAATCTAATTAACTATTAATTATCTTCAGTGGCCTAGGGATAGTAGTCTATAAACTTTCAATTAAGAATAGGTATGTATATATAATGTTAATAATAGGAATGTATATATGTATTCCTTTATTTCTGTCTACCCTGTTTTTTTATCTTTATTTTAATTAATATTTCTGTAATGTTTAGCATTTCGCATTGCCAGTCTTTGTACGTGATTCTTAAATGTAATCCTAAATAGATAGACGGACAAGGTTATGTAATCATTTGACTATCACAAGAATCCCCTATGTCTAAGATGTGTATTTCTTTATAAATCTTTGTAAATTGTATTACTTATGTATCGGAAATAAATAAATACAAATACAAAATACAAATACAAATTAGTACATAAGTCTGACTGATTTTGACTCAACCAACTTGACGAGTTTGGAAAAGGTAAGTTTTAACTACCACTTAAAGATGATTCATTATGACTTGCGAAAAATATGTGCTACTCTCACTGAAAAAATAATACAGTGAATTCCACATCAGGTTTTATTCGAATAGTTTCGTCAACGAGTTGACATCTTCATCTGAGGATAGTCGAATAAAATTCTGCTGTGGAAATTACTAAGTATCATTTTTTTCGATATGTGTTGATTTCCACGAAACTACGTTTGAACATATTAGTTTTAAGCTCCATTCATTTCGGTGAAACAGCCCAAAATATATAAACCGATCCTTGGCATACTATACATGTGCATCAATGAAGAACGACAAGATATGTAATGCTCATTATGACCACATGCGCCAAAAATGTAATCTCGTCCATGGTCCATTCAAGATATTCATTCATCGTACTACGAGTAACGCATCCCTTCCCACCATTTTGTCGCGAACCTTTGGAGAAATGTGAGCTCATGAGGGATCCTACGCCATGTTGGACACTCTATTTTATCTAACTTTCTTTTCCTGGCCTTTTTACGAGGAGGCCCCAGAAGTGGGCGAGGAGGTCCGTTTTTTCATTTATATACGAACATCTGGCACGCATGCTAGTTCTTCATTTTCGTCTTCGGGTAGGGAAGAGAAGCTGAGGTCGCGAAGTGTGAGAAGTAGATGAAAGGAAAAGAAAGGGAGGTGGTAATCTTGGAAGGAAGCGACGGAGGATGGAACGCTAAGGAATATTTTCATGGACCTTCCAATTAGGAGCATATAGCCCAGTATTATTTAGCAAAATAATATCCTCTTTTAAGGGGGATTAACTTATCTATTCTGTTTGACTGCCAGATGAGGAATAATTCCACTAATCAATAATTCCGTACACTGAATACTTAATAATTGAAATATAAATTTGAAACAAATTCGAACGTACAGAAAAGATGGATACAAACAGGACAGACGTGGTTATAAATGAGAAAAAGGAGACTTTGTAAACGTAGGCCTAGAAAAAGCTGGTTAAGGAAGGTGAATCAGAATCTAAAGAGGCATAAGTATTTAAAAGAATTAAGAAAAATCTATGTACGATAATATGCATTGGTTTGATTGAAGCAAATTTGTGCAATCAAGGCAAATTATGGAGAAAATTGTGAATTTACTATGAAAGGGATGTGCTTTCCTCGAAAGACAATAACTTGATCAAAATGTTTGTAACTACGCAGTAATCGTTGTAAAAAAATAATTAGCTGTAAGCAAAGAGTTCTGATAATTTGAGAAGTGTTTATTTATTTTTACTAGTCTCTCAAATCAAAATCTCAGCCCTTTATCTGAATAGAAGTAGGCTTTAATGCCAATAAATAAAGCTGTACAAAGGGTTTAAATACTCCTTTACTGCGCTAAATTCGCACTAAGTTTTCTATAACGCGGAAGTTTACAAGTCCAAGTTGTGTTCTTAACACGAAGAAATCTATCTCTACGTCGTTATCCAATTAATTTTCACTGAACGATTAGTTAAAGGAGTGCGATCGGAAGTAAGCGCGCATGGACAGTCCCATTTACATGTATGTACACTTGAGTCTAAAATTACATAAAGTGAAGTTACATTGGTCAAGAATACACGGAATTATGTATTTTGATACACTGAGAATTGAAGGGATAAGAAAAGTATATTTCGCGTAAGGGTTGTATGAAGAAAATATTTGGTTGGTGATAATTGTTGACGTAGCTTCCTGAAAATGGTCCAATACTGCGCAATTTTTGGCCAATTCATTTAAAACCTCGTTTATGAGGTATGCCGAAATTTACATTTTCATACTCCATAATCACCCATTATTTACGTTAAAAACAACAGTTTAAGAAATGCTTAGAAGAGACCAAGTTAGGAACGAGCGAGCAGAAGAAACTGAGGAAAGAACCACGACCAATTTCCAGGTCTACTCGTCGAAATTCAACAGTCTTCTCTCTTGCATGACTTCTGCAAGTTTCTTACACACTTCTGCGCGAGTTAAGCATGAGGACAACATCTCGAAGATGAAAATTGGGATGTTTGGCGGAAGTACCCAAGTTTTGGCAAGAACTTCCGGATATAATTCCGTGGATATAATTTTGATGAGGTGAAGAGTATTTTTAGCGAATCTCCCAACAAATTCTATTTCGAAGACAGTGAGTTTTTGTTGGCATGAGAAACTGAAAAGACGAAATTAAATCATTGTGAGTTATAAAACGTAAATTACAGCCGTTCTAGAAGGTAATATATCCTAGAGATTAATTGGATAATAAATATAAAGGCTTTAAATTAGTAGATTAACTCAAGCGATTTTGCGATGCTTCTTACTTTCAGAGAAAAAAGGAAACTTTCATAAATTAGGAAAATTTTAATTTAGTGCATATTCTTCTTCAAATGCTTCTTCATTTCGTCTACGATATACTAACGGATACTTCACATTCGCAAAGTAAAGAACTAATTTTGTATAACCATTTTCAAAGTATATCATGTAATAGGAATCTGAGTAACTAAATAATTTATTGACCTATCTGAATCTTTATTTGAAATTATCCTCATTTCAAAATTAATGGCAAAAAGATCTCTGGATTAACAGAATCTTAGAGTTTAAGTTTATCTTTAGCTAAAGTTTTGAAGAAAATCAGTGTACCAGATAACTACTACTAAGATAATCAGATTAATCTAGTAAATCTACTATCTGTAAAATTAATACAGTTAATAGCTATTTCCAGGATTAATAGAGCTTAATGATTTCCGTTATATAGAAAGAAATAGTTTTCTACCGCTATGTAATACAAGTTCAGATAATTTCTATTCGGACTATTATCCAATTTTACAAAAATTGTATGTTTCTTTATAAGTTAGGATTGCGTTTTTAATAACTGCGTAAATTCAAATTTTATTAATTTCTTCACAACTAAAGACAACTTTTCTGAAGATTTCAGAAAAGCACAATAAATCCGATTTCACATGCATGTGAATCATGTTATTCGAAAGCGATCTAAATAGAACTTCATTCAAGGTACCCTTCTCGAAGGTATCCGGCTATTTTTAAAGACCCCCTCTTCGGTTATGCAATGTGAGCCGTCTCATAGAAGTGATGCAATTGATTCATTTCGACCAGCAGCATCCAATAGAAAATCCCAACCATGTCACACATTCTACTTGAACCAATAGCCGAGTTTCGCAACTTTGAGAGGCCGTACGTGGATGCTATGTATCGTCATAGCACCAAAAATACACAAATAAAAATAGTTCTCCACTACTTTTAGACCACAATTTACTCCTGTAAGCTACGCGTTACGATTTGAAGCTTCGACGTCATTAAGTTAAAAGTGTTTCTACTTATCCGAAAACCTCTGTCGATCTATCGTGAAATGCGTACATAAGAAAAGTTTAGTCGGATCTTAAAAAAAAGTTCTTAAAAAAGAAAGTCGGCCAATTTCCATGCACGGGAGTGATAAAGGTTTACACTAACCTTTCAGATGGGCGCACTTTCATCGATTTCCGAATATTAAGGGGCAGTTTCTATTTCCGAACTGGATTTTTATATAACCATCAAAACTAGTGTTGAATATGAAATCGTAGCCTTGCCGATTTCTTCGTGGTTTATTTCGTATTTTAAGCGAAGGCCTTTTCTGCCTATTTTTGTATTTCTTTATCATACCCATCAGCCAATAAGAGCCCTCTGATCCTTACCTTACTTTACGATAAGAAGGTCAGCTCTAAATGAAAATATGCCATTTTATACGTGAGCTATAAATTTCGTAAATATTGCCTTATCTGAGGCTCTGAATGCAACGTGCATACTCATTTTCTGAAATGATAGAAGTCAAATTTTATATTATATCCCCAATAAATGCGTAGGATCCTAGTAAGATGACATTTGCCTCAAAATACAAAAAGCCGGTTGTTACAATAATCGACGATTCGGACGTCGGAAAGCGTAATGTTCTTTAAAATCAAGCAAACGTGTGTTCAAGGAAAACAGTTTAAAAACGAGTAAAATTAATCTTGGTAAGCGATATTTGGTGGAACTCCATCTTCAAATAACACACAATGGTTTTATTTGTACTGTTCCACAAAGGTTTGTTCCACCTTTGTGGAACAGTACAATTAAAATTATTGTATGTTATTTCGAGCTTAAAAACGTAAAGAACTGATTCGGAATATTCAGGTTCAAATATGTCCCATCATCATTTCCCGATTATTTTCTTGAGAAAAAAGATGCGAATGTCTTTCTTAACCTAAAACGAGTACCTCAACACTTGGAAATACTTACTAAATGTTAAGGACACCTTGCGCTTTTCATTTAAGTCACCTTTATAAATGTTACGTATTGTTTTGAGAAAGAATCTCAATATCTGAAAGGAAATGAAATCTATTTCTATCGAGTCTAAAGCAGTATTCAAAATAGTTTAGGCTCGATTCTAAGTACCCATAATAAGAATGTTGCCGAAGAGATATTGGCGTTAAGAACATAAGAGTTAAGGAAACGTAGGGGAATAACAAAACTAGAAAGTTAATTTTGCAGTAGCAGTTGACTCAATCGGAAATATTTTGATCTGTGACGTAGTTCTATTTTTAATCGATTCATACAACTCGGTCTACGGATAACAACGTAAAATATTATAATTAGGAGAACTTCCATCTTTAAGTTAGACCATTTAATCATTGAGTGAATTAAATTTAAGTTATTTAAAATTATGAGAAGTAAGGCTTATCTGCTTTTATAATTCCTCATTCCACAAAATATCGCTATTTGCACTTTTATGCAAAGTTCTTCAAATCAATCGCCCTTTTTGCGACCAGTGAAATTAAATCAGTCATAAATTGTTGAAGGTTTTGACCAATAACTAAAAACGCATGGAAAAACTTCCTAGGAACTTAAAAGAGACGCAATGATTTCAATTTCATATTTCGATATAACTGATGAAACATTTTTGATGTGACAAACCTCATCTAATCGGGCATTTCTTCACAAACTTCAAAGGTCTAATAGACACAAAGTCATATTTCTCACAAAGTCAACTTTCTTATACATTATATATACATTTATTTCTTGAGTTGATTCTCAATCAAATTATAAGAATGCACTCTATGATTTATGCCATTTTTGAAGAGTTTCTCTTCCGACTAAAAATTAGTTTACGTCAATCCCATCTTTGACCTAATAATTACTATTAACAACGCAGAGGCTTCTATCTCCATAACGACCGGTTCAACCATGATGCAATATGACAAATATACCTATATTTAACTTTCAGGCTGTAGTATGCAATTTGGTAATGGATGCCTTTAGACCATGTCTACCTCATCTGTGCCTTTATACACATATTATTTCCAATATACCGATAAGTTTCTCTGAGCCATAGATAAACCTGAATGTTATTAAATCAACTGCAATAATGAAATTGATGTTTTATTAATCAAAAGAGCCCTTTTTCTCCAATAATTTCCCTCAGGACTGAGTAGTCTATAGAAGTCTACAAATAGTCTGATTGCATCAATTCAGCAATTATTCTTTTCTCTGCTGCGCAAGACGAAGTAGTTATAAATCATATAGAGTATCTTTTCACATTTCTGAATTGCTTTATCTTCCTTCAAGTAGTCTACATTTTCTAGGAAAGATTTCATTACTTTTACAACACTCATTTACTTTACATAGAATTGATCATAACTAAGAAAATTGATTTTCATAAAGTAAACAGGAAATTTTTAAATTCTTATAAAAAAAATCTAAATACTTATCTCAAGATTGTTAAGAAGATTAATTAATTATTAATTCTTATTATTCTGATTAATTCTTTGGTGTTCCATTTTAGAGCAAACCCGCTTTTTGCTGTAATCCTGGCGTTTTATGAAACCAATAAATGAGGGTGAAATTCAATGGTATTTGGCCGGACTTCGTGGAAAGCCATGGCGCGAGCCGAAACCGGTCGTTAGATTAAATATTCTCTGTGGAAATAACGAAGTGCTTACTTATTTTGTCAAAATGAGGGTGATTCAAGCTGTTCCTTTATAATCATGCAATCATGTTCCTTTACGTACCTCGTGAGATAAACGTGAGAAATGTGTCACGACGGGTTAATTGAAATTTTTACGTTCTTTAAATCTAATAAAACCGCCGTTCACCTCAATAGGCATGCATTTGCAGCCGAGAAACGCACCTAGATATCATTAAGATGGAGAAAGAATACATATCGGATGCTGAAAATCACAGTCTTGTAATAACGCCCATGTAACGAATCTTGAAATCCAAGTAGACGAGAATAAATGCCAAATTTACCAAGTAAGATCAAATGATAAGGTTCGTTTGCTCCATTGCATTCTTCTTATCATGGGGATTCTGAATAGAATAGTAGTTAAAAGAAATGAGAAGAAATCCATATTTTCGAGATTTTCTGTGACATTATATCTAAATATGGGTTAAATGGAAGATGAGACTCCAAAGTCTCTATTACTTATTTTATTTATTTATTTAAATACATACGTTGTCCTTTTCATATATATTCGTGAGGAAAAGTTCTACAGTGGGTGCAAGTGAAGGATATAATAGCATTTGAATTACAGAAAATCTGAAACTAAACATCAGTGCACAAAATATTATTATTTAATGATCTCATTCGTCTAAGTCTTAAGTGTAGTACTAACTAGGGGTTACCATATTAAACTGGTGAAAAACCGGGACTTATCAAATTCTGAGGCAGGTAAACCGGGACGAAACCGGGGCATTTTATTTTAACTCAGTCTGAGTTAATTTCGTACGCTTTTAAAACACTCATTGAGTGCAGCGTCGCTAATTTATGATATTTTGCGTTCTCATGGTTTCCGTAAATTAAACCTCCATGTCATATATTTCATTCTTTCTCCGAGTCTTTCTGTCAAATCGGGATAAAACATAAAAAATTACCTAAATCATGCGTTGAAATCGGTACATTTCCAGTAAAAACGAGACGTATGATAACCCTATTAATAACAGACTTTGAAGTAAAGGGTTACTTTAACACTATGTATACTGAGAATCACTTCGACGGTTAACAGGATGTTATTAACAAAGGCGATTTTCCAATCCTATCATAAAATTGATTTTACCCTTTTTACGTATACTGTTTTAGAACTATTATTAAAAGGTGAGAAATAGATATTCAATTGATTTATGATTAATGCATAAAGAGATAATCCGAATGATTTAAATGCATTGTAAGCTGCTATGAAAAACGAATTTCATTAGCAAATAATAGTATCCTGAATTCCTTTTTAATATCCACCGAATTTGACTACTTCCGATAAAAGGTTTTACCCGCAACTGTAAAAAGAGATAAAAGAATTTACTGGATTTTGTTATGAATCCCTTCATTGATAAGACTACCGGTACCGAGACATACATGACTACCAAACGATTCACATATAGAATCGTTCAAAGTTTGTAACCTAGGATACTGCTCGAACTATAGTGTGTCACACTTGTAATTAATTCGCTAGAAGTAAAATCAAAAAAACTAACTTTGAGGACTGTTTAAGGAGGGATTAACTTTTATGACAGGCGTTTAAAACATTAAAATACCATATATAACTGCAAAAATCTTTTGGATGAAATTCCAAGGTTAGTAAAAGCCATTTCAGCGTTATTATTTAGTATACAAATTGACGTAGTCGTTAGGTTTACAATTATAAATAAGGAAAATAATACTTTTTCGTCTGCGAGATCTTTGTCGTTAATATTCCTCTAAATTTGTATTCTGCACACTAAAAAAAACTGACAATGGGAAAGATTCAGAACCATTTGAATCGCTATGAACATCTATTTGCAATTCCTCATAGGAATATTTTTACGTTCTCCTTTTAAATTAGAGTCCTATAATTAATTTGTGCATATATATGTTTTGCAATTGATGAGTAAAACTTAGATTTACACTAACCTAATCCTTAAAATTTCATCCCGCAATGGGAAAGGTATTTTAGACGTATACATTTCATTTAAGGGCAGCGCTAAATACCACTGAATAAATTTCAGTAATGTTTGCAGATTATTGCGCGCATCTCTATCTTCATATCCCATTTGAACTAATTAGAATCTCATTTTCATTTGGTCAGAATACTTAGTAAACTAAACATTAAGACAAATGCGAACCGGCTGTACACTTCCTTTGTCGTGCTCACCACCCGCATTCAGATTATCCTTTTCCTGCAGCTGCAGTGAGGAAGATGGGACTGGGAAGGCCTCTCTAGCATTTCCTTCAAAGAAACCGTTTCATAATCCACCGCGTCATAACCTGCATTTGAGAGGATAGAATTTTCACGGCAATCCGCTTGATGTTTGTCTTTTGAGTTGCGAAAGATTTACGACCGGTTCCTACCACCGCACAACTACTTTCCCGCTTAGAAGCTCTCCTTTCAAAAGTTTAGAGCTATTTTATTTCTGCGCCTTACAACGAGTCGCTTTGTAAAAGATATCCGAGTCCCACTTTCATTTTGAAAACTGATTACAACATATTTTGGTTCTTGTGGGTCTTAAGATTATATAACAAAATATAGAATATTATAAAATATATACTTGTAGATTATTAAACTATTTAATAAGCTACAAAACTGAAGATAAATTTAATCGCTAAAACAGGGTAGCAAATACTGATACATCTTTATAAATGCGGAAAGCAGTCTTTATTTATTTAATATTGGTATTAACTACATCTATAGAATTACCACTAAGATACCCATCGCTTAGTCATTGCATTCTGCTAATAGGCGAGTTACACTAGTACGTTTTACTAAAGTACGTCCTTACATTTTTATCATTGACAAAGATGTAATTCGATCTTGTGACATGTTTTGGAACTCTGTTTTGAATGCATGACCATAATTCTGAATAGTTAAGCATGGGTCTTCTCCGTAGGCTGATTTAATCTGCAAAATGTACGTCATCATTCGTACCTTGAAAGCCACACATTAGCGTCTGGCAGAGTGTGTAAACGCGAATAAGAAGTTATTGTATTATGTCTTTTCAATTTTTCATGTTGGAATGTTTCCACGGTTCTGGAAGTTTCTCCGATGTATACCTGTCCACACTTGCACGGGACCCTGTATACACCTGAAGTCTTAAGGCCCATGTATATACGATCCCAATATCCGTTACCTTTGCATATTATCTTGGTGTTGCTGAAATCTATTTCATGATGTTCAGTTAGGGCCTTAAGACTTCAGGTGTATACAGGGTCCCGTGCAAGTGTGGACAGGTATACATCGGAGAAACTTCCAGAACCGTGGAAACACGCATAAAAGAACACGAAAGGAGCATACGTCTTGTACAACCAGCCAAATCCGCAATTGCTGAGCACTCCCTAACTGAACATCATGAAATAGATTTCAGCAACACCAAGATAATATGCAAAGGTAACGGATATTGGGATCGTATATACAAAGAGGCGATCCAAATACGTCGCCATAAGAATAACATCAATAGAGACGAAGGTATTTTCCTGAGTAAAGCCTGGAATGGTACAATACGCCAAATAAGAAAATGAGAAATCTCCGTGCAACATGCGGCCTTTTCCACCAATCACAGACGTGGGAGGAGAGGGGGTGGTTGTCTCCCGATAGTATATATACCGGACGAGAAATTTCATGCGACATCCTTGAGAATGGCAGCAGTGGTCGCGGCCGAAACGTTGGAGCTTCAAAACATCATCAACCGGCTGGAAACCCGAGAAGCATTCCTCAGTCAAATACACCGGGAAAGCATCAGATCCTTTTTCAATTATCAATTGTTTACATCATTTGATACTTTCATAAAATGACTTAACGTTTCTAAGCCCCATCCATAGAAATAACCCGGCCTACATCACGCAAATACTATGCGCTCCTAAAAAGTAGTTTCCAAACACTCGTTGATGCCGCACGATGAAATAGTTAAAGAGCCCTTTAAATGTTCGCTCAGAAACAAATAGCTTTAGCTTCAAGAGCTTTTAAAGCTACATAGAGTACCTCTACCAGGAAGTTGAACTAATTAATAACCGAAAATTGCCACCAACGCAGATAATTCACTTGAAATCCTTCACTACTCCGTCATTACAGTATCAGTAATAGCCGAAGCGCCAGCTGAATTAACTCAGCAATGTATAATGAAGAGAATCATGAAAGAACTGGAGATGGTGCTAAAAAGAACCAGAAGAGGATGAGTATAAGTAATTATTTGTAGTGTTTCTGATTTGTTTTCTTTATCTCCTTGTGGAATATAATCTCATTTCACATTTTTATGGAATAAGCCTATTTTTGATGATAATTACAA
The DNA here is from genome assembly GCA_000376725.2 of Ladona fulva. Classification (NCBI taxonomy): domain Eukaryota; kingdom Metazoa; phylum Arthropoda; class Insecta; order Odonata; family Libellulidae; genus Ladona; species Ladona fulva. The sequence continues at coordinate 939,889 of KZ308261.1, forward strand.
ATACGGAAATGTATTAAATTAGGCATACAAGACGTAATAGAAACGTAAATATCGATGTACAACCTTTACTCTCAATGTTCGAAAAATAAATGCGATGTAGCGCGCACAACAAATTGTTCGGAGGATGTAAATGATACGATTTGAAACTCTCACATAGCTAATCGAAAAAGGGTTTCCGAATAAGTTTTTGATACTTGCGACAAGATGAAACAAATGAGAGATTAGTTTGATATTTAAGTGTTAATAACTTCAAATACTTCCTACTTGAATCTTGTATTACATGATTTCTCTTCACTAATATACTAAGCGAACATTATAAATTTATATTTGGGTATAGCTTCCTTCCCGTACTTTGAACAAATTCATCAAAATTTAACCAGTTGTAATTATTTTGCAATCCTCAACTCAAAGTTTTCGAAAATCTGTACTTGTGGTTAATATAAGCCGAGTAACTCACGGAACATTTCTAAAGCATACATAACTTCAATTCAAAGGATGCAAAGCGTAAAATAAGTACCGAATAAGTGCATGAGATAACGTGCGTTTTGTTGAAAAGGAATTTAAATCTGAAGTTTGTTAATTTCAAAATAGAAATGAGTACATAATTTTGATAATATTTAGGAATAACTTCCGTGTTTCAATGAATTCATTATTAATTGATTGTAATCAAATCAATAAATCAATGTAAATGAAGCATAGGTAAGAATAGAAGATTCCAAGATAATGCCTAAAAGGATGTGAACATTTTTATACTCGTCTCTCTGTAGGCACTTCAACAAATTGTAGGTGGTTTGAATACATCCAACGCGCGCATGTGATCCGAACGGCAAACCTTACGTTTGACATTCAGGCGGAGAAACGTTGCCCGCCCGAGGAAAGTTCCGAATTCAGCGAAATTCAACGAAACAAAAAATTATCTACTTGATAATAATGATGGATCTGTAGAACTGATATTTACACAGCAGTAATATAAATTAAACCGAAATATGGTTAAGAGACAATCATCTATTAGGGAGCCAAAACAATTCCAGACCCTATAGAAATTAGAATATTTAGATAGGTCATTAATGTATTGCTAGAGGTTCCAATACCTTGTTTTCTATTGCATCTTATTTAACAATGCATACTTATTTTTATACACTCACATTAAAAGTACTAAGAATCGCTACTTAATGGATATAAGAGAACAACATGATATTTTTTATTGTTTTTGAGAATAGTTATGGAAACGAGCGCAGATAACAGGTTGCTTAAGTGCGTAGAATCACTTTTATTAGCGAAATATGAGCTATGAATGTTGCTTATTGACTGCCAATTTTATTTCCTGTTTCCTCGTAATAAGTAATTATAACAATTAATGCAACAATCCCGGAAAATATCTTCAACATTAAGGCGTATAACTAAAATTAGATATTAAACCACTTTGATTCTGTTTTTATATACATAGAAGCGCGTGACTTCATAGTGGACGAAAGGAATTCGAGTGAACACAACGAGATTTCGCAAAGACATGGGTAAACATGAGTGCAGGTAGCAAGGGGAGATACTTGAAACTTCTCACTCTCTCCCTAATTGAAACTTCCAAACAGCGAAAAGGGAATTATACTGCTTTGTATATAAATTACGGAAACATTATGTGTATGGACTATAAAGTCTAACTGAATGAGGAAACCATTCATTCATCTCACTAGGACATAACCTACAATGATAGTACCATACTTATAAGTGTGTTACTAAAATATGCATAGAACAGCGATTGGAAAACAACTCATCGCAAAAATATCCCCCAGGACCCCCGCAACGCCACCGATACCGCACCCCGAGTATCACCCGGCGGTCGCCGTCGGGGACAGTGGAACCCGCGTCGGCCAATACCTTGGCAGAGGAGTGTCCGGCGAAGCAAACCAGCATGGACCCCTCCGGCAGCACGGGGGAAGAAGGCGGTGAGGGGGAGCTTCCGCCCCTCTCCTGCCGCAGCTACCGCCTTCCCAAACCGTCCATGTCGAATGCCGCGGCCGCCGCCGACGGGTAGCAGCAAGAGCCACCCCGGCGGCGGCAGTTGACGACCTCCGGGGGCAGAGGTAGTGAGGGACGACCGTGGATCTGCTGCTGTCGCCTGGTCGGTGGCGAGGTCGGACAGCGGGAATACGACGCAACGACCGAGGCGCAAGAGGAAGAGGACGCGGCTGCTGAAGAAGCCGAGGAGAACGACACTGACCACGAGGGGCCTGGCATCACGATTCTATGAATTGGGCCCTCTTTACGGGGGGCACCCTATACGATGTTCTTCACCGGTACCCAGCGTATTGGAGAGGGAGGAACGGGAAGGGTTCCTCGGGGATATGAATGGTGGAGAAACCGGGAGGAAACGGGAGACAGAGTGGGTCCAGAGGGGGGAAAGGGAACGGGGGGAGTTGGCACTCCCCTTTTTGACAAAGACTCCGGCTACCCTCGTTGGCTTGTTTCGTGGACCCTCCGGAACCTACCGGGGCTGATGTGCGGGGAGACGTACGAGGGAGTCCGCGAGCCTGACGCTATCAGGGGCGTCGGCGAAGACGATTGAAGAGGAGTGTGCAATGTCGGCGGAGTTAGGACTCTGAGTGTTGGTATGGGGAAGTGGGCGGGGGGGAACGGTAGGGGGGGCGATGGAGAGAGAGCGCGCAAGCGCTGGCTTTGAGCTCCTCTTTCAGAGGCCTCTTACCTCTCCATCCCTCCCACTTCATCTCTGCCTCTCTTTTCATACCTTTCTCCACATCGTGGTGGTTTTAGGATGGGGCAGGGTTATCGGACCACGCGGGTGGTGGGAGTGTACGAGTGACGCCATGGTTGTGACGTAATGGATACGTCATCGTTTCGCCGATTCCCCTCTTATTCTGAGATCATGGGAAGGGAGGATGCGAGATCCTGCTTTCTTTCTTTCTCTCTCTCAGAGATATTTCGGTCTTTTTTAAGGAGGCTCTAGCGTTTGGGGATCTTGATGAGAGGAAACAAAGATAGGATCGAAATCTAATTTGCCCGCTGGACAGTAAAATTGGGGATTTTATATATTTTGCCGGCGTTTATCATCTCGCGGGAAATGTTATTCCGCTTTTAATATAATTTGCGCGCCGCGTGTCGAAAATGGGGTGCTTAATTACGATATCATTGACGAGAAGTGTGCTCGCGATAATGGATATCGAGGGAGAGTGAAACCATGGCGACGTAAACTAAGGGAAAGTTTAAAAAGGCTGAAACTCCATCAACCCTGATGACGCTCTAATAAAATACGAGTATTAGCGAAGTGCATACACTTTTAAGGAGTACCATTCTCACAACTTTTGCCCCTCGTTTTGCTTGCTTCTTATAGTGTATCTTTTCACGTAAGTATTTAATTTTTGCATCTTAATTTCTCCCTTCTTTTCTCTTTCATATATGCATTTCTACATCTCTGGACTTATAGTGATATGGGTCAAATATAAAAACATATTTGTAACTTAATTTAACACTCTTTAAAAGACGCTATATAAGACAAAGTTAGGGTTAGTACATGCAGCCCGAATTTCATCAAAAAGTCTATCAACTATCATACGTAACCCCAAAGAAGGGGATTTGAACTAATTTCAGCACCCTTCTAATTAATCGACGCTATATTAGAGGTCTATAAATACTAGAAAATTAGTCGGCAGCCATCGCCCTCATCAAATTAAAAACTATCGCCGGCAAGCAGGAAAAAAGAGCAACTCTTAATCTAATATATGGAATGATAACAGTATCAAAAACCTAACAGCATTATCGAATTATTGAAACGAAAATGGGTAAGGGTGACTTTGCGCAAGATGGGGCGCACCCACGAAAAATCCCAAGGAAAAATGGACTTGAAAAAAGTCTGGCGGGACCGGGAAATGAACCAGGGTCTCCCAATTGCCGGTCGGGTGCTCTGTCCGTTGAGCTACCCCGGTAGAACATTTCTCCAAGCCATTCGGGATACTTTGTGGGCAAGGAAGTTGCGAGTTCGTCCGCATGGCGGCATCGTTCGTGGTCTAGCTTCATTGAAGTATCGGCCACACAAAGTGATGGAAAGGAAACCCCTTTCTGGTTGCGACCGGCAATTGGGAGACCCGGGTTCGATTCCCGGTCCCGTCAGACTTTTTTCAAGTCCATTCTTCCTTGCGAATTATTGAGTTCATTTTCAAATCGTAATGCTCGTCGTGATGTCGTAAAGTAATGTCGTAATGTTAGAACATAAAAAGGTAAGTTTTAATGTAGTAAGAATGAATTCCTTATTCACGGGATTTACGTGTTAGCATATTTTTTTCTGCGCGATGGAAAGAGAACTTCCAAAATATATTACCGTATCAACTTATTTAAATTATTAAAACTATTCTTTCACATACATTTTGACCAGTTCTATTACCTGATCAAGTTAGATTATCACGTAAAACGGTCCTGATATATCACAAATCATAAAATCTAGCACACACTATTTTAAATGGATTTACCTCATATGTTAATAACAAAAACTAAAACATTTTACTTTCTAGCTTCGGGAGTGTAGTCGTTAGTGTGTTTGGTTTGCGTTGTTGATGTCTAGGGATTGAATACCGACTTGGGTATGGATGTTTGTGTCTTTCTTATTGCTATTCCCGTCCTAAATTACTGAAATGAATTTAATTGAGCAAACTTGTTATTTTTGTCAGTAGACAAAAATAACTACGAAAATTTTACGAGGAAAGTTTGGAATAATAAGTAACGAGTATAAATCTGTACGAAATTGCCAAAATAAATGAGAAGTAAAAGGAGCATGATGTTTCCTTCCCTTTTCTATGTCAAAGCGACTATACAATTTAGAAAAAAAAATGTTGATTAATGTATACGTACTGGAAGAAAATTATCCTGCTAATATCAGCTAATTTGTAGCTCCATGGAAAGAGGAATAGAAACAAATGAAACAAATCGTTTCTATCTCGAGTAATGGTGCTAAGGCGATTGTTTTTGCAAACATAAATCTTTTCTAGGGAAAAAACTACGACTTCTCATTTCCTAGACCTAACACTTAAACCCTGCTAACGAGTTACATCAAAATATCTTAAGACTTAAATAGCCACAAATGAGAGTAAAGGGATGTAACCCTTGATTAATTTTCAATCTTCGTGGTAAACACAAATATAAATATACATAAATATATGTATAAATAGTATAGTTATTATATTGAAAATCTAACAACGGGAGAAATAATATTATTGCTTAACTTACCTCAATGAAAATCCTATATTACATTAATAAAAGAATGAATTTAACAAAGAGAAACCTAACATCACCATCGCTTTTTTTAAAAAACATTTTCCCTGTCAACCCTCGTTTCAATCACGGTTTTGATAACTTTAAACACATACGGATATTAAAATGTTAATAAAAACATTCATGCATGAAAATTATGCTTAATCAGCAAAATAAGAGAAATATTACTTTCTTATATAGCACTGATGCAAATCAGCACGTTTTAAAATGTTTACAGAATTCTTTAAAAAAATTTCAGCAAGTATTAAAAGCTTAGAAATTTTAACTCGTTTTAGAAAATCTTACGCCTATGGCATTTAATAATGAAATAAATATATAAGCTGAAAATTTTAAGAAAGATTTAATATACAACACCTTATGATACCAAAATTGGTACTCACCTCCGGATTGAGCTGGAAAATTATATACAGAGTGTCAAGTTGGTTAAAATATTGTCACATAAAAAACAATTATCATGATATATTTAAAATATTCTGAGCGAAGAAATTTAAAGCATAAAGTGGAAAAACTGCAATAAAAAGAAACTAATTATATTTTATAATTCTCCTCACCTACTAAAGAGGAAAAATATCATTGATTTAAAACCCCAATCTCCAATTCTACAAATAAATTCTGAAATTGGAAATGAAATAATTTTGTTACGCAAGCCCATATGCAAAATAACACAGCACTTATGTGGGATTTCTTGAATAGTTACACAAAATAAACGAAAAGAGAAGCTCGATACCAAAATCTCAAACAGCTAAGCTCAGTCAACAGGTCATTGCAGCTACTTAATTCATCATTCCGCAGCCGATGACATCTCCAATCAGCCGAAATCCTGAAATGCCAGAAGCATCGGAAGCAGCTCTAAGCATCATCTAAGATATCACGTCTCCCAACAACTTTACCATTTTCATAAAGCTCTAGATGCATCATTTATTCATTCACACACTAGAAATAATACTCACACATTCCTATCTAACTCCCAATCTTTATCTAAATGTATGCCAGGACTAGGTAGCTCAGCGTGCCTCTATTGTAAATACAGTACATAAATTGTTAGGAAACGGCATCTCCTATTTGGAAGGAGGAGGTTAACACCGCAACCAACAGGACTCATGCTATGACTATTCGTTGGAATGAATCACTAATTAGGCCTTCGAAATGGGGAACTGCTCCGTTCTAGGTTACTATATATTACGAGTGCACAGGGTGAGGTTCATCTCTTGTATCTATTACATGCCGGTTTCATCCAAAGTGCGACCTTTTTAACTTTTTGCTAGTGCCTGGTGCATATATGAGGCCGGGATTCTAACAGGATGGAGGGAATATGTGATTTACATCGGGAAAGGATTTGGGTATTTGGTCTGTCTTACATAAATACTATCTAGCTTAAATAAATAATGTTGCTTGACTAGGTCAAGCAAGGTGATAGTAAAAGGTTGGTGAATTTCTGAAACGATGTCAATATCAACTTCATTTCAGGTTCGATTGCTGTAAGAAACTGTAAGTCTATGTAGTTGATGAGGAGTTGGAATTTTAGTAGATAGGTAAGCGTGTGATGAAGTGTTTGAATACCGAATTCCATAAGGATGAAGAAAAGTTTGTGAGAATGAATGTAAATTGGAGTTTTTTTTGTATTAAGTAAAGATCGAAGGATCAAGCGCAGATTAAACGATGGTAGTTGCTGAAAGTACTTAAATAATTTACGTTTGACTGAATTCTAATCGCCCAATATTCATATTATTCCCTTGAATTTAGACTCGTGTTTCCTAACACATATATTGAATTTTTAACTTTTTACATAAAAAGCTTGTAATTTGAGTTTAAATGAGTCTATTTGTAGTATGTAATGGAAAGTATATCTAGAACCTAGAATTTAATTCATTACATAGAAACCGAGGCTATCATGGATAATAGATTCATATAAAAGAGCGTTTCTCGTTTCCACGAATCTTGGTAGAACTAAGTAACAAAGATAAAGTCTTTGAATCACATAATGACTAATGTAAAAATGAGACAATTACTTTTCCATTTCAATGAAATCAAAAGAAGTTAACATACCGAAATGAATTTCTCAATTGAGCTTAATTTAACTTTCAATCTGTAGTTTTTTCACTCTGTAGTACAATTATTATCCTGCATAGAAATTTAGAAGAGACATAAAATATTTGAAATCGTGATCTATCTTAATTTTCGCACAATTATTATATTTTTAGATAGTAATGTAGCAATGGAGAGAAATAAAGCAATAGAGAGAAATTTTCATGATACTTAATTACACAAATTCGAATTCCCATAAAACCAAAATTTACAACTGAAACAAACAGAAACCGGTTTCTCTATCATTTTAGCCATATTTTCCCAAATAATCATTTTCACTTCATTTTATTTTCAGTTTCTCTGGTAAGTACGACGATGAAATAAAGCTTAAAGTTAACCGTTTACAAAAAAAATGTCAATTTAGGTTTTTCCTTAACATTGATTTCTGAGAAACACTAATTTCAATAATAGCATAATCCAAGATGATTGCATTATCTTCATGAATGAAATTCTATCTCTATTTTTTCTAGGTTTATTAAATTTCAAAGCTAACAACGCACTCACTAAGTATTTACCGGGTGAAGTTGTTTTTAAATGTTTGCCTCTATGCTATGAAAGTGAAGATTGATTCCAAGAGGATGTAAACGGTATCTTAAGAACAGTGTATCAATGAAAGATGTGCTATATCGTGGATGTATACATATTATGCAAGGTATGAGGGTTTGTGACAGTGTGATAGGATCGAGTACTTTTCAAAGTGAAAATAAAACTGCGCCAGCCCTACAGGTGTCATATATACAGTGATAATTGTCGATAGGGGATAAAAAAATCACCAGAAGCATGATCACTATGAGAAATGGATAGCTATGCAATTAACAGCAATGATAATGGAGATAATTAGCATGAAGTTAATTGCTATATACTTATAAAGCTCATCTTTTATTTTGGAATTATAGAGCAATGATGTAATGCAGGGGACTAGATTATGGATTGAATATAGCTATTTTGAGGTATGATTCCTTACTTCTTAGAGGTAATACAACGTCTTTCAAGTGATAAGCGTAACATTTACTAGGATATTTTAGTACACATTATAGCAGGCTATATTTAATTTTAATGATCAAGTTCAAGATTTTTTATTACATTAATAGCTGCAAAATTAGGACTGTAAGTGGACCAAAACGTCAGTTTAACCACGAGCGATCCTGCTCCGGCAATTTTCCAGGTACGAATCAAATGTGATTGGTGACAGAAATAAAGAAAGAAAGAATATTAGAGACCGTGGAACGAAAACTGAAAGCCGTAGGAAAGAAAGTGGGGGAGTAAACATAGTGAGAAATCCGCAAACTCCTGTGAGATAAAACGATGCCTTGGAAAGAAAGGGTTGTGAGGTAAAACAAAGATTATGGAACTGGCGCGTATGTGGATTGGATGTGGGTATATTTTAGAGGTGAAGTAGCAGGAAAATGCTTTGAAAAAAAGATGCTGCTGAGAATATAAGAAATAAGATATATTGGATCATATGGCCCACCGTTTTCACGTAGGTGACCGTCTCGCTGGTTGCATCCGTAAAAGCTCGCCTGAACCGCGTTCGACGAGACTGCGCCAACGTTTGAGGACACAGGAGGATACCCTGTCGAATAACAGATTTATCGTCAATTAGATGGACTTTCGAGGCACTCTTTCTCTCTCCCAATCTCACAAGTCTTTCCTCCCGGCCAGGTTATTTCTTTCGCACACCGTTTCGTAGGTTACGAGAGTGAAACAACGCACGTACACAAAGATACATACACATCGAATTGCGTAGGCAAACATCCATAAACACACAGAAGATGATAGAAAAGAGGAAAGAGTTCTCAAAGAAAGTAAACAGTAAACGGAGAAGACACACACAAGCGGAATATAGAAACATCTAAAGTATGGAATTTGAGAGTAATAGAAATCCTCGTGCGCTGAAGAGGATATCAATGCAAATTTGATTCCGGTTTAAATACAATATAGTATTTTTAGAGTTCAAGTACTCATATACGAATTTTATGACGAAAAAGAGATATTTGCAATACGTATATTCAATTGAGCACAGGAAAGAATTGGTGCAAATCCGTCGATATTAAAATGAAGAGAAAACATTTTGTAATTCCACATAGACTAAGTTTACCTATTATGTGGATTTATGAAAGTGTATTTACTTCATTATAACGGAATATTTCGAATGATGAATACTTCAAACTGCTATGTTATTTTCAAAGTGACATTGACTTGAAGGATACAATAGCTCCGACTTATAATGATATAAATATATTATTAGAGATTAGCAAGGAACTCAGAGATCCAGCTTAAAGAGTCAATCATCTCCGTATATCGTACAAATATTTAATTGTGATAGCCCCAAGTTGTTCAAATTACATATACTTTAAATTCTTTAATATCTAATAGTTGTTCTAGCTTGAGAAATTAAGTTAGTCACATGAGGAGTTCCTATTACTCTTCACGAAATCGAAAGTCAAAGGTCATGGAGTAAGCCACAGATAAAATCGGAATGACATTCTCATGGAAATTAGTCAAGTAGAGAGAGAAGCGGAACATGCACACGTTGGAGGCCAATAACAAACATTTCATCGTAAGTGACCAACACACAGGCATTTAAATATATACCATGGAGTATACGACATAAAACACCAACATCGATTCCGTGACCTTTATACGGGCATGCAAAGGTTAGAGGTATTATATTTTCGTTTTATTGGCTGAACTAAAAGTATTTAACTAAAATATATATTTTTTAAATTTTAGATGTATTAGAAGGCCAATTTAATATTTATCTAGCTAGTTATAATTTATTTAGATATTATCTAAGAGGTTATTAAATTCGAATCTATGATGTTTTAATCTCTTTTATCTATTCTCATCTATGACGTTTAATCATGAAACTTTAAAATTCTACATTTATTCTCTTCAATTAAATTAATTTATATTTATATACATAATATAAAAATCCCAGTTATATCTGTTATGTAAATCATTAAATAGATTTGAATTTTATTTAGATTTATAAGTTTTATGTTACCTTATTATTATTATTATTTTAAGTGTTTGAAATCCTGAAAAAAGATTTCTCATTTCAAAAAATCTGTACCAATACAATCACGCTTAAATGTATGTAAGAGAAAGCTTTTCAAAGTACCAAAGAAAGAGCAGCAGAAGTGGAATTGTACAAACACAGAGAATAATTATTACCATTATAAAGACAACACATGCTGTAATAGAAAAGTTATTAGATGTCAAGTTTCGTCATTGGAAAAGGTTTAACATCAGCTATTTGATTGATGTAGTTCATTAATGGAAAGCCAATTATCAAAATTTAAGATAGTTCCAATAGTCTAAACAAGAAACTCTGGTAGACAACAAAGATTAAAGAAAGAATTGTCTTAAGAAAGTCCGAAAGCTTTAGGAAATATAAAAAAAATCACAAAAAATTACCTTCTTTTCCCGTTTTCATCCTACTGGTTGTCTATTTAGAAATTTTGAAAAAAAGTGACACATGCTTGACCGAATTTGCAGAATAAAAACGTTGCTTTATGATTAGAATAAAATAAAACAAGTGAAAAAATTGGAATTCCGTGCAATATACTGAAAAAACGTTGTGCTTTGGATTAATGTCCGTTTTCAGTTTACATCCCCTTAGAGTCCTTCTAAGTTTAAGTAGGAAGGTTTAAGTTTAAACCAGTCTTCGGGCTGAATAACGCACAGACAGACAATTTTTAAACGTGTTTAAATAAAATGTCTCATTATATGATAAGTTTCTCAATTATTTAATTCTTTTCAACCCCTAGAGCTCCAGAATTTCTTCACTTGCCTGATATTTTATAAAATATTTCTTGTCAAAGCGTTTTACAAACTGTTTTCGCTAGCAGTTTGAGTGTTCTTCAAGTTCGACTCGTAGTGCCATAATCAGCATCACAACCTGATGATGGCTCTATGAGTCAAAACCATGGTGGTTTTTCAATAAATATTGTGGTTTCTAAAAGTGTGACTTTCCCTAGTTCCTGAAAAGTTAATAAGCGTATAAAGGATTTGGACAAGGGCTCCAGTCTTGCACTACTAACACTAAGGCACTATTGGTAACTGTTGAGAAGGTTTGTCCAATCTTAAATAAATGTTTCTATTCGTTGCCACCCAACTGTTCTATGATTATTATGTTATTATTATTCGTTCCCAATATCGTTACCCGTTTCGAAGAAATATCTCCCAAACACATGGTAGTTTACGACTAAGTGGACTGCAGGTTAATGTAGTACTGCCAGCTGCGCTTGATATTCATAAAGTTTTAACGATCTTCACTGTTTGAGGATTTGATATACATAGTTTTTTGATCATAAATGGTTTAAATTGGATATTGGAATGCATTAGCATTCCCATATCAATGAGGAATAATGTAGCATGGTTGTTTAATGGTAGGACACCTGCCCGAAATGTGAGAGACCTCTGTTCGAGTCCCAGTCAAGTCATCATTTTTCACCCTTGTTTATGCATGATTTACATCGTTGACGTTTCGCGTAATTCGAAGAAAGAAAGAGGAAAAATATCAACTTTTTATCAAGTATCATTTTACAGGTAGCTAACAGCTGATTATCAAAGAGAGAATTAAACTGTTGAAGCAACCCCTCCTTACGAGTCTACCTTATGAGGAATCAAAAAAATGTAGAGGTCGTTTGTTTTGTGAAATTAATTTGCAAAATTTTATGAGATAAGAGAAGTGAGGCTCGTGACCTAGATAAAGAGTGATAAAGAAAAGAATAAACTATTAATTTTGAAGAAAATTGTTAATTAAAAATTTTCCAAAATGCATCAGGAAACTGAATCACCAATATAAAATTCCATGAATCAAAGGCCAAAACAGTGAACTCTAAGAAAGAACAGAGTACAATAGGAGAGATTAAAACCGAGTAAAGGGACCGAAATATCCTGTTATATGTGGTTGACTCTTCTCTACATGAAAGCATATCCTAAGGAGTCATCCAGCGTGACTGGAGTCCAAAATCCTTCTGTCAGTCGCAAAGCTTTGTCATGTCAACCTTCGTCGTAGAGCGTGAAAGATAGAGCAGCAAAGATCGAGATGAACACGGGAACAAATAGAGTTTTTTTACGACCCTTTAGCTGGAATAGGATTTTTCGGCGTGAAGTAAGAACGACGGCAAACGGATATGAGAAGTGACTATCAAAATTTTCGGAGAAAATGGAAGAGAGAGAGGGATAGCTAGGACGTCTCCGGTAGGATTGCAGTTGGACATGAAAAGAACGTGTTTTATTTTTGGCTTTCTCGGGCATCCCACATTTTAAATCCCGTGTTGATGAGCTTTTGCCTCGACGCGTACTTTGATAGAAATCTCCCTTTTTGCAGAATAGAGTTGCGACTGAAGGGCTACATTTTGATGACTTTTAACGACTCAGATGAGTGCAAATACGAATCGAAAATGATGTTCCAAGTAGCGATTGAAGGCAGTGGAAATAGAAAAATGACAAAAACAAATCTCATTCTCACTGCTTCACTATATATCAATTTTACAATTCCATCAACTACCATGGGATTATATACACGGTAATCGATAAAAAAGTGAATAATATTTTTTTACTCTTTGAAATTAACATATAATTCGATTGATCGCCGAATTCTATGATATGCTCGATTCAGAGATCTTACATTCCTTAATAAATATACTAGATCAATGAAAACTCACAATTGTTTGAGCATCAATAGCACTAGAGAAAATGGTTATATATTGTAGTTAATAAACGAATATTTCGACTTCATACCTCTGCAAGGAATCAGACTTTTGGTCGTCCTACTTATAAATAAGTACGAGCGGATGTATTACGAACGTAAGGAGTTAAAGGATGATCATACTAGGAAAAGGAATGCTGATAAACTATATCTTTCCCTAACAACCTAAAGGAGATTATTAAAACTGGTCTCTAAATTTGAAAAGAGAGTACGGAGAATTAAATCCAAAGAACTGAACAACTATTCGCGGAGAATCAAGTGACATTTTTCGAGTGAACATTAATATCTGCAAACATTGTAATTTTCATAGCTCTGATCACAACGGATTGGCAACGAATGGAACGTGAATCACATAGATAACATTTCTATTTTAACTCGTAAACAACTGATGAATAATTAGTATAACTGCGTGGGAACACATAGTGCTATGGAGCATCGGGTGAGAAACATTGGTAGTAGTAGTAGTTTATTAAATGCTTCGACAGCTTTGGTCATTTCGCACGTAGGCCCCCACCGGGAATCGAAGCCGGGACCGCTTTCACCCAAGTCTAAGGCGTTGCCCACTTGGCTATCCGGGAAACATTAACATTAATGTGGAACAATTTCGATCAAAGGATTCTAAACGGACGACACCAAATATACTTTGACATTATAAGCACAAAGACGAGGAAATGACTAAACGGATATTCCCCTAGCTTAGGACTCTGAATTTTGATAAGTGGGGCTAATGTATTCTTTCGGGGTGAAAAGTTTGCCGTAGATCTTTTGCTGTTATATTGTAAATATGTATCACGCTGAGATAAGGTAAAGAATGAGCAGAGATTTGCATCGACAAAATCTTCACACAGTGATTTTTCAAACTGAAAATAAAATAATGCGTTCCTGATCTGACTCCTGAACAAAATGGAAAAGCATCCCTCGCGCTAGGAAATCTATTTCAGCAGATGGATAAGCAAGGTTTGAACAATGCGAAAAAATAGTCGAATACTCGAAATTGACAGAAACCCGTTTATGATATTGCATTGATTATTGAAGTGGCATCCAAGAATCAGATGTATCAAATAAGGCCGATTCGAAATTTCTTTCCTCGATGAATCTTTTCCATTGCAAACCCATACAACCTAGATCAAAGAGATGATAAATTGGAGGAAATCTATTGACAGTCGAAATTCGAAATGGGAGATAGCATTCTTCAATCATACGCTTACTCTTAAGAAAGTTCAATGGGCTTTAAATTTTTAAGGTTTCTGTNTCGGCGGTAAGTTCACTCAATGGAGGGGAGAGAAAAAAATGTCGCAAGGAGATGTGCGACCTTGGTTAAGAAATGAACCATCGAGCATCGGCCGAGTTTCCACTCAAAGGAAATGTCGATACGGAAGGAGTGGTCCTTAAACGATAACTCTCTTTTTTAACGATTTTTCTCCGGTTTTATCACTCGTTTTAATATCCTATTTTCTCATAAAATATAAGTTCTTTTCTTTTGGGAAATGTTTTACATTATGAATGCCAAAACGGGTGAAAGATAAAGGTCATAAATATTAATTACGATGTCATTACTGGCATAATTTCATAAAGAGAACCTAATGACACGTGACATCGATATTTCGTACCGATAAAGTGAGAATAGTTATCATTCGTTACCCTTACTTGAGGTTTATTTCAAAGCATACGTTTCATTACGAAGTCCACTTTAAATCCCGAAAGAAATGCTTATCTGGATCGCTTTGCTGGGTGGAGTTTATTTTCTTCTCTTGGAGTCGACTGTTGACACAGATTCTACCTCGCGATACCAAACTTGAAAGAACAAGTCGAGTTTACCACCAGAAAATGGCAATTGTAACTGATTAAAAAAAATACTAGCACCTTCTGACCTGCTCCAAATTTAACGAAGTAGTAGACCGCTCATATTTTCCTATTTTATCATTATTATTTATTACGTTATAAGGACGAGCATTCCGATAGCAAGGCAGTCATAAAAATCTAACATTAAAGTTTCTATGAAATCGTACAAGTTATTGCCGTATCTCGTACTTCGAAAATTAGAGAACTCACTTCAAGGCACAAAGCTCAACGTTTGAAAAACACGAAGTCGAAAAGAAGAAAAAAGGATATTATATTCTTCACAACAGTGTGAACATCTTCTATGCTTCCCACTATACGATGTGCCACGGTAATGCTGTCACCAGTAGACATATTAACAACATGCCATTGCCCTTTTTATCAATAACTTTTTTACAAGCAGTGTTATTATTTCCAAACAACTTTTAAGTTACTATAACTTTTAATTTTAAAATTACATTCTTTATAGCCAGACGCAAAAGAAGATACCTTTCTGTCGCCTTTTCATAAGTGTGATTAAAGGCGATAACTTTCATTTGAAAACGCAATCTACTTCGAAATTGTCTTTCCTTTGTGACGTGTGATCACCTCCGCAGTACGACAGACGCCGCGGTGCCGCGGTACTTTACGTTGGAAGAAATGTCGTAGTTTGTTATGTTTTTTTTTTCTTTATTATGAGATCATTTTGATGATACTGATATATTTTACTCCTTAATCAGCGTTTTATTCTTTGAATTTACACTATAACTTTGAAACGCTTGGTTTAGTGTGCTTCAAATTTTAAGTTTATATATACTGTGGTAGACGAAAGGCTGGGGCACTTTTTACTCAAATAAATCATTACTTTCTCTAGATTAATTTAAAACGTAGGGAATTTACATCGTGTTTTAATATTTGTTTAGTTAAAAAGCATAGCAATTATTTAGATAACATTTTAACGGTATCCAAATATATTGACGAAATTTAAAATGCATACATTAAAAAATCATTACAATAAGTCTTTCGATGAGAACTTGTAAAAATTCCCGAATTCGCAAGCGGGCAATCGATTACTCTAAAAGTAAGTCTTGAGTTCATAGCATTAGTCTGGTACGTTATGAAGGAATGAAATTAAAATTTGAGTCTTCTCCATCTAATGCGGGCCAAATCAATGGCGGAGAACTATGTGAAAAGTTTTAAGAAGATTAGAAAATTAAGAGAGCAGCTGGAACGAACTTAGAGTCTTCCGAAAGAAGGCAGACATTGCATAGCCCCATTCCGTTCTGAATGAAACCTTTATAAGTATTGTGGTGAGGCAAATAAACCCCGCTCCATATATATTTGAATACAGAAAGAAATTTATGGCTTTTTATTTTCGTCTTGAAACTGTGGATGCGATACCTCCTCTGCTGAAATCTAGGTTATATCAACGGCGAAAATATATAGAATATACCTATGCATGAATCGCTAAGGTTGCATCTGAAAATTCATAGGAATAAACCGCTGAAAGGGTACGACGGCTAGGCTACTTTAAGACTGAATAAAAGGTATGAAACATACACCGCCCGGCTTAGGTTAACGAGTCTAATATATTTCGAAACGAATTTCCGTTTTATAAAAGAAAAATTTGTTCTCGCTTTGTTTGACTTCGACGTAAAACATTCTAGTCAAAAATTATAGCAGAAGTACACAAGGTGAAGTATTCTTTGATCGAAAGTAATTAGATTTGAAGTACACGTATTATGAATCATTCTTTCTTTGGTTTTTTTTGAGACGAATGTCAACGTGAACAGAAAAAAACATTGGGTTCGGGATTAAATAAAACAACTGAAGCTATAGAAATTAGGAAACTAATTTCAATTTAACTCTTTCCCTAACGTATTTATTTTAGAGTTTGGAGACATGGAATATTATCGACAAAATCGTAAATATTTTGGAAGACATAATTAGGACTCTCCCCATCGATTTCAAAGGTAAACACTGTATTTTACGAAATTCAGAAACTCTACTAAGACCCCAAGGAAGAATGGACTTGAAAAAAGTCTGACGGGACCGGGAAACGAAACTTTTTCCATTCTTCCTTGGAATTTTTCCTGGGTGCGCACCATCTTGCGCAAAGTCACCCTTACTAGTTTTCCTGTGCTCTACTAAGACGTCTACGTTGTNTCTTTTAAAAATTTTTAATGTATGGAGAGCGTTTGTAAAGAACTGAATTTCGGGAGTCGTAAAATAAATAATGAAATGCTCTCTAAACATTTCTTTTCAGTATTGCAATTATTATAACAAAGACTTGAGTTGAAAAATGGATGGAACACTTTTTGAAGTACTATATATACGTATCTTTTACGCTGCTACTATCTATAGTACAGTTTTTCGATCCTCTTGTCGGTGCAGCAAGCAGCGCTAATTTATATGGAAAATCGTGCTACGCGCCTACGAATGAAGCTAAAACTGCAATACAAGATTTTGCATGCTAATCAAAGCGTTAGCAACAAAAAGGCCCAATTGTTTATAATGTGGGGTAAAGAGAATCATTAATAATGTACGCTTCTCGGTTTTTATGAGACCGAATGTAAATGATTTAATTGAGGACGGTCAACGTTATCAATCTGTCCTATAATATGTACAAACAGATTACGGAGGGATTAATTCTATCGTCTTTAAATTACTTTTTCGTCACCTTTCTTCCTGATAATAGATTGCGCCTCACGCATTGTGAAAAACAGAAGAGAATGAATTTCTTACGCAGCCAAACATGTGCTCCGTTGAGAAAAAGGGAAAACATACACCGCCAACGGCCTTCCGTAAGGAAGCCCTTTAAATCTTTCTTTAGTACCACTTCTAACACCGGGCAGGGTGAAAGATTGAAGGTTAGGTCTTATTGGGGAAATGTAATGGATGGAAGAGGTCTAAATACTAGGAAGCCAACGCACATTAAATCCTAACCTAAGTTTACTAATTTTCTTCTCCAACCATGCCCAGTGCCTTCCCCGAAATATTGCAGACAAAAAGGAACATCTAACTTTTCAAGCAATCTTTTGAAATGAATTTCAAAATATTAGGAAACGGAAAGAAAATTTGCACCTATGCCGACAGAAGTCTCCAGAGAAGGAGAGATTCCAGAAAAGTCTTTCAGAGGACAGGTTCTTTCATTGACTTTATTTAGCTTTAGTCTTATCCAGCTTATAAGTCTGAAGAAACCATCATTCATTGAACTGTTCATGGAGATCTTGTTCTAAAAATGTGAGGTTTTCATTATAAAATTTATATTTTTCATCCACTAAAAAGAATCTTAAATTTACATCCAGTTAACGTCTCTCGTCGTAATATTTCTCTAATTTATTTTAATTTTGTTGGATTAAGAAAACTTTCCAGCAGCCAACTAACGTTTTATTATCAGTTGCAAACTAATAAGATATTTTATGAAACATCGATCCACTTTCTAGTAGTTCATCGGGTTCTTTATTTGCATTATAATTTGAGTCATATTACCATTAAAACATGTTTTAGATCATGGCACCACGGTACCTGTGTAGTTTGTACTTTAAGTAACCTATTTTTATTTGCAAATTGATATTAATAACTTTATCACAAATAGCTTGACTTGTTAAAAACAATGACAAGAATCCCGATCTTAGCGCGCGAATTTTAGTCTCAAGAGACCACCGCAATAAATCTCTTAATTGGCTAAAATAAATAACGATGCACTGACAAGGCTTCTTACTTAAACACTCAGTTTCTAGGCAAGAACTCTAACCATCAGTAAACGTAATCGGAGTTAAGTTTCATCCAACAGCCGTTGAAATCGCTGACGTAATTGCCTAGCAAAAGAAAACAATCGAAAACGGAGAGCTGTAGTTTTATGGAAATCATATTAGGAAATACTTTACAGAAATAGGATTGAGAAGAATATAGTTTCCTATACAGCACGTGACATGTGAAATTTGTTCCGGACCCATGTCTATTTTTGACAGCACAAACTCGGGAAGAGACAAATGTCTCCTAGTAATCGGAGGGGCTTCCCTTAAGAGGTACTGCGCGAAAAAGATAATTGTTTTGCTAGCCGAGACTCGACCGAGGAAAATATATTCCCATTGTACGGAGGAAGGAGTATTTCGCCTATCCACCAGCGGCAGCCAAAGAAAATCTTTCTCCGAAGCAACTCCTTCCCCTGCAAAATGCGGCTGAACCCCAAAGCCACCGTTTCGCTCAAGAGGGAGAGCTACCCACCCAAAAGAAATCCATTTAGCAGTCTTAGAGAGGAGCAATCGAATAAAGAATCCGAGGGAACGGAGGCAAAAGGAATGCCTTATTTTACGGGGTGGTGGGAGAGGAAATGAGATTTCGGCGGTAAGTTCACTCAATGGAGGGGAGAGAAAAAAATGTCGCAAGGAGATGTGCGACCTTGGTTAAGAAATGAACCATCGAGCATCGGCCGAGTTTCCACTCAAAGGAAATGTCGATACGGAAGGAGTGGTTAGTTTTTGTTTACCGCCGTAAAAAAAGACTAACCACTCCTCAAAGCATGATGCGCAGAATGCGCTCCTCAAATCATGCTTTAAGGAGCGCATTCTGAGTCGATGCGCTGCTTGAATACTTTGAATGGATACATTTCCTTAAACTGAATAGCGTTCCTCAAAGTATGATTTGCAGGATCTTAGCTTTTCCGGGTGGATAACGCAAGGTTGCTCGCCGATAATTGATCACCGGACGGCTACCAGCCGGAAAGTAGCTAACTGTTATACGTGTAGACATAAGAAGGAAATTTATGCTAGGTTCGTACTTGTATTTATTGTTTAGGAATTCGTAGCCACAATATATTTAGGATCTCTTTACCTGTAAAGGTTTAATTTCTTCTGTTAACACTCAATCCGGCCCTAATTCCCTTACTTACTCTATTCCTCATACCAACACTTATGTTAACTCCTTAATAACAGCCTCCCAATTTTGGAACTCTTCACCAGATAGGATTAAGATCTCTACTTCGTTAAGATCTTTTAAAGACAAACTATTTAATCATCTTTCTATTACTTATGGTTAATATTATTTTCTAGATGTACTTTGTAAACTTTGGAACATATTTTGTAGTCTTTATTTACTTTGTTCTATTGTATCTGTTTTTGAGAGCAATAATGTACTTATGTTCCAGATCTAATGTGCATTACCCCAAGAGCTAATAAAATATTATTATTATCTATTAACGCTGGCCGTAATTCGNACTTAAATCGATGAACAATCATTCTTATCATTCCTATACTATTGCAATTTTTTCAAAAAAAAAACAATAGAAATATGCGTAATCGATCAATTCATAAATCCTGTTTCATAAGAGATAAAAAACAGAATTATTTCATGAATAAGGCAAATATCAAGGAAGGATAATTTTTATTTAAATGGAAAGGGGCACGAAGAAATATTTGTGAATACTTAATTGTGATTTGGCTAGTGTAAACAGCACCATCAATCTACAGAAATCTTTTTATTTTGAAATTAGAATTTCATTTAATGCTCTACATTTCTAAGGTATATTTCATTCATTGTAAGAACATCCAAGAAATATTACGTGTAAATACTGCGAATTCACCTCAACAATAACGAATATGATATCGCGTAGACAATTCTCCCAATAAAGATTGCGCATTTTCTGGTTATCAATTTTGGCCGTGGCATAAATAATTAACTTGATAATATTCGATCTCAAGCATCCAGCTAACTGAAAGTCGCAATTTCACGACAAAAATCATTACGTAAGAACACAGGTTGGAAATTGAATGTCAACATAACCTGAATTTCTAAATAGATAGTTAAAATATAGCGCATACGAAATTCAACGAAATCGAGTATAAAAATGATGCATCCAAATAAGAATCCGTAATTGGAAGTCGAAAAAGTACATACGCTGGTTTTTAATTCACTATTGCTTTACAAATGATACTTTTATTTACTGAACAACTAAAAATGACGGGAACTGTACTCACTTTTGAAGGAAATATTTATACATCAATTGTACTGCCAACAGTAATAGACTGTGGGGATATTGATTTCAACAGAAAACAAATTCTAACGAAAGGAAACATCCAGCCGCATGAAAGTTTCACCTACATCCCGAATTAATTGGCTTTTTATACACATCGATGGAATCGAAAAAAAAGCTATTATTAAAAACACCTTGAATATTATCCCGTTTCTGGGGCAAATTTGATAACCCCTAATCCAAATACAAAAATTAATACTATGCACATATTGATTAAATAATGTGGTGGAATTTCTGTAATTATACGGAAAGGACACTCTATAACAACAGAAACCTTAATTGCGAAGGACTCTTTACGCGACAAAGCAACGGTAACTCTTCAATTCCGAGATTGAAGAACTAAACGAACGGAGAGGAGTCAAAGAGTCAGCTAAAAAAACCACTTTTTATCTCAATACCTTTTTTCTAAACCGTCCTTTTCACCAGGTCTTTCCTTTGTGACGTGTGATCACCTCCGCAGTACGACAGACGCCGCGGTGCCGCGGTACTTTACGTTGGAAGAAATGTCGCAACCTGATCACGTATTCCTAGGATTTCCCTACTTCACAAGAGACAGGTCCTTTTCAAAAGCGGGCACTAAGATGACTGGGGTGAGAATCCAAATCGGAATAAACTACCGAAAACTACCCGATGCCCGGGCTAGTGATGGGATGCTTATCTCCCCATCCGTTGATTCAAAAGGACTGGAAGGAGGGACGCGGACGGAATTTTGACGTTAACGGAAATCTCGGTCCACTAAGCTTTTGGATCAGTTTAGTCCGTTTCAATACACCGAGAAAAGGACGCTTAAAAGCATCTTCTACCGTGATAATTACGCTATGGAATATCCCCCATGGAGAATTTTTCGGCCATCAAAGAATTTTTCCATTATTTTAACGAGTCATTTAGTTGAAGTCCGACACCTCATCCTTATGTCATTCATCTACAGAGTTTAAGAAAGCACTTATAATGATTTATTTTCTCTGGCCTGCTTTTGGGCAAATGTATTTTGGAATCTAAAAAACATATCTAGGGTATGCGGCTAATATTTTATTTTACCCAAATAAAAACGAATAAACTGATACACTTCCACGAGTTTAAATGAATAAAAAACACTTTCAGAAGTAAAATGTTTAAAACACAACGACGGATAAATCGACGACGTTCGAACATCCTCAGGAGCGCAATACGAAACGATGGGTCGAATTCATTGAGTTTATTGTATCCAGGAGATATGCAACACTTTTAGATGAGTAAAGAAGGAAGATGCTTGCTCGGCTACCTCTACAGAATTATGCGAAGATTTATTTCACCACTTGGAAAGATTAAATATTGCCGTGCATAATGTAATACCGTTGGGAATTAGACCTTAATGGATAGTGAGGAGTAACATTGCTTAAACTCGCTCAAAAATAAAAAAATAAAGAGAACTAGAGAATTTGTTAGAGAAAACGCTACAATTTTTAGACGAATAACTACAATTATAGCTGTAGAATATTATGATGACCGAAACTAATATTAATTAGGCCTAATTAAGCCTTTAAAAAATTTCACTCAGAATACGATGTAATCAAAAAGCGAATTGTGAATAATTATTGGACATACCTCCCTATCGCCAGCTTATACATACGGTACCTTCCTGTATTCTCGTCCAAGACGATGCTGACGGCTTCTACATGGGGAAGAAACTGCGCGGTTTTCTACCTTACGAGGTCTATTTATCGGAGATTGTGTAGGAACTGCAGCTATATCGGGTCTTTTCGATGATGGATTTTCATGAAATCAAGGCAAAGACCATTTACGTGCAGCAATAGGCAGCGAAATTTGGAAATAAAAATGTCAGTGGTCTTCCCCCATCAATGGTCGCTCGTGCGCTAGCGATTTGGGTACGATATGCATACCAAATCCTTTACTTGGACAAATACCAGCATGAGGACATGCCAACTTTACCTGTATACTTTAAATTTGAGCGTGTTATAAATTATTAAACATTATTATTTTACCGGCTTATAAATTTAAAAATTGATACATTTTGATCAAAGGATATTTTGTNTTAAGAAACATTGTGATGAAATTATTAAACATTATTATTTTACCGGCTTATAAATTTGAAAATTGATACATTTTGATCAAAGGATATTTTGTACTTTATCAGGAGAAAAATAAGTTTCCTCAATTTAGAGAGTTAGACCGAGACCTAAGTTCTTTTAGACGTTCGTTTCTGAAAGAAATTGCAGTTATATTATAGATGACCTAGGGCTATACTTGGTGTGAATTGAAGTCTCTGTGGAAAATTACGAAGTTTTCATTCCACACTTGAGACATTCCTAAAACACCCTTCTCTCTCTATTTAACAATACATTAGAGCAGGCACAGATGCTAATGATTATTTAAATAAATTCTATAACCTCGAGTTGAACTTATTCCATAACTACATTGCAGACATTAGCCTTTGCAAAACAATTTTCTACTCCAATTTTGCAAGAACTTTAGAATTCCAGTGGCTTAAAAATCTCCGTAGAATTTATGAAGCATTGAATCCTAATTGCATACACCGTCAGCAATATTTTTATCAATTTTCACTTAAATCGATGAACAATCATTCTTATCATTCCTATACTATTGCAATTTTTTCAAAAAAAAAACAATAGAAATATGCGTAATCGATCAATTCATAAATCCTGTTTCATTGACATGAATTTCGATTTTATTTCCATAAAATTCTTACGAATATTGTAAAATTTATGGTAAAGATTTGACACCATCAAATGCACAGGCATCCTAATGCCTCAATTACAAATTTCTCGTTGATTTTGGAAAATATATTCCTCTTATTCGCCGCTTAGAAAAGTTGCTAATGAAGTTCATAACTAGGAATGCGAATTAAAGACTCCATTTTGATAAACTAAAATGGAAAGTAGACAGCAATATCTGAACAGTTGCTAAAACGTCAACACTAAAAGAATAAAAGAAAAGGGGATTCATAGAACAATTTCCAATTATACTGCAGCTATCTGGGACAGAGATTTTTAAGGATGTCATTGAAAATTCTATTAGCGTCCTCTCATGAATGGAGAGAATTGGCCAGTTAATTAAAAGGCTAGGATCAGTTCCAACATTCGTATTCAGCTTCATTTCCATTAAAATTCTTCAACTCGTCCTCAATTAAATATTTAGAGGTACGAAAAAGTTCGAACCATGTTCCCTTTTATGTTATATGCTGCAGAATACACTTCCGCCATCCCGACTTTATGACGACATGAAAAACTATTATAAACGCTCCTAGTTGTACAAAAGCAGGAATTCGGTCGGAGTCAAAATACCACCTGTGGTTTAAATAGTCTATATTTGTTGCTTTGATAGATGATTCTTCAGACAACACGCGAAACATAAAAACTTCCACTCCACTTTCATGATCACTAAAATTCCATTCATAACATCATTTTCTTTGCTTCTAGATAATTAACCCCTCCCTCCATATTACCCACCAGTCTCATTCTCTGGTTTTTTTCTCACATCCTTCCATAATTTACTTTGAATAGCAATATTCCTCCCAATAATATCTCAACTAGCCATTTCTCCATTTATTTTTCAACCTCTTTCTACTTTCACCAGAAGCCTATTCTTTCCCTTTCTATCATCCAGGCATACTTTTCCCAACCTATGCTATACTCACATCTCTTAGGCCTCCAACCTTTTACTTTTCTTATTCTGCATTAACATTTCTTAGCAAACATTTGGAGCTTTTAAATCCTCATGCTCTTAGTGGAATCTTGAAAGTGTATTAGCATGTATTTGCATATTTGTACGAAGTTTCAACTTTGAAAACTCCTCCCAATTTTTTAATTTATTACTTTCTTCAAAGACTTTGTCTTTCAGATACACCATGAAAAACTGTTATCTGCAAACTTCACTTCACATGAAAAGCATGTATGTACATCTAACATTATCAGTATAGTTCGAATACTTTTTTGCGAATTTTTTCTAAGTGCGCCAATGATTTTACCTCCATTCTTTGTGAATCCATGAGGAAATTTATCGCACAATATGCAGTATCTTTAAAAATCGATTGGATTTGGAATAAATAAAAGGATCCTATTTTCCCCAATTATACGGCTTCGTTTACTGAATTGAGTGACGCTGGCAGATTCTGGCCTTTTGCCAATTTCGGGGAAGAATCACAAGTTAAACTGAACAAATATCTTGGTCAATTTTTTCGTAGGCATTATATTCATACTGATTTATGTGACGTTCAGATGGATAGGGCTTACATCAATGCAATTGTACGATATCTAATGAAATATGATTATGTATCAACTACGTATTAAAACTAATATTACAGCAACGTTTTTGTAGGGCCAAGACATTGTGTTGTAATTAAGTTAAACTTCGTTTTGGGATTGGATAAAGTACGGATTAGTCATCAGAAATTAACGGAAGGGAGGTCACATGAGCCTACTGACAATGAGATGCAGATATCTATGTATGTACTACGAATCGATGAAGAAGATTTTTCTGTGAAGATATCGATCCAGGACCTAAAGTTACTACTCACTAGCAATCGAGATTAGAACGCAGTCATAACTTACCTACAGATTTCATAAAATAACTCTACAGAATCATATTTTCTAAAAACAACGATTCTTAAATGATTTGAGAACCTTTCTCACATAGTTGAACCCTTTTTGTGTAAAACATTAATCCTTTAAAGATATTTCTATGGTTATACTTTTTGCGCTCTACAAATTATTTTTGGATCTACTACACTGCAAGTGTGCTATTTATTTTAATCATACCGGGAGAAGAATTTTACAACTTCGGGTTACTTCTCAGAAGGCTAATTTTTATTATAACTTTTCGAAAGGAATTTCTAGGTACACATTTTTAAGTAGTTAAGCATGCATCTCATTAATAATTTAAGAATCGAACCAAAATATTCCACAGGGCCATTAAATTTAAGATAAAGATCTCAATGCCTATGATTAAAGTGAAAATTTACCACATAAAAATATAGAACTAATTATGAATCGAAAGAGATCTTGCGTAGCTAATGGAATTTTAAAGTTGATCAAACGTACTTCAATATACAAATATGAAATATGCTTGAGATCCAAAAATGTACATCCGATGAAAAAGACGGAATGGAGAAATGTGGAAGCCGAAGGAAAAAAAAACAAAAAATAAAAGAATCGCTTGAACCATTCTCTCTTTCAATATAGGTTAAACAGCTATTACAAAACTGCCGACTGAGGATTCTAGGTTTCCTGAAAGACTGGATGTCTTCCACTTCGATCAAAAGTCAAAGAATCGAGTCCCACTATGGTCGGTAACGTTTGTTTTCATCTCTAAGTAAGATAGTGCAAATTATTGCTGGCGGAAAGAGAAATGCGACAATGTGCACTTACTATTTTCGAAAGCATTTGGAACTGTTGTATCAACTTTAGCTATGGAAAAAAATTGCCTTAGCACCATCATCAGATATGATGACTAAAACCGATTGGCGATTACTTTTTGTTTTTTCTTGTGGTGTACTTAACATTTAGTATTAAGAAAAAATTAATAAACTTTATGAGTTAACATCAATAAAGGAGGTCACGTCTAGTGAATAATTTAGTTTTATTTATTTTACCTTAATTTCAGTATTTTATTGTTATATTTACGCTGACTTATCTTGCAATCTAATTATTTTTTCTTCGCAATGTTTTTTCACTATTAACTTTTATGCAAATTCATTTTTATTTGTTATGTCTACGTAATAATGTCACTGTATAATTTTTAGTAACTTTTAGATTTTACTTAAGCTGTTTTTCCTAAAACTCGTTTAAATATCCAATACATTTTGCAGGTTTTCCACGCTCTATTCTTGTGGGTGTCTTCCTGTTGTGGTGTATATATTCTTAAGTGCACTCTTAGGTTTTTAGGCCCACTAGGTAGTTATCTTCCGTTCATTTTTTTATCTTTACTATCTCCTTAAAATTTTATATGATAAAGGGTTGGATATAAGAAGAGACATGCAGTCAATTTCTCCCTTTTGTTATTATCACTTGATAAATATATTACTAATGAATTCCATGTTTGTATGGATCTCCATATTTCTCCAGACCTGAGTGATCCAGAATGCATTCAATAAACTTATTGATTTAAGTGTGAGCGTTGGCTTAATGAGGTAAAAGAAACCTTGCGAGCAATGTGATGTATGTTATCTGTAGTCACGGTAACATTTTCACAATTAAGCTTCATCGACGCGTGTATTTCGACTCTCCGTGACATCGTAAAGTTTACTAAGAACGATAAAACTCAATGACGGATGAAGTCGAATAAAAGAAGCATAAAACGCAAGAAAAATATACTTATTTTTCTGCGGCCCGTTTACAATTATTCGTTTTCTGTTCTTGCAACAACTGACGTTGGCAAGTGCCGATGCCGGCTATATTATCACACTTTTATTTCTTTGAAAAATTTGAAGCAGATATATTTTAGATAAATCTTCTTGCGATATTTTCTTCTTAGTGAAAGTCTTCATATATTCATTTAACTTGCGCGCAATTGTGTACATTTTGAAATAATCTTGCATAAATGTAGGTAAACCCTTGACTTC
>KZ308261.1:968904-1019337 GCA_000376725.2 Ladona fulva
AAGATACCTTTCTGTCGCCTTTTCATAAGTGTGATTAAAGGCGATAACTTTCATTTGAAAACGCAATCTACTTCGAAATTCTCCGAGAGAAATATTATTAATATTTTTATATAATAACACATCAAAAAGGCCACTAATTTTAACTAAAATATACGAATTTACAAATAAATTTCTTTTAAAAATTTTTAATGTATGGAGAGCGTTTGTAAAGAACTGAATTTCGGGAGTCGTAAAATAAATAATGAAATGCTCTCTAAACATTTCTTTTCAGTATTGCAATTATTATAACAAAGACATGAGTTGAAAAATGGATGGAACACTTTTTGAAGTACTATATATACGTATCTTTTACGCTGCTACTATCTATAGTATAGTTTTTCGATCCTCTTGTCGGTGCAGCAAGCAGCGCTAATTTATATGGAAAATCGTGCTACGCGCCTACGAATGAAGCTAAAACTGCAATACAAGATGTTGAATGCTAATCAAAGCGTTAGCAACAAAAGGGCCCGATTGTTTATAATGTGGAGTAAAGGGAATCATTAATAATGTACGCTTCTCGGTTTTTATGAGACCGAATGTAAATGATTTAATTGAGGACGGTCAACGTTATCAATCTGTCCTATAATATGTACAAACAGATTACGGAGGGATTAATTCTATCGTCTTTAAATTACTTTTTCGTCACCTTTCTTCCTGATAATAGATTGCGCCTCACGCATTGTGAAAAACAGAAGAGAATGAATTTCTTACGCAGCCAAACATGTGCTCCGTTGAGAAAAAGGGAAAACATACACCGCCAACGGCCTTCCGTAAGGAAGCCCTTTAAATCTTTCTTTAGTACCACTTCTAACACCGGGCAGGGTGAAAGATTGAAGGTTAGGTCTTATTGGGGAAATGTAATGGATGGAAGAGGTCTAAATACTAGGAAGCCAACGCACATTAAATCCTAACCTAAGTTTACTAATTTTCTTCTCCAACCATGCCCAGTGCCTTCCCCGAAATATTGCAGGCAAAAAGGAACATCTAACTTTTCAAGCAATCTTTTGAAATGAATTTCAAAATATTAGGAAACGGAAAGAAAATTTGCACCTACGCCGACAGAAGTCTCCAGAGAAGCAGAGATTCCAGAAAAGTCTTTCAGAGGACAGGTTCTTTCATTGACTTTATTTAGCTTTAGTCTTATCCAGCTTATAAGTCTGAAGAAACCATCATTCATTGAACTGTTCATGGAGATCCTGTTCTAAAAATGTGAGGTTTTCATTATAAAATTTATATTTTTCTTCATCCACTTAAAAGAATCTTAAATTTACATCCAGTTAACGTCTCTCGTCGTAATATTTCTCTAATTTATTTTAATTTTGTTGGATTAAGAAAACTTTCCAGCAGCCAACTAACGTTTTATTATCAGTTGCAAACTAATAAGATATTTTATGAAACATCGATCCACTTTCTAGTAGTTCATCGGGTTCTTTATTTGCATTATAATTTGAGTCATATTACCATTAAAACATGTTTTAGATCATGGCACCACGGTACCTGTGTAGTTTGTACTTTAAGTAACCTATTTTTATTTGCAAATTGATATTAATAACTTTATCACAAATTGCTTGACTTGTTAAAAACAATGACAAGAATCCCGATCTTAGCGCGCGAATTTTAGTCTCAAGAGACCACCGCAATAAATCTCTTAATTGGCTAAAATAAATAACGATGCACTGACAAGGCTTCTTACTTAAACACTCAGTTTCTAGGCAAGAACTCTAACCATCAGTAAACGTAATCGGAGTTAAGTTTCATCCAACAGCCGTTGAAATCGCTGACGTAATTGCCTAGCAAAAGAAAACAATCGAAAACGGAGAGCTGTAGTTTTATGGAAATCATATTAGGAAATACTTTACAGAAATAGGATTGAGAAGAATATAGTTTCCTATACAGCACGTGACATGTGAAATTTGTTCCGGACCCATGTCTATTTTTGACAGCACAAACTCGGGAAGAGACAAATGTCTCCTAGTAATCGGAGGGGCTTCCCTTAAGAGGTACTGCGCGAAAAAGATAATTGTTTTGCTAGCCGAGACTCGACCGAGGAAAATATATTCCCATTGTACGGAGGAAGGAGTATTTCGCCTATCCACCAGCGGCAGCCAAAGAAAATCTTTCTCCGAAGCAACTCCTTCCCCTGCAAAATGCGGCTGAACCCCAAAGCCACCGTTTCGCTCAAGAGGGAGAGCTACCCACCCAAAAGAAATCCATTTAGCAGTCTTAGAGAGGAGCAATCGAATAAAGAATCCGAGGGAACGGAGGCAAAAGGAATGCCTTATTTTACGGGGTGGTGGGAGAGGAAATGAGATTTCGGCGGTAAGTTCACTCAATGGAGGGGAGAGAAAAAAATGTCGCAAGGAGATGTGCGACCTTGGTTAAGAAATGAACCATCGAGCATCGGCCGAGTTTCCACTCAAAGGAAATGTCGATACGGAAGGAGTGGTTAGTCTTTGTTTACCGCCGTAAAAAAAGACTAACCACTCCTCAAAGCATGATGCGCAGAATGCGCTCCTCAAATCATGCTTTAAGGAGCGCATTCTGAGTCGATGCGCTGCTTGAATACTTTGAATGGATACATTTCCTTAAACTGAATAGCGTTCCTCAAAGTATGATTTGCAGGATCTTAGCTTTTCCGGGTGGATAACGCAAGGTTGCTCGCCGATAATTGATCACCGGACGGCTACCAGCCGGAAAGTAGCTAACTGTTATACGTGTAGACATAAGAAGGAAATTTATGCTAGGTTCGTACTTGTATTTATTGTTTAGGAATTCGTAGCCACAATATATTTAGGATCTCTTTACCTGTAAAGGTTTAATTTCTTCTGTTAACACTCAATCCGGCCCTAATTCCCTTACTTACTCTATTCCTCATACCAACACTTATGTTAACTCCTTAATAACAGCCTCCCAATTTTGGAACTCTTCACCAGATAGGATTAAGATCTCTACTTCGTTAAGATCTTTTAAAGACAAACTATTTAATCATCTTTCTATTACTTATGGTTAATATTATTTTCTAGATGTACTTTGTAAACTTTGGAACATATTTTGTAGTCTTTATTTACTTTGTTCTATTGTATCTGTTTTTGAGAGCAATAATGTACTTATGTTCCAGATCTAATGTGCATTACCCCAAGAGCTAATAAAATATTATTATTATCTATTAACGCTGGTCGTAATTCGTGGAAAGATATAAGGATTCAAGAGAACATTTTACAAACAGTAATTTGTTGAAAAGTTGGAAATATTGTTAAAAGAAGTGTTTTACTCATAGTTCAGAAACTTACTGATTAATTTTCATATCAAAAGTGGATTGCAAGCATTAATCATTATTTAACCAAGAATGCAAGATCCTGCGTTTTGTTTGTTTTGTTTTTCTATCAAAACTATCTTTGGCAGTCCTTGATAATTTTTAGTAAAAGTTTATTCTAAGGTAATAGATTTTATTAATACCGAAAGAAAGAGTTGTTTAGAGATAAGTATATAGCCCCCAAATACATCCTCTTAGGCTATATGGAAATGGGAAAACTAAATGTCAACGCATTTTCCATAAAAATCACTTCATAAAAAACTCAAGAGGCTATAAATTCTGTAATTTTAAATATTATCTGGGATCATTTCATTTAACAATTCATATTTAACTCTAATAAACCTTAAATTTTAAAGTTGTACAAAAATTGGTCCTCCGATTCTGCAATACATTTAACTTTAAGAAGTCTTCATTAACTGCTGCATTTCATAAGTCCAGATATATAAAATAATTGATCAATTAAATTAAGAATTCAACATAAGTGTATCAGCAAAACCAGCACATAACATCCTAATGTTCCCACTCTTAAGGGATCCTTATGTATGATACTCCTCTGAGATAAGTCAATTGCAATCAGCTAAAAAGTTATTCAAATTATAGATCCTATCAAAATCGTCAATTTTCTCACTTATAACGTCATTAGACAAGCAAATATGTCCAAGCAGTTGCGAAACTGTCATACAAACATAATACTGCCAAGCGATTTGGATAAACACATTTGGAAACTCGTTCTTCTTGTTCAAAACACACTGAGTGTCCAGTATTTACATATATTAACTGTATTGTAAAGAATAAGGAAATGGAAGTCAATGCTAGTTAAAGAGGAAAGTCCGCGCACAGTTCGTTAGAGCACCAAAAAAGTGCGGGAGCATCATATCTGAGATTATTTAGCTTCATTATTTGATTGAGCTAAAAGGTAGGCATTTATGCATCGCCAATTGGAAACAGGATGTCTATGTGTAATATCAAAGGCTCGTTTCCAAAAGTTTCCAAGGAGTACTCCTTTCTACCCCCACTTGAATTTTTCGGGGAGCATTTGAATTTATTTAAAAAATCTACAGTTACAAAATATCCGTTATGAAATTTATTTCCCTTCGCCATAATTTTTGCTCTTATACAGTTTCTTACCATATGAAGTAGCATTTATTCGTATTTGCCCAAGGAATATAAATACGAGTTATGTAAACTCTACGAACGATTTCCTCTGAAGGAGGCAGAAAATCAGATGCAGAAGTCAATCTAATCTAAGGCTGAGCAACTCCGGGAAAATATAGATAGAGAAAAGAAGCATATTTGTAACTTTGGTACCAAATATTAACGATTATGCAAGTTTTCAAAATAATTCATCTCCGAGGAAAGTCCTAAATTGTCTTTATAAAACAGACGTGGAGTTAAGCGATTCATAGACCAAGTTAAAGGACACGTTACCTATTGTCTAAGTCGGATACCACCAATAGACTATAATGTGAAGAATGATATAGTTGTATATCATAGCTGCTTAAATTGTGAATTTGTAATAATATGTAATTTTAATATGTAAGTCATAGCTTTTGAAATTGTAAAAATAAAATCATGTTCAAATGTATAATAGAACTATATCTGTTTAAAATTTCAATTAGTAAGTTTTGTAAAATAATTTAGTTAGTGGACGGGATGACTATTGACAAATGTATATACTTTTATACGTAGAACTTAAGTGTTAGCTGTAGAATTTGAATTGTGTAACGTCGCCACCTGGCCTAGTGTAATCCTGCGGCAGAATTGTACAATAATAATATCAATGTGTTTTGATTATTCAAGCACTTTGATGAGGGATGTAGTAATGTTATTGCAGATGACTAAAAGTAAGAGAAAACCAATCCTTCCTTCCAAATCTACTGAATGAATTTCAGAAATAGATTATTAGATATAATTCGGAATTATAAATTTATGAGATAACTAAATATAAGAGAAAAATATTATTTTTAAAAACAAAACTTACGTTATATTTAAGAAAATATACGAAAAATGTATTAAAAGATGATAATGTTACAGTTTGAATAAATTTCCTCGCCGTGGAGCTCGATTACTTATAATTAATTTTAACAGCCTAACGAACTAACCCAAGACCACATTCACCAGAGTATGTGCTGCTATCTGTTATGCTAAGTCCTTAGAATGTTCACTAAGGATGCGGAAATATCAACTTTTTCTTTTAGGGTATTCGTTCTCATTTTGCATAGCGTGTATTTACATACGTATACACATATGCGGTATGTATATACAGCGAGATTATAAATAAAATGAAAACAAAACAATATCCTGTCTTTATCTGATAAATAATCGGAAATTGTATTTGAAAGAGATTTAATTAAAATCGATCTCGGATATCGGGAAATCTCACAGATGTTACGTCATTCCATATGCAATCACGTTAAATTTCAAATTGCGAGGGAAAAATTTTGAGGTTGCTAATTACTACGTGTATTCTCAATTTAAATTCTACTACATCTTTGGTAAGTTGTTATGTAACCATTAGAGCAAATAGGCAAACATTTCTCCCTCAGCTTGTACTAACCCGGATGTTTACCTTTCCCGAACATGCTCATCAGTTCTTAAGCGGTTTCCAGCAATCTCGATTCCAAAAGCATCTTCAATTACAGAAAATTTTGTAGTTGAAAGCATAGCTTCCAAGTCCACGTGTATTAATAACGTATGGCTTTCAAGTTCTACCGATTCAGCATTTTTACTTGGCAAACGTCCTAATTTTCGTGGGAGCCTAACGATTTGACAACGAATTTTCCAAGGCCCGAATATCATTGCAACGTCTCCGATTTCAAAGGTTCGAGATTCGTATACCGTCATCACATTCCTGCATTCCATGCACTCCGGCCTTTGCCGCATAGGGCGCCTTGTTTCACTCACTACTGCAATACAGCTGCTGACCACTCTCGAACCTAAAATTGAGTGAGATTTCTATCCTATAAGCTTTCAAAAATCTAAAACCTAGTGAAGCAAGTCTAGCCTAAGCAAAGTGATATATTAGCGTTTCTAAAAGATGTAATCTACCCTTAGATATGCATTTCATTACAAGCTGTTATCTATACAGTTATTAAATCGTAATACGAAATTCAAATTCCTCTTCCTAATTAGAATTTATAATTCTTAACATAATTTTCCTCAATCGATTATTCAGGCTAGTCTTGTAAGTAGCTGATTTCGATAAAGAATAATGTAGTGCATCTTTACACGTAACATATTACATAATTTCTTCTCAAATTACATTACTGTATAGTACTGCCTTTAGAATAAAATACTTTAAATGGAGTCTTTACGTTAAGTGCATCAGCAATTTCAAAAACGACGAAAATATGAAATCCTTCTCATAACAAAGCTATTTATTTTCATTGCATATAAGACTTCTTTATCAACTTTTCTATAATTCTTTGATTAAAATAGTCATAAATGAGAAGAATGTAAAAGTTAGCTGTTAAATAAAATTAGAATATAGCTTTTCTAAATATGGACCGAAAAAAATTTTCAGTCGTAAAAAAATTTAGTCATAACTCTAAATTGTGTAATTTCAGTTGAAACAAATTCACATACTTAAAATGTACCAGAAAATATAAATAACTATGTCAAAATATGTTATAACTATGCCAAAAAATATAGCAACATTACTACAGTAATGAACAACGTTTGAAATAACGTGAAAGACAATCTCAGCAACTCTCGAAGCCCTGCTAAAAGAAAGCATGATTAATGCAACGGGTAGGAATGAAAGCATAAGGTACTTTAGTAAGTTAACTAGCATTTTAGCTAATCCAAAACCCAACTTTATCGTCAAGCGTAAACGCGCGGCAAATTCACCTGTTTGAACTGCCGGATCGCACCGTTGATTCGAAGGGAATCCGCCGCGATTCCCGCTATTCCGTCTCCAGGTTCCCTGAGTTGCCGCAGCGAGGCGGTCGGCGCTGGATGATGACAATGGGTGCAGGACGACTCGGGCTGCGAGCTCTGCCGGATGATTCTCGTACTGCTTCCATCCCTCGAGGACGTCAGCGACGTCAGCACCACGGGCAACGTGATGTCGCCGGCAAGGACGGAGGACGCGGGAGGTACGATGGCATGAACCGATCTAACGCTTTCCCTAGACACGGATCTCGCCAAAGGCATAAGGGACCTCTCGCACCGACACCGGGAGTGAGCGTGGGGCAGGAGGTAGGACCGGGCGCGGCAGGCGGAGGGGCTAGTGTCCACCGAGAGCCCGACCACCTCCGAACTCCTCCCTGCCTCTACCCCCTCGCCCCTCCGGCAGTGAAGTTCTATGTCCGGCACGGATCGGGCCGCCTCCGTCTGAGGGCCACCTTCCGGAGGCTCTTCATGGTCGGGGCCGATGGTCAGGCACACAGGTCCCTCGTGGGAGGAGGCCATCGTGGGGGGTGGGAGGGTCGCCATTAGGTGTCGGTGGCGGTAGTAAGGGGCCCCCGCGCTTTCCCTCGCTCTCGCTCTGCCCCTCTCCCTTTCGGCGACCTTGTCGGGTCTGGTGTTGGACTCGAAGAAGTCATCATCCCTCGCGATTAAGGAGGCGGTCTCCTCGCTGGCGTATCCGGAGTTGGCGGAGTCTCCTACCGCTGGAGGGGGTGGAAGGAGGGTCTCGGAGGAGCCGGCCCTTGTGCGGGGGGAGGCAGCCCCGGAGGGTCCCCCCGCACCATCCGCGCCGCTACCGCTCATGGTTTGAAGGAACCGATCCTTCTGATATGTGAGGTCTTCAGGTTTTGGGTCTTCGCTACGCGCGCACTAACTCCCATTGCATTGGATATCCTGGAAGAAAAGAGAGGAAAATTAGACCTTTTGCAAATTGACTTATTCAGATTCTAAACATGTGTGACAGATTCTCACAAACGCAACGTATTCAAAGGGTTCAAAACCGATGAGGAGCTTCTCTTTCTGAGATATAAGTGGCAGTACATTTCCAGTTACTCATTATTTTAACGTATACATGATATGTCAGCAGTTGATTATAAAGGAAAAACAGTTTTCCAAAACAAAGAAATGTCACCTGTCAATCTTAAAAAGTCGTCGGTTAAAAATTATTTACTTGAATTTCGAGTGAATTGCAAGTAATACTCTAAGCCTAAATTGCCAATCCATTTACTTCTAATAATATTAACATCCACGAATACCCACCCTTATTTAAAAAATATAGCCTATTCATGAAGAACTCGTAGGACACCGAGATCAAAGAGGCAAATTAAAATCAATCAACTTCAGGAAGCTGGTTACTTCCTTTTCTGCAAAAATGCTTAAACTTAACGACGAAAGATGTTAAAATTTAAAGGTAAAGGAAATATATTTTACTTTGCACGAGAATACGACTAAAACCCACTTATAAATAGATGTGAAAAATGACATAAGTGAGAGACTAGTAAAATTTCACCCTTTCTGTGCAATTATACTAATCACTAAATTATCCTTTTTCTACGACTTTACACTGTTGAACGCTTTTCAAACACTTTTTTCCTTCCCCATGTTCGTTTCCTTTGGGTGGGATTACCTCATAATAACGCTTTATGACTCGGCTTCGTCGACGAGGACCTAAGGCGGAGTGGAGATATTCGTGCACGGCATGGTAGTTTAGTGGTTAGAATACCTTCCTGGAAAGTGTGAGACCTGGGTTCGAGCGCCAGTCTGGTTGCTATTTTTCACTTTCGTTTTCCCATGAGTCCAGATTTAACACCTTAACTTTCCATTAATATTTCAAAATTCAGATAATTTCAGATGATAGATAAAAATCAGAAAAAGATTCAAGCTAGAAAACTTGATATTTAAAAAGCAATAACGACTACTAAATTTAAGCAAGAGTTGGAGAAAATATAAACTAAGCATCAGAGGAACCTCATGCTATCTTTAGCGACCTAATGCCACTTTGATTTTCTTTTCCATCCCCTTAGGTTCTTAATTAGATAGAATAAAAATGTTTCTATATATATTATTCTACAGTAGGTGTCCTTCTGTCTGTCTGTCCGTCTGTCTAAAATATGGGATGTTCTCACCGTTGGGCGGAGCTAGACTAGTGTGAAAAAGCGTTCGTTGCACACTACGCAATGTACTCTGCCCCGCGGCGACTGGGAGTTAGGTTCGAACGCAGGAGCCCATAATACGTTGCCATAAGAAATGCATTTAATGTTCGTTTTTATGACTTGCAGACAATGTTTCTTTTGCAAAATTAAATTAGAAATAATGGTCCTACGAAACCGAGTTGTGTCAAAAGAAAGGAAACTGATTATAGATTCTAATTTTAGTCGTTATATATTCGAAAGTACGAGAATTTTGATAACATATACGGACAATTTGTGAAATGTTGCTGTTATAAACAACCCATCTCCTTGGCGACCAAAGCGATTGTTGACTTCGAGCTCATGCATTATTCCTTATGAATACACGAGGACTATAGGTCTTCTCAAAACTGTTAGATTTAAAGACACGTGATAAAATGAGTTGGATTTCTTATTGCTAGGAACCCTGGACAAACTTGTTTTCATTCCCGGAAAGACCCGGAGTCAAACCCCGTAGCTAAATGTGTTACCGTAAGATCGCTTTTGCCTTGGGCAATATTTGGAATTTTAGTAACCACGTGGGACTTGAATGCAAGCAAGGGAGATGCATGCTCCCTTGCGCCTGCTAACATTGTGAGCAGGCCATTCGCAGCTAGTCTAATCTATTACTTTGAGAGACTCTACACCAAGTTTCTCCCAAATGTGAATCTCTTCGCCCAAATAACATTACATCGGAATAAGTATAACGAGGCAGTAGTATTGTGATTTGCAAAAATGCATTAAAGGACGACTATGTTATATGATTATGGGTGAATGGCATCAACGACTATGTAAATAAATATATTAAAACGCTCCATTAGAGTGAACTTTTTACTATACCACAGAAAAACAATCTACACACGACCATGGTTTCGTAGCATGGCTACATCATCAGGTGACAAAAAGGAAACATGACACTGAATATATACAAAGCCAAAGGTAGAATCAGCCAATGAGAGGAGTGGGGGATGGGGACGGGAAGGGTAACGAGAGGAGCAGAGGGTGGGGTTGGGGGAGGAATCATAGGGCGTGGGGTAAGGGTAATTAAGGTAAAGGAGAGGTAACCACAATGTCTGAGTCTGTATCGTTTATGTAAATAAATAATTAAAAATCCGTCGAATCGCAATCATGATACACAAATATCGTTATCATGAAAAAATTAGAGGAATTATTGTGTGAAATCGCAAACGCCTAGAAGAGCATTGACCTGGTGAAAAAAAATTATTCGTACGTGGTATTGATTTTCTGATAGGGAGTTTCGAAGATCTTTAAAAGATAATTGTGGATTATTCCACCTTTTTCTCTCTAAAGATGAGGTAATGACAATTAGATCAAAGGAACAATGGTCTGTTTCCAACGGATTTCCATGGAAGCAACTTTCCCGATCGGTGGTTTGGATCATCACTTGGCTCCCTCGTGTCCCTGTGCACATGTTAATGTATCTCCAGCTTGGGTTTCCGCGTTGGCCTCTGTTGAAGTTTCCCAAGCCACTTGTATACATGTGTTTACGTATTCCCAGCTCGAACTTTCCTTGAGGTCATTGCGGGATTCCCTTTCACTTCCTCTCCAAATGTCACCAATCCTACGTCCCAGGGGTCACTTCGCATTCTTTATACGAATTGTACATTGAAGGATATCATTACTTGGAAAATTCACTTTATAGTTCGTGGTGATAGGAGTTTCCAGAAAAACCAAGAGAAATTGGAAGAAATTTGACAAGGCATAAAATTTAAGAAACTCAGATGTCACGTTTTTTAATGAGATATAAGTTATTACGCATTCGATTTGCTTTTCAAGTTATTATTTTTATCCTAATCTGAAACCTTTTGGCATTTAAAAGTCACTAAAAGGATCAGCAAAGGTAAGTTTACGATTTCTTGCAAAATTGCGAATAAAACCATTTTCAAACTTGAGAAAAAGAAGAACACTTATACCTTTACCACAGTAATATTTATTAACTCACGACCATGGTTTCGTCCTCCCCTCCCCTTAACCTCCCCTTGACACCCACTCCCCTCCTTCCCTTTTACTATGTATACTTTGTACTTGTCATGTCCTGTCACCTGATGATCTTATAGATCGAAACCATGGTCGTGAGTTAATAAATATTACTGTGGTAAAGGTATAAGTGTTCTTCTTTTTCTCAAGTTTGATTATGGAGAACTACCACAAAGTCAAGACCGAAGTAGTAGATTTTAAAACCATTTATTACCTGATTGTTCTAAATTACAACAAGAGAAACGTATTGAATATTTTAACAATATACTGATATTTCCTTTTGATACTTAGCGTGGATTGACTCAACCTTATATACCGGACTTTATGAAGTTGACTTCAGTAAATATACTTTAGGACTAACTAAACCGTATCCTCGGTAAGGCACACCATTATTTATATACCATCTATTTATTTGAATCTTTCCAGTAATTTTCTAAGTACAATGTTTTTTTTCCAAATATCTCCTTTTCCATTTCTTATAATTTCAATCCTTCTAATCTGGCTATATTCCTGACGTAAAGACAGGATTATAAAAAAATATGATTGTCTTATTTTTTTTCTTTATGATGATTTTGCAATTAATGGTTTAATTAAAGCAGGTAGTATTTCATCATCAAATAAGATATGGCTCTATAGCTTTCAACTAAGCATAATTTCATTATTTTTATTCCAGTTCGGGTAGAATAACATATCAAGCAATTAATGTTAAGCAATCTTACCTAGCGTACAACTTATTCCATTTTCTAGGAGGTTCTTTGTGCCTAATATATTAACGCTTAACAATCAAAATAAGAAATTGTTAATACTATCTATATCAATTTTACTTCTATATATCTATATAAATTTAAATACTGCTTCATAAACATATCACAATTACCTCTACGACTCTACAAAAAGTATATTGGTAGATTTAGTACTGAATTCTCAACTTAGGAAATCCCACAACTTTTTTGCACAATAATAAACATATAGCTTCAATGACTATTCTATTCTGAGGCACAGACCTTAATCCACACCTCCACAATCCCACTAAAGACATAACTCGGGATTTAATTTCGGAGAAACGCAATATATCGTAATTTTTATATTTGGTAAAAATCTAGATTATTCCTCGATATAAAGGCACTGGCGGAAAATTCACCTAAAATTTATCTCTCCGGGGGCAGCGAGACAGGAAAGCTCAAGGATAAACTATGCTAATGAAAATTTCATGTTCTCGCTATTGATTTAGGAAGGTGAACGTCTGAAATGCGTCTTATCTTATTTTAGCATCATGAGAATTTAGTGTGTACGGGTCTTAGCAGGAATTAGGTATTAAAATTACGCCATATCTCTCGGAAATAAAATATCATTCCCCTCTTTCTTCTGAAAGAATACGGCGAGATAAAGTAATATGATTTTCTGCTCTGTAAAGTCATAAAAGTAACCTTTATTCTGCTTTTGTTCGGCTAAAGAATGTCGTAAAGCAAGGATATAGCATAAGAGAAACAAGAAAATCTATGCTTAACATTTTGTGAAACTTACTTTGAGGGGTATGCTATACTTATATTACGGATTTAAGAAAATTTTAAGGATTAAGAAAATGTGAGCAAAAACAATAGAATTAAAAATGAGAAAC
Source organism: Ladona fulva (assembly GCA_000376725.2). NCBI lineage: Eukaryota > Metazoa > Arthropoda > Insecta > Odonata > Libellulidae > Ladona > Ladona fulva. The sequence continues at coordinate 981,950 of KZ308261.1, forward strand.
ACACAAGGTCACCCGTATACGTGAATGAATGTGTGTTTCCAAACATATATACAGACATGCATGAATGTATATGAACACAAATACCTTTGTAAATACGCATACATATATGTACGTATATGGAGGACAAACAAATAGGGAACGTTGCTGCGTTAACGGAAGTATTTACCCCTTGTTTACACTTGTTCACCGTCGATCAATCAAAAAAGACAACTAAAATAAAATCCACCGAAGATGTTCACTTGAAGATGTTGCTTAAGCAATGAAACATGTCGTGTATCTATTATTGTGTGTGTAATATGCAAAGTTGTTATTAAACACGGAATTAGTTTCCTAGTGAAAAGTTGTTCCTGTTTTTTCTTCCAAAAGATAAAACTTTGGTAAAATTTCAAATAGAAAGTTACGCATAACTGATGCGAAGTTTAGGAAAAATTTACATATATACGTACATAGAGGTTTGTTATATTCCTCAAACAACAATGAAAGTTTGTATCATTACATCAGGAAACTGGACATCTTACTTATAGAGCCCAAAACGCAATTTTTAAGCTTACATTCAAGGGAATATAACCTGAATGAAAAATGAACAACGCTACATTAATTCACTTCTTTACCCTTACGGATTTTAATTATTAATATCTAAGCTGATAAAAACGTGCCAGTTGTGTTAGCGTGACTGTTGATAAATATTCCAGATGGAATATGTTATTTCCTGTGAGACTTGGTGGACGATCTCTCACGTGATCTCGTGCCTTCGTTTCTGACTGGACCGAATGTGTTTTAATCTTATTTCCTGACAAATAATTCCATGTGTAATCCTTACGCTGTTACTGCACGAAAGACTTCTGAATAAAGGGAAGGAATTCATTCCTAAAATCCTTATGGAGTATTTTCAAGTTTCTGAGTTTATTTTCGCCGGAGAAATGTTATCTCTTGAATAGCTCTCGACGGTATTACTATTTGGAAATACTGGAAAACAGGATATGTTCAAAGGAAATTATTCTTCTTAGTAAAATTTTTCCCTAGGAAATTGTTTGGATAGTATATGAATCCAAAATAGCAACAAGCTTGTAATTTCGTGATTGGGTAGGAACGCTTACAGCTTACGATGCGCATATTCAACGTATTTTCATGTATGGACTGCCAGTTTGATACAAACTATGATGGAATGAGTTTAATATAAACTACTAGGGAAGAAAAAGATATTAGAAAAGCTTCGTTACCTTACTTCAATTAATGTCTTTAAATTTTAGTTTTAATAATGCTTCGAAATCATTAACGAAATTTTTCTTATTTTTATATAAATTGTAATAATAGCTGATTCCTATTTGTCTGTATTCTGTTCGCTGTCTTCAGCACTATCAACTCAAATAACAACCAAGGGAAATATGGTTAATTGCTGCAAGATGTACTTCCGTATATATATTGAAAATGTATGCATCAGAATATACAGTAAATTTATTTCATAAAATTCTAAAATGTTTACGTTGCTATCATGAAATTTGTAGTTGCTAAATATCTTCACAAGACATAAATATATAAACATAAATTCAACAGATGGCAACGTAAAAACCTGATAAGTTAAAGCAAAGTCCTTAACCTAAGGAGATTTAAGTATTGGAATATGAAAACAAAAGAGAAAATTTCATGAAAGAACGCTCACTTAATACTTTCAGTTTTTCTCGAGGAGGAAAAAAAATTTCGTGAACCATATTGGCAAACCGATTTCGACATGAGATACCAAAGGGCCTTGATGACGGCACATTTAGATGGAGTCTCCTCAAGCCGAAGAACTTTTTGAGTCCGCACTTCAAGAATAAGGAAACTGGACTATAGGAAATTCTCGAGGAAAATATGAGGTCATCTACCCTTGCGGAATACTCAAGCAAACTTCAAGCCGTTTCTAGTACAAAATAAAATGAAAGTGGATGGCTGTTTCAAAACTGATATTATGATAGAGTTCGTTCAAGATAAGTTTAAACAAAAGTATATGGAGCTATTATTACTTTTGCTGCCCATATATTTTTGGGATGATAATTAGATGACTTTACAAGGGAATTAAATACGCTCTAACTCTCTTCGAGTTTGAAGAAAATTGATCAAAAGAGTTGATAAGGATATTAAAGCCCTGCCTCCTGTTTACACATATCGGTAAGATTTACCTGCTTGTTTGCAATTCAGTAATATTGAATAACAATTAAAAACAGATGTATTGCAAAGTATGACGTTAGATTCAGATCTAAGCCGACGATAAACAAAATTCATCTAAAATGAATGATCAGTCTTGACTTATAGGTAATGAAAATGGAAAAATAATGAATAGGAGAACCTCGACCGTTCGACAGAGATAAATATGATGCTAACAAGATTCCAATAAATTGCATGAGATACTTAAATATTTGCTTTTCATGGCTTTGGCCAAAACCGGTCGTTCGAATTATATCCTGTGGAAATTACGAAGTGTTTTGTTTTTTCTTTTCTCCTTCAAAATACCTCAATGCTGTTCGATAAAGAACTATGAAATGATAGTTATTATCACCTACGTAAATATACGAACACAAAGATCATGCACAGGTGTAAGTACGTAATCATTAATAGATAACTAGTGACTTGTATACCCATTTAGTTCTTTAACGTGAACTGAAGTAGCAAATTCTGTTTTAAAAGGAAAATTTTGGATTCAGAAGTTCCTTTATCGAATGTTTAATATGCAAGAATTCTGACCATTGTAACTGCAGGTGAAACAATAATTAAGATGTAATGCTTCTACAATGACAAGGATAAACTCAGTAATATCTATAAAATAAAAGTCGACCGGTTTCAGCTACAAGCCATCATCAGGTAACAAATCAGAAAAACAGTCTCCTATATATAGACAGTTTGGAGGGGAGGGTAAGGAGAGATGAAGGGTTAAGGAAAGTCACTTCATTGGTTGAATTATTTCAGAAGTTGATCGCTAAGGCATCCAACTTCNTATTTCGGCAAGCGAAACTCGCGTTAAGAGAAAAATGGGAAGCTCCGGATTAACGATTTCTGGGAAGTCCTAATGTAAACTCAGTAATATCTATAAAATAAAAGTCGACCTGTTTCAGCTACAAGCCATCATCAGGTAACAAATCAGAAAAACAGTCTCCTATATATAGACAGTTTGGAGGGGAGGGTAAGGAGAGATGAAGGGTTAAGGAAAGTCACTTCATTGGTTGAATTATTTCAGAAGTTGATCGCTAAGGCATCCAACTTCTTTTGTCTTTGTAGAAGTCCGGCCAAAGAATCTAGAATTTATTCATAAAGCTTTCATATGTTATGAAATTCAAATCCATTGTCTAGCTTCGCACATCGGTAAAAAGGTGAACATATCCTTTAATCTTCTCCTTTATCAATGAAATTCATCCCTTCGTTAATTTAGAGATTCATTACTCTACGGTCCAAACTTTTCCTTCCTCTTTCATAGCCGATGTAGTAAGAGGAAAAGGGAGGTAAAGAATACTTGACAGGCGACTCCTAAGAAAGAGTGAGATGTCGGTCGTGACATGCCAAAGATATGATGAATGGCTTGCGTTAAAAGCCGGAGCGTTAATTCACCTTCAACACGTCCTTCCTGGTGGACACGAAAAATAAAAACGGATGATTTGGGGTGAAAGAACGGAGAAACAAAAGGAAAATATTCCGGATATGATAAGCAATAAGAATATTTAATTAATAAGAAAGATGTTGACTTGAAGATGTTGCTTAAGCAATGAAACATGTCGTGTATCTATTAGTGTGTGTGTAATATGCAAAGTTGTTATTAAACACGGAATTAGTTTCCTAGTGAAAAGTTGTTCCTGTTTTTTCTTCCTGGTATGGATTACCACAAAGTAANGGATAAATGTAGAGAAACAAAGTAAGCCTACAGGAAAAATTAAATATTTTAACCACCAAAAATTAATATTTCTCACAGATATGTGTGTTTGTTGAATTAATTTATAAATTATCATTAAATAGAATCTACGGAGGTGGCTGTAATATTGTGGAAATTCATTATATTACACAGATATTTACTTTTTCCACAGAAATGCATTCTGGAACTACCAGTTTCGGCTACATAGCCATCGTCAGGTTCACAGAACACAGTGTTGGAAAAAGTTCATATCTGTGTATTATTATTAATTACATTTCTAATTACTATTACAGGAAAATTGAAATTTTCCCCTTTGCTTTAACTCAAACTTCGAAAAATCGTTCGAGTTTTAGAGTGGGGATAGGGTTTGATAGCTGTATGTTAGAAAAACGTACCGTATTTCTACCGTCATTGATTTTTCACTTTTTCATTTACCTTCTGCGTCAAAAATATCTACATTAACTATATTTTCAAGTATGTAACACAATTTGAGAAGTACCTTTTGCTTGTTTTTCTAAGCTAAGATGTTAGTAACCATTTGACTGCCAGGTTCAGAGATTATTTCATCTTGCAAAAGTTAACTCCTTTACCTTATTCCTTGTATTTTCTTTGAGTGGGTTTACCATATAAGACCAGCTTTGTGAGTTGGCTGCCTCAGTGTGGACCTCTGGCGGCACTTCGTGCCACTAAATGTGGAGGCTGCTCGCCGTGCTCACAAAGCATTCTCTTAACAGTATGACAGGGATGCGGTAATTCAGTGGTTAGAATACCTGCCCGGAAATTAGGAGACCAGGGTTCGAGTCCCAGTCATGTCGCTATTTTCCACACTTGTTATTCCTTAGTTAAAAGCGCTAGTCTTGTACAATCTATCAATGAACTATTCTTTCGATCTAATTATATGCTATACTCTATGACTAAAATTGGCTAATATTTGGATGGAAAATCTCTTCAATAAAACGTGAGGAAATATTCGTAACTGTATAATGATTGACGTACAGCTCGACTGCAGAAAGATATCAAAGTTGAGGAAACGGTAAAAAAATAGATGGCAAAAGTCTTAAATTATTGTAATCATTCGTAACTGAAGATGTTACTTAACCAATTCATCCATGTAGCAGAATTTTCCGCGTTAATCTAATTTCCTTGCATAACCCAGCCTGTGGGCGAATATTATTGCAATTATAACAGCGAAAAATAATTAAAGAAGGACTTCATGTAACTGTACGAGAATGCTCGAGGAAACTTAATTTTCAGACAGCCATTTGGTTTAGTAAGTACTTCGGTTAGATAGGGAACTCTCGTTATTCTCTTGAGGATTACGTGGCTCAGCTAAATGCTACGGAATTCTTGAAAGTATCATGCATCCGCTATTCATAAAAAAATCTACTTTTCCTTCTCTAGTTTCAAAAACTACTTTTTGACACACTTTTCTAGCAAATGTTACTGCTGAATACTAAAAATCAGCTGGATGTGGAACTCAACTAGGTTAATTTTACTAACCAACCAATCCTGTGTGTAATCCAAATGGGCACATTAATACTGATTGAAATTATTATTCTCTATTTTAAAACACTACTTTCTGACACACTTTTCTGGCAAATGTTACTGCTGAATACATAAATCAGCTAGATAGGAAACTCAACTAGGTTAATTTTATTAACCAACCTGTTAATCCTGTGCGTAATCCAAATGAAAACATTAATACTGATCAAAATTACGATTCATTGTTTTCAATTATTAACACTCGCAAACTGTATTGCGTCCTACATTAATTTCATTTTTTTCAACTGAAACACAAATATCAGGGGAGAATATAACTTCAAACTTATCAACTTAAAATATAAATGTCGAAGACATTCAATATATAATCAGGGTCATATTTTGATGAACTTGCATATTCAAGGCAAAATTTAGCATTCATATAAGGCCGGGGTGATATTCCAGCGGGCGTACACGAATTATAGTCCTTATTCGAGGTATTTTGGCCCATTTTGACTAAGATTTGGATGAAAGAAAAAAAAGTTGGAAAACGGCTGTTAATGAATTAGAGGTTTAAAAACACTCCGTAAGCCGTATTTCGGCAAGCGAAACTCGCGTTAAGAGAAAAACGGGAAGCTCCGGATTAACGATTTCTGGGAAGTCCTAATGTACATTTCAGAGACAATGCCTCCATCGTCAGGGGGTCAAGGCGAAAAAATGAGTGTTTTTATAACTCGAAGAGCCAGAAATTCTTTGGAAAGCTTTTCGGAAAGTATCCTGAATATTATAAAACCCGCAATCTAGTTCTGAAAAGCAGGTAACATAACATCCCGGGATATTCTTCCGTTGACTGAAAATCTGAAAGGGAAGAAATTGGAAATCAGCCTTTAATGGAATCGTAATCTAGGTGATTTTCTAGAAAGCCAGATAGTCCGTTTTCCTTCCCTTTTATCCTGTTTTGATCTCAGAGTGTGGGTGCAAATCGCCAGTGAAACGGCTCTTTATGGTGTCTCTAATGAAATTCTGAATATTGAAAGAAGATGAAATGAGGCATATGTAGAGAATAGCAGACATAACACTTAATCATGCCATCAGGAGTATTAGGATGAGTCGTTTCGCAGCATGAGATAGACGATAAAGATCATTTCATGATATTTTAACGCAAGGGTATGGAATCAAGAGCCCGTGAAGAAATCTAACTGCCCCATCAGATATCATTTTAAAGGAAAATAAGACTACATGTGCAACCTAAGCATCACCTAAACTGAAACTACTATTGAGAACATGATGAATTGTTGAAATAAAACCAAGGTTTTTGAACAAAAAAGAAAACTTTTACTAATCCATAATACATTGTGGATTAGTAAAAGTTTTACTAAAATATATAATATATTTATACTGTGGATTAGTAATTTTTTTTCTTTTTTGTTGTTCAAAAACCTTGGTTTTATTTCAACAATTCATCATGGTGTCAAGACTCCACAAAGGAACGGCCTCCTCAGTGAATTATACTAATGAGAACTTCGAGGATACATACTCAAATTGAATATGAAAATAATAATAATCTCTTTCGTAGTATTCACATAATAAAACTACTTTTGTGGTATATCTCTCGCGTATTCGTTTAACAAGAAATTAAATAATATGAAGATTTAACCAGAAGAAATTACTTGGATAAATGTAGAGAAACAAAGTAAGCCTACAGGAAAAATTAAATATTTTAACCACCAAAAATTAATATTTCTCACAGATATGTGTGTTTGTTGAGTTATATATATACCGTCGTCTCGTTATTGTAGTTTCTTTTGATAATTAATTGTACGCACTTAAGAACCTAAGAGCTCTATAACATAATTCACATATTTCACCATGAACTTAGTCTTCTTCTCAACCGTCTTAAGATAAAAAGAAGAGAAGGCACTCATAAAGAAGCCTTATGGCAAGTAGTATATTAGTATTTAAGTATAGTAGTTTATTAGTTTTAGTATTTAGCAAGTAGTATATCAGTATTTAAAGTTTAACTTTAGATAAGTGTGGAATTTTATAAACTTAACAACCTGCTCTTAAACATCCTCAAGTTCTATAAAGTTCTTTTAATCCCTTGCTTTAATTAGAGTATACGAAACCACGAATTTACAAATATCTAGCATTTTCTGCACGCTTTTTTGTCCTCACGAGGTTGTTGGCTATACTTTATTAAATATTTCAGGTTTATTTTGCTCAGTTTATTCAATAAAAATCCCCTTATCTTCGACGGAAAGCCATTAAAGTATAAAATATCTCATTTCTGATGAAATTTCGTAACCTAATTCCCCCTTCGATATAAAATGCCTACTAAATTGCGCTATGAGACCCCATTACCATCTAAAATTTCACTCAAGTTCTCTTGTGTATTTTATTTGAGTCTCAAAAGACATTTGAGTGTTTTTCTCAAACTCGTAAGCACCCTTAGGGCAGTATAAAATACAGCTACCTCGTACCCGGCCAGGTCATATACGAATCAGTTTCTCCTTGTTTATTCTAGGAAATGATAAATTACGTTACTTATGGTAATTTTATGCTCTCTGTATCAGAAAACTAAATATATTTCTCAATTAGATATTTTTAGCTCTGGTTTTGCAACCAATAAAATAGCTCCTAAAGAAAACAGAGCATATATTTATTTCATATAATTTCTCTAACTCTCATATCACATACATAATTTTATAGGAATGCGTATATGGAGTAGATAAAGAATATAAATTATTCAATCCGAATTTCAAGTTTAATGGTGATATTCTTGCAGCTATATTAATTAACGTATTGTGCATAATTTAACTATAGCCACCACAGTAACAAATTCCATTCCATTTTTTTCAATTCAATTTGATAATTGAAGAGCTAAGGGTCACTTATCTTAGGTATAAATTAGGCAAGAAGGAAAACCTTTTAAGAATATTATTGAAAAATCTAAACACCTCGTGTGAACCATGAAAATAACAAAATAGACAAACAGGAACGATAAAATTTAAAAGAATATTTTTGAATAAAACTCATTAAGTTTAAAAACATTAAAGCATAAGTGATATTTAAATGAATGCTATTTCAATTTTTGGTGCACGGTTTTATAAGAACCACCTAATAAAGTAACGTAAACGTCAAAAAGAAACGATTGAAACTCTTTCTTAACTTCTTTGTCAACTAACGAGTGCCTTTAGCGAATATTCATAACATATCATGCAATTAAAATACTCGAGTTTGTCGCCTAACTTACAATTGAATGTTCCATAATGTTGAATATACCCTGCTTTCATTGAGCTTTCTCTCCATGAAGGATTCGCTATAAAAATAAGATTCGCAGTACATCCTTCATATTTTACGTACACACGTCATTTATCTCTCGGTAGGTTCACATACTTTGAACTTCTTCTTCTTCTTTATTACCTGACACCTAACCTCACGCTAAATATCATTAAGTACTATCGTCCTCATCTTTCCATCTGTCTTTTCCTTTACAACATACCATAAGTCACTTTATTCACTTCTCTTATGGAGTGATTTTTAAGCCTTTATACTATGTTAGTATACATCCTGCCTACGTTTTATTTCCTCGATCAAAACCATTTTTTTTTCTCGCCATTTCAGCACCTCCTCGCTCTTTCACTCATTGCCTCCTAACGTTTCCATCCCACGCCGCATTCCAACCTCAGTGATATTCGATTTATTAATAACCCCTTTCTTATGATTCACGTTTTACATCCACGCAGGATTCCATTCCAAACAAAAGGTACAGCCAAACTTTTTCTGAGACCCATTTCGAAACCTTTCCTCATCACTTCCTCCGCTTCCTGTAAGCTTCCTTCCCTCTTTAAATACCACTCATTTCCCATCGCATCTTTGACAATCTCCTCGGTTTTTTAAGAATATCTTAAGGCCGCTGTATAATTCAAGAGATGGATCTTGAAATTGATGCGTTGGGGCAAAGAAAAAAGAGATGGCCCTAGGTAAATGTAATTGAAATTCAGTCGGTGTTTGGTCGTTTCGTGCTCGAGTGCTTGGGGCTAGGAAGAGGAGCATGGGCGGTTACCGAGAGAAAGAGATTCGAGGAGAAGGAGTGTAATCTTTCGAGAAAGAATGGGGACAAATGTTGAAAAAAACCTCCGAGGCGGAAAGTTGGGTAGATGGCAAAGTAAGAGGTAACTTAAGATTGATTTAAGAATGGAGCGGACCGTACACTTTACTCAGATATAGAAATCCACTAACCTCTGGCGCAGCTCTCATTCCCTCCATTTGCTGAGCAGTCGAAATAAAGAAGTGCTATAATTTTTTTTCGCGGCGGCACGTTCATATGGGTCGGGACGAAAGGAAAGTGGGAGTGGCAGTTAGACCTGCGCCTGTCGTATTCCGCTGAGAATCTCTTACTTACTCCGCAAAATTCTTATAGCAAAAAAGGGGAAAGGCGGCAGATTACTGCCTAATGTTGTAATTGAAAAGTTAAAAGGACCTCTTTTCAGTAAGTATTAATACAGTTTGCATTAAAACATTGTTGGGCGCGATTTAGTGCCTATAATAGCTAATAAAAAATTAAGAGAGCCTATTTTCTCTAAGCATAATTAAGTAACTCAGTAAATGAAAAATGATTCCTTAATTAGGGTAGATTAACAGTTTATTCTACTTTCGCATCTAACAAATCTTCGATGTGATACAGATCTAATAAGGTTCTAAGGATTAAACTAATTTCAACCAAAATAGGTAAGGAACAGTTTTGTTCACTAATAATTAAAACTAAGTGTAGCTCAGGTAAGACTGTCCTATACATTAAAACGTGTGAGTTTCGTAATGAAATGTTGACTTTGATCGCATTACCTCCTAAGACATCATTGGTCGAAACGCATCTCACGGATATATTGTTGGTTGAACCATTTCTTGTGTTATACCTTCATTTTTACGTAACTATTTGATATTCTATATCTGTAATCATTATTTGCGTTTACATAAATTCGTATGGCTATACGATTTTTGTTGAAACTTTTTGTGCACTACCAGAATGGTCGAACGTATCTCCATAATAATGAATCATCTGATTATGAATTGTCTTCGAATAGTTTGAATAAAGCAGAGATATTATAAATTAACATTATTGAAACGAATTTTAAATTTTTTAAAGAAAAGGACTTTCGAAAAGAAAATTATTCAAATTCTCACCTTGACGGTCGTTACGCTTACAGAAGAACATGATCAAATCTTATGAAAGAAAGTTAGAATAAATATTATAGAATGAAATATATGAACTCTGTGAATTCCAAAACGACAGATTTGTGATTAACTCATATTTCCTCCATCTTGCGGAAGGTAGGGAGAATTTGGTTTCCATACTGAGGATTAAATGCATATGTATATAACAAATAGTAATGAGGAAGAAACTGAAGTTCTTTAAGTTTAACACAGCCATCTGTTTGCCCTTGGGGAAGAAGCTGAAATTTTCAGTTTTGCATTATCCTGGAGTGTATGGAACTGGATACACATAGATGTAGTGCGAGAAGCATAAATACACGGGGCACCTTCATTTAATTTTTTAATCGCATTCCTATCCCCTACTTACCTACCACACCGACCTTTCCAACAAAACGGAACACAAAAAGATGTATTAGAATAAGCTATACTGATTAAATTCTGAGAGAAGATAGCCCGAAATTATATTCACATGTTCCGTAACTATTTGTGGAACGATATTTGAAGACAATAAGCAGTTACTTCTTAACCCTTCAGCTGAGGGAAACGTACTTCTACATTCTTCTAAGAGGACTGCGGGAAAAACGTATTTCTACTTTTGAACTGCTCTTTCTTCCCCGTTCTTGTCCTTTCTCAATTATATGGCCCTGCGCCTCAATGAGACACCCAAAGGCTTAAAGGCTCAAAGACTCTTCTGTATTGTTCTAGATTGGGAAAATCCAAGGGATTTCGCACCTCGGGGGAAACCCAAATCTTCAATTTCTGAATAGCGGATTTACGAAATTAGTAATAATTGATAAAAATCAAGATATCTGCGAAGTGTTTGGTATCAAAATGATCAGCAGAGTGCAAGAAAAGTAAATTCGGACTGCATATACAAAACAAATTTCTTATTAGATATATTATATATGATACCAACCATATTTTCTAAACAGTAACCACTGACCGCACCCTTAAGGAAAAGGTCAACCCGGATTATAAGGGACAACTACCTGCTAGGACTTGCCTGCGCCTCCAGTACTCCTGCTACTTTTCTCCCGCACACAGATGTAGAAAAATCTGTGGGTCCCGCAGCTAAAGGGTTAATTAATGGAGATTATCTTGATTCACTAGCAAGTATGAAAACTCGCTTTCTCAAGTTCATGTTTGATTTTATATTTAAAATCATTTATTGTTGACATCGTTCTATAATTATCGAATAATTTCAATAAGATTAGATAATTACATGTTACACAGCTCTCCTGAGAAAATAAATAAACATAAATCTGGGATTAAGGCTTTCACTGCCAGAAGGTCAATACCCTGCCGTTAGGATAGCCTCACTTCTGACCTGAAGAAGTGACGTTGGAGAAACTCCTCTGCGTATTCCCGGAAATCATTGCATCATAAATAAACGTAATTCCTGCAAGAGTTTTTAGATTCAAGATACAATAAATCGATATTACAACGATTAAAATCTCTGTATATCAGACAAAAATATACTAATTCAATTATTAATCTTCAAATATTTGAAAGACATTCTTCACTATTCACAACTTCCCCATTTGATGGATAACCGTGCAATATAAATTATAATGATCCATTTGAAAAATTTCTTAAAATCCATCCTAAAATCCCAAAATTTCGATCATTGAATTACATTGCGCTGGAAGAGATGCCTATGAAGGTTTCTCAGAAAGAAAACACTCTGTTGTGACATTAAGCTAACGATAACAGCAGCTTTAACTGTTAAAAAGCCACGTAAGGTTATAGGAAGAACGGAAAATGTGTAAATTGACAGGTTTTCACCTTAAATAACTGTAATGCATATATCTGTAACCTTACGTCAGAGCTAGTTACTTATTTCTAGACTATCAAAGAAGGATCGTTTTTATACCTTGTCGCATTGATATATTTGAATAATGAATCGCTTTTGTTACATTACTAGACTGAACTTGGAAGTTGGAAGCTGTCCAAATTTGTCACTAATGGTAACTATTCTGCGAGACATGGCAAACATTCCGCAGACAAATCTCAGTGCCGCTTAAGAGCGCAATAAATATTTTGTACACTTATTCTACCTGTAAATCATCCCTCATGAAGCGTAAGTTATCCAAATTTCATCGCGTTGATATTTAAAGAAGTATAGAGTTACCTTGTTGAGTTTTCATCCAAATTTTCTTATGCTGTGGCTAAACATACTTATCATTCGTTTAATAGTTCTGTTTCATTTTGTAACAGAACAAAAAAAACCCTTTGAGATGGAAAATAAACCGTTCTGCACACTAAATACAAGAGAGTTCTGCATCCGAATACTCGTATTGTTTCATAAACAAATATAGTACATATTTTAAAACTTGTAAGAACTTTTGTAGGAATACTGCCGTGTATAATTCTGAATAAAAATATTAAAACCTCTAAGTTAGTCAATGAAAGCTTTTATACGCGGATTTAACAGCTGAAGAAATAAGAACTCAGAAGTAAAGGAATAACTACCTTACACCTCCGAAAGCAACCAAATAGTTAACGAGAGCTTCGTTAATTCCCTCTTTTCAGACGTTTACTTCCCTCTATTTAGCCGACGTAAAAATTTCCAACAAACTCTATTCTGTTTTCACACCGCCGCACAAAAGTCCTGTTCTTCAGTAAAACCTCATTTTCAGCCCGCGTCCTGAAACTCATGGGGAAACTTGTGCGTTTGTTTCACGCTTTCTTCGGCCAAATTCCTAGCCCCCGCACAAACGGAGGAACAAGCACGTCAACCAACGGTGGGGTGGATAACTCTCCACCAAGCACTTCCTCTCCAAATACTGCGGATCCCCCTTCCTTAGAACGTTCACAAAATCCGCTCACACAGGGGCCGACCTGCTCTCCGTGCCCTCGGGGCAGAACGCGTGGCTAAGTTGCCGAAACCACGGACTTGTAGCGAATGCCCCATTTCACCTTCCAACTCTCGAAGAGCAAATTCCCCTTTGACGGATGCTTGATCATTCCTCGGTGCTCAATGGGCAGGAAGGAAATGACGCCGAGAACGGTTTTAAAGGGCAGTAATGGCACGGAGCGGAAAGGGCAGGTTTGTGTCCGATAAATTAATTCCCTCTTGGGAAAGCGAGGATGAGGAGAAGATATGAATAGGGTGGCACATTCTGACGCGAGAAAAAGGACACAATGTGGATGAGAGGGCGAGAAGAAAATATTGAGATTGTTCCTCGGGGAGTTGGTCCAGGGGAAAAATTGAGAGAAGAACGGAAAAACTTGGATCAGGGAGGAAAATGATAAAAAATCTTTTTTTTATCATTTTCCTTCCGTTTATTAACGAGATGACTTAGAGAACCAGTGAAGAGAAATGGGAGATATTGGAGCATTGGTGTTGAAAGACATATGGTAGCAAATGGGAAGAGAATATTTTGCAAAGCTAAACTGAAATATTTTTTTAAATGTAACCTTTATTTGAGTGCAAACATATCTGATAACTTAAGAGAAATTCAACTAACCTCATCTACTCATCAGTTAGTTCTCTATGTTAATTACTGGAAATTTCAATAAATAATTTCAAGCGGCAGATATGCCAGAGAGAACTCTAATACCCCGAATTCTAAAATTGTTGGGCTGAAAACTTCACGAGAAATATGATTACGCATGTGGTATGATAAGGTAGCGGTTATTAAATGTCACGAACAGGAAGAAAGCTGATGAAAATGCTACGCAACGTTCACCTGAATCGACCAATCAAAATCCACAACGATTGTCACCATATGCACAAGTTTGAAAGGTATAAATAAAACTATGTACACCTACTACGGCAGGTTTGTGAGCCCAAAATATACTTCCTTACGCACTTTCCATTTCAAGTCAAGCTATAGAGAGCCCAACATTTGTAGAATACAGAATACCATATAATGATTAAACTATTCATCATTCTTAAACAATAAGCAGAGTGAAACACATGGTACACATGCTTGAATTTCGATGAAGAAATGAAAGAGTAAAAAGTCTGCCGTAGCCGGGAATCGAACCCGGTTTAATTTCTTAATCAATTTGACCTATAACGGGGTGATCCGTTTTTCAATAGATGACCACATTTAACATTCTATCTCATAAAAAAGGTCAAGTGAAGCAATCAGGTCACTCTTGTGTTGCGTGTTGCAATCATTCAAATAATCAAACCTCGGAATTTTTCTTGTGAAAACGGATTAATTCGCCAGCAAACTAAAAGAACTTTTTCCCCTTTATATGTCATCAAGATATTTTCTATCTTTACGTTATGGAGACCTTACACAAAGCTATACCGGAAAGAATCGATGATAATGTTTTTCATTTTTACTTTTTCTCCAAATTCCCGCTTTAACTTCGACTATAATTAGTTCGCTAGATAGTCATAAATGAAAGGCTTTGAGGTAAAGATAATTCTAGTGAAAATTGGATGCTTCCATACCTTCTCTAAATTCACGATATTCTATTAAAACAATAATATTACTCAATTAATAACTCTATTTTAGGTTATAATCAACCTAATTATGTGCGTAATTTAGTAATCATTTCATTACTGTGTTTAGTCGTTAACACGCTGAATGCCTATGTAGTTATTTCTTAATCATCAAAAGATTTAAATTCTAGTTTAATTAAAGTTCCGTTCCAATACGTCAGCTTTAATTTTCCATATCCATCCCCTAGGTCCAGCTTCTGTGCAGAATTAACTAACAAAATGGGCCGTAATAAAATAATAAAGCACGGAAAAAGGCACCAGTATGAGAGCAAGGCGGGTCTGACTGGAGAGAATGCACGGAGTTAATATCAGTTGAAAGCGTGGACATCGAGACATCAATCAATCAATTAAAACCGAATGCAATCCCCTCCTGGTTTTTTTCCCCCGGCGGAACCGTGCGAACCCATTAAAGAGATAGGATTAAAGGCATTCCTTCTCTGAGAATAAAATACCGAAATAATCGATCCCGAATGACCAGAAAAAGTATTAAATCAAGAGAATTTCGGCGTCACGCCATAAACAGATTAGGGAGGAATCAAGACTACCCATCCGAAAGGATACAAATTGATCCATTTGCGGGAGAATAGAGTCTTCCACAGCTACTCAAGCGGACAAAGTGATAAGGTCTTAGAAAAAAGCTGCTTGAAATTCGAGCGAAAAGAATGGATGGTTAGGAAATGGTTACGGAAGAAACAGATGGAGACGGAGGAAGAACACGGATTGCCAAAGCCGCTCATGTCGAAGGATAAGGATTAAAGTGTGGGCCAGAGCACAGGCCTAAAATATTAGAAGGGGTGAATACCGGATTCCAGAACATACTATGGTGGAATCGGATCTGGGGGCGATTAAAAATCCTTGAGAATATCATCTACGGAATTTAATTTGAATGAAGGATTGCCCCAATATTGAGCGCAATCATTACGGTCGACTTCTTTTGTGCATCCGCAACTGCAACCCACATTTAAACAATCGTTGTTAATTGATCTTGGCTGTAGTGGAAGTAGAACTGGAGTTCTTTCCAAAGGCAGTATTTGACCCTCATTATCATTATAAAAACCTATTCAGATTTACACTTGTAAGATATTCTTTGGGAATCTAAGAAAATATGCTTATAATGAGAATGGTGATTCACCGGAAATGAAACGTTCAAACTTACTTTGATGATATTTCAGTGTTGTGTATTTTTCAAATTTAGTATATTCGAAAATGGAAGTTCAAAGGAAGCTGAAAATGGTCTAATATAAAACTAAATGCTTTTACACAGAAATAATTTTGATAATCCTTCGCAATGCAATTGAATAAATGCTTTTTGGTTTGAGGAGAATAACTCCATGCGTTCGTCTGACAGAATCTACAGTTATACCTAAAAATCCTTATTCTCATTTGATGCAACACGGACTTTCTATGGTTAAACTCTAACTCCATGATGACATTGGTAACAATTCTGCCACTTTCGGAGAGATATCGATATTTTTAGAGTGCTCTCTGTATTTAACTATGACAAATGTAACCGGGTGATCTTTAAATTATGAGTCAGGGTACGTGATCTCGTTGTAGCAATTTAGCTTGAGTGTGTGTGTGTATGCGTGTGTGTGTGTGTATATATATATATATATATTTTTTGGATCCATGAAAATACTGCTCTTAAATCACAATTCTGACTAGGTTCCTCAAGAAACCTTCAAGGAAATACTCTATTCAGCTCTTACATTTGTAATCTACGAAAAATATATTATTAAANTTAATTAATCTACGATGTTGACTTTCATCGATTCTCCACTCAAAATCAAAGAGAAAGAAAATTGATAATTCCATTTTAAAAATACAAATTGCTTCAACTTGTGGTTTGGATATTATATATATTAAGTCTTAATTGTAAAAATCTCTTCGCATAATCTATCACCTTTTATTTATTCAATTTAAAATAATCGTCTGAATTAGTTAAACAAAATTTTAGCTACGAGAAATGAAATCCAAAGAATAGTTCGGAATGAAAATCTGGTCTCCTTGGTCAATAGTATGGCTGAAGAAATCCAATGAGCTGTTCCCTAATACTTGGAAGATATGCGAATTTGAATTGATTTTCGAAGGATACTAGGGTTTGAATTCAAGGAGAATTTTCCCCTTTAAAATTCATTGCGAACTTTAAAATCTCTGTTTATATTCATTTTGCTGAATGAAAAATGCAGTGCCAGGAGATGCAAAACTTTTAAAGGTATCGAATGAGAAGTCTGAATGCCTCATTACTGCATTCCACATTCTTGGAAATAAAAACGTTTTAATAATGTTTTTGAAAGCTTATTATCTGAAATGGAAATTGAATTTTGCATGACACTGATACTTAGCCTAAATTTTAATATTTTACACTGTGAAAAACTGCGCCTGAATGAAGAAAATAGAAAAATGTACGAATGGAATTTACTTTTTAATGAGTATTTGATATACTACATTGTTGAATGACATTGAATATTTTGAATCATTTATAATTTTGTGATTTATATATTTTGTTGAATTATTTTTCATAAAATGCCTATGATGCTTATGAACTGTCATATATTGATACACCAACTAGGAATAACTAAAGGAATTTCAAAGAAAAAATAGCTGTATATAATGCAACTGATTAGTAATATATATAGTGAAACTATGAAAAATATTAATTTCAAACTGAAGAAATGAAAGAGTAAAAAGTCTGCCGTAGCCGGGAATCGAACCCGGTTTAAATTCTTAATCAATTTGACCTATAACGGGGTGATCCGTTTTTCAATAGATGACCACATTTAACATTCTATCTCATAAAAAAGGTCAAGTGAAGCAATCAGGTCACTCTTGTGTTGCGTGTTGCAATCATTCAAATAATCAAACCTCGGAATTTTTCTTNTTCATATTCTTATAATATCTCAACACGAGGAATATCTTCATACATATGCTATTCAACGTTTAAAACACCGTGAGGAGATTTTGTATTTCGGCGGATACAAGCGTAATCCGATAATTGGAATTTCTGAAGAGATGCGGTTTCAACACGTCGTTTCCCATCACTCGCTACTTCTGCTCGCTTGTCTGCTGAATTCCGAAAAAGGTTTTCAGTTTCAAATCCAAAAGCCCGATTACAAATTTTCAATGAATTGAAACCCTGACAGACAGACATACTATTTATTTTGATCAGCGTAGCCAGTACCGAGAGTAAATTAAACCTGACTCGCCCTCCAAAAAAAAAAAAAAACTAAATTCCGATAAAAAATGACCAAGCGTTTTCATTCGAGATCGAAAATTCTTTTTCCGTACATTTACGTTAATCTGAACAGATCCTCTCTTTTGACTAAACCATACGATAGGCAAAGTTCGTAACACTGTGTTTAGAAATTCGAATGTGTAAAGTGAGTAAAAACTTCATTTATTTAATCGAACTAATGAAAATGAGTGCTGACGAGATACCGATATATTTTCTAATATATTGATTTACGTTTTGCGCAACTCAGATTTCTGGTTCTCAAAGAATAGTGCATTTGCTTGATGTTTGAACATTTCTTCGTACCTCTGAAATTCAGGAAATATTTTTTCGTAAGAATTGGGATACACGAAGTAATCAGCAGTACAACTGCCAGCACTGAATTTAAATAAATGAGGATTAATGACAATTTTAGCATAGATGAACGATACTGCAGGGCAATATATACTTGTATTAAACTGTCTAAAATGACTTTACTATGGTTTTAATATGGTAAATAATAAAATATAAGCACTTACTAATTATAGGAAATTAAGCATCAAAAGGTACGGAATAAAATTAATTAAAATAATGTTTAAGAGAGGGACTCAAATTTTGCCTCAGCTTTATTTGAATGAATCGGTGCCTGCTTCCCTTAATTCTCCCTAAATCCTACTCTAAGTTGCTATTCCTCGGCAAAGGACTAGGACTGCAACAAAAATTAAAATATATTTTTTTAACTAAGATTCTTTGAATGTCTTCTTACAAGTTAAGCCTAAATCTCAGAAATACTCATAAGAAGCCTAGGGTAGAAAATTTCTTCACCCAAATATCACAAACNCCTAGGGTAGAAAAATTCTTCACCCAAATATCACAAACTTTTATTTTTATATAAAGTACGATTTAACTTGATTAAAACTGTGGAATAGAATAGTATTCAGTTGAAATTTAAGTAACAGTCTCTGAGTAGGACTTCCAAAGGACGTTCTTAATCTTGGTCGTATTAAAATATATATATTTCAATGTAGAAATAGGTAAAATGGTTTAAGAAAACCTTTATGAAATCTATTTGAGATTAAAGGGAGATTGATGATGATGTGAATGAAGAGTGATCAGACAACGAGAGATTTTATGATTGAAGGAAATAGGACTGGGAAATCCTTTTAAATGGAAGAATCGTGCTCTTGATTATGTCACATTATACTATTATTATCACCCAATCAAAATTCTCTAACCCGGGTCAAGTGCATCTATATAAAAATCTGTGTGTAACTTCTTCCAATTCGAATTCGTCATAAATATAGAACAGTGAAAGTAAGCCTTAGGATTTTGATTCATGACAAGGATGCCTTCCCTCATTATTTTGTTCTTAGACGTAGTTTCCGAAAGGAAGAACGGAATACACGTTTTCTCGTGGATCATGATGAGCTAGATAATGGTTTATGAAAATAAATTCGTCTTCATTAAAATCGGAATTAATCCCTCGTATCTATAGGTAAAAGAACAAGTTGCAGGAGGGTTGAATACAAATGTCAGCTTCGTGTCCATCCATACTCAACGCGATAAAACAGTCTCTGGATGAACCCTTACAGGGGGAAAGCGTTGTTTGCCGAGGGGTACAGGTGTTCAAATTTTCATCGATTGTCATTCGCTGAGAATGAGAGGAGAAATGGTCATAATACAAAAATAAGGAGAATGCGGTAAAGACTCGAGAATTAAGATTCTCTCGAATGAAATACAAAGGAAAACGGAAGGGCTATTCTCTACTGAGGGGAGTATTTCTTGGCCGTCGTGAGGAAAATATGGTTGACGCAGAAGAAAAGAAGTACATAAAGAAGGAGATGAACTTTATATGACAACGACTGGAGCTATGAGAAGAGGAAAAAGTGCTAAATCATATCTAATAAAGGAGGAGCATGGTGACGCCGGGAAATTTATGGACATGAGTGGAAATGAAGGCGTTGCTTTCATATGTGAAGAGATACCAACAGGAAAGAAATATAAAACAGAGAGAAGATATGTTTGTCAACGCACGAAACTTTAATAAGAACTCGAGAAAGTCAGACAATTGGAAGGTGCATGTAAAATATTAAGATATAAATTTGAAGCAGCATTTATGAACGACAAAATATTTTGTCACTCGATTCAAAAGCGAAGAAATGAAAGAAATAATTCCTTGCTAACTTCAGTGAGATAAATTATTTCTAGATATTTTAAGAACGAAAACTCTACATCCTGCAGTTGGTGCTAATTAAAAATTTAGAAATCCATAAACGATCATATGATCAAGGAATTGATGAAATGAAAATTAAAGGATAACATTTCATACTTACGAATGTTTTCCGGTGGCTACAGAAGGGTAACATTATGTTGATGTCTGAATAGTAAATAAACATTGCTCGTAAATTATATTATGAAAAAAAAAGAGCGAGGTATGCTACCAAGAGGTTGCATTAAGTAGAACATTTCAGGGCAAATGAACCTACCTACTGAAAGACAGAACACATAAAGAAGTAATATAATGCAACGTTATATAGTTATAAGATATAGATAAGCTGATAATAAACTTTAACTAAGGCAAGAATTTTCCGTCTTTGACCCTTAAATAAACCAAGTAACTCTTTAGATTAACTTACAATAAAGCAAGATGTACAGAAAAACGACTTGATCGTACTGAAAATTACAAATGTGGCACGATTTCTCAATCTTGCCTACCAAAGTAGGTTTATCGCTACGTGCCCGCTTCCTTGTTTGGCCGAGTGAAATAAAAAAAGGTTAAAAGGTGTTATTTGGAGATACGGTGTAAATGCATATGAAGTAGTTGCCAAACAAATGAAAGATGCCTTCTCGGAAAGCTAAGTTAGTAAGCCAGTAATTGTTTTATCTTAGATAATCACGCCTGCGAATGCTATACAACCCTAACCAGTTACGCGTATTTTATTTCATTAAATAAGATCAATTCTTACGTTGATGAGTATATTTTCCAATTAAGCATATGTAAATATTCATCGGTAGATATCAAACCCATGCATTATGGTTAAAATACAATTATCTGTTTTAATTATTTATTTGAACCATTATATCACATATAATAAAATACAATATATAAACAGCAAAAGACCGAAACTTTCAGCGTTCATAAATTTCATCATTTGTACATATACGTACTAAATATAAGGTCTAAGTTCACTTTATCGAACACGAATATTATGTCCTTCAAAATGAATTGACTTAAAATCTACATGTTCTTTCTTTCTGAATTAACTAAGTTCCCAAAGTTCTTCCAATCAATTTACGCAGTAAGTCCATATCTTTGAGAAAGTTTTTTATTCAATTAAACTTCGCAATGCCATAGGTTATCATGATGTAACCAGGCTTGTATATATCTCCTCTGAGAGCTACCAAATTATCCCCCACTCATTTACTTTCTCTTTCGGGAACTTAAGAATTCTTTTTCTCCATTTTTATATTTTTTCATCCTGCTGGCCCTTTCTGAGATATCCTCACGATCCTTGGTAAGTTTTGAACTCTTTTTCCCAAGCTCCTCTCATTCTCTCTTTGAAAATAACATCTTCCTTCAACCTTGCCTCTCAGAATTTCTACTTCGCCCTTTTGTGTTCTTCAAATGACGAGATTTCAATTTTACCTATATTCGCCTACGAGATAAAATGTTCATTTCATTGGGGTTCGTGATATCTTGAATGAAATAAAATCGATATGCTCAGGCGTTACTTGGTGGAAAGCCATACTAAATGAAATTGAAATACTTTGTAATTTTCCACAGGTGTAATAAACACCTGTGGAAAATCTTGAATGAAAGATCAAAAATCTCACATTAATTCATCGATGAAATGCTCGGCAGCCAATTAGCAGTGCACAAGACGAAGGTAGGAGAATATTGAAAAAAGACGAAGAGAGAAGTAATTTTAATAAATAAATAGACATGACAAATTTTCTGATGCTGTGATTATATTGAAGCTTATTAAAATACTGTATATTTCTAAGTGGCTAAATACAAAAAAAAATCTAAATATGGTCGATTCGACCTTCAGCTATTGATTTTTTGACCTTCTGTAAGGAAGATATATGATCGATTTGATAGAAACAAATACTACATCTTCTTAGTAAATCCAAATAGAAAATGAAGTTTAAAATCTTAATAAGTATACGTTTAGAGCGCAATCATTTGCTAGACAAGTTATTCTTAGGCTATCACTTGTAGCCTTTTCCGCTACATACCTGTAAAAATGAAGGTAATAGGTTCGGAGTGATTGCCTTAATTTCTTTCTATTAGTCCTGTAACGATCCCTAGATCGGGAGTTCCCTTCCCTCCCCTCATAATGGGAAAGGGAGTTACCTTCCCTTTTCCATTATGAAATTTTACTGAACCTAGCCCAACTTTTAATTATTTGAGAATAATTCCAATGATGTCCTACGTTTCTTTAAGCATATTTGGCATTAAGATAGTAATTGCAAACGATTCTGCGCGTAGATAAACACCTTAATTTCGATAAATTAAGCCAATGATATTGTTTACGACAATATTAGAATTGATTAGACTAAAAAAACAAAGAATGTATTAAGATTGCTCTCGTCTTCTATTCTCACCCCATTATCTCAAGCAGAAGGTGTACTCTTTCTTATTTACCGCAATTCATCCCTTCTTCCAAAGATGTTTCATTATCACTCCGGGCTTCAAAGAACCCATTACTGTTTTTTTCGTGTCTTTGGCATCATTAGTATAATTTTTTCCTTATCTCTGCCGTCCGCTTCTCGCATCGTATATCATTCTCCCAACTCTATAAACCCTTGCCATCGGACCATAAATATACCTCATCAACTACTTAACTTTTTATGTTTTGTTTGTACACAGGTTTTCTTTGTTTCGCCACGTCATTCATCTTTCCCCACGTACATCCGTATAGTTACAACATGAAACATTTTGATCATATGTTCCAGGGTCTCGAATATTTACACGTGCTTTTATCTCACATTCATGTCACAGATAATGAGCTGAGGTATTCCTTCATACAATTATGCAAGAAAAAGATGTTTTTGGGATTGTCATATTCTCTCGAATTAGATACAAATGATCTGATTAGAGCATTATTGGTTTGAGATTACGTCTCTTGGTTGTAATTCCGCTTTGGACTATGTTGCATCTGCTACAACGGGGAGTCACTATTACGCTTATCCTCTTACGCCGTCACGTAATAGGCTGCGAAGGTTTAACTCGTACGGAAATTAGACGACAGATATCTTCGTTAACTATTGAGCGGAACTCTATTATTAATGAGAGTTAATATAGGAAGCTGTTTATCTTTATAAATTGGTGGAGTTGCTAAGAAATAATAAACTATTGTTAACAAAGTCGCACAATTTTTCCAACAGAATGCAAAATATTATTTTTCTTCCGAGCAATAGAAAATAGCACTCGTTAGATTTTCCCGCAAGCCTTGCATAAATTGAATCAAATCGCTCTTACTTTGGTATTTAGTGGTTTTTTGAGTTTTCACAACGTAAATAAAATTATTAGTGTCGGTTACTTAAAACCCTTTGGTTCTAATTTACCCTTATGATTGTTATACATTTACATTTAACCCTGCAAGCCGTCAGTGGATCGTGACGGGGGTATATTACCCACTATCCTCGACACATATCTTATTGCTTACTACCCTTATATCATTACACTTACACAGACATTAATTTCGTTCGCGTAGAGTCACAGAATTGAGCAATTTGGTATCCTTGGACAAATAACAACTATATATACTTGAAATTGTCATTAAGAAGCCACTTTCGGAACAGATAATAGTCGTTTGCTTAATCATTGCCTAAATATACTTCAAACAACTGGAAATAATAAATGAAATTCCAAAAATTTTAGAAAAGGAAAAATGTATCATCACCTATTCAATTAACTCGGATTATGAATAACACAAGCAATAGGAAATGACATGTTTCTTGAAAATGCAGTATTAAAATACATGAAGATGATGTATATTATTAACTAATAATACTACCATAATACAGCTGATTTTGAGTCCTATATTTGTTTTAAAAAATAAAATGGCTCCATCAATGGCTAAAAGGAAATGACCGATTATCGTCCTTATACTTTGTAACTTAAATTAACTTTCCATTGCAACAAAAATTTACTGAGGTTGAGAATCAGTTTTAGCTAAGTACACTAACTGATATGAAAAATAGCTTCTCCAGAATTACCGTAATATTTCTGGTGCAGCAACAAGAACTAGCCACACAAGAATACCGCAGGTGTTGCGAATTGATTAACGTTTATCATGAATTCCATACATAAGTTAGGAACAAGACTGCCTTAGAAGAGACAAGATCGAGCCAAACGGCGTTAAATTGTAAGGCAGGGGTCAGAGGTCAGAGCGTCGACCCCCGAAATGTTTATAATTTGCTTTCCGTTCAGGTGGTTTGTCAAATTCATCACGTTCTGGGTCAACTCCACTTGGGGAAGTCTACTGGCAAACAAATCACGGACCGCTGGTTGCTAAGCGAAAGCTCGGTTAACACAGAATCCACATAGAATCTTAATTCAGTACGTACTTTCAGTGAACTTCCAATCTGAAGTTTCTCATAGGAGAAAAGGAGATACCTTATGTGCATGAAAACGTGATTGGAATGGATAAGTGGTATTCCTTGCGCAATAACCTACCATTACAGCTCGATACGGAAAAGAGTTAGAATGAGCTCAGATAACGTTAGAGCGAGAATCTGCAGCGTTTTTAGTAAGTGAATTGACTTCAAAAAAAAAAAAACAGCATACAATCACAAATGATGACATTCCTGTTAGAACGAAATCGTTTCGTAATTTTCTATTACACGTATAATTGTCATATTTAATTACATGTTTACAAAGCATAATCTCCGTCTGTCCTCCCCCTTTCCATCTCGAAAACGGCTTGATGTAAAGGTATGAAATTGCATTATGTTTCTGCCACTTTGTTAAGCCCCACGAAAACTAGAATTAGATGAAATAAACTGGAAATTACTTTCCAAAGTGTTTCACCGATTTACCATTGCTGCTGCACTAGCATTAGGACTTACTAAATGCTATGGAAAGAAAAGCAAGTTGGAATACGGCTGTTAATAAATTAGAGGTTTAAAACAACTCCTTAAGCCGTATATCGGAAGGCGGAACTCACGTTTAGAGACAGACGGGACCGATTACCGATTTCTGGAAACCCCAATGTGCATTTCAGAGACAACGCCTCCATCGTCAGGGGATCCACAATAGAAAGTGAATAGGAGAGGTGGATATTCGGGTTTTCTGTGAATAGGCGGAACTCACGTTTCGAGACAGACGGGACGCTCCGGATTACCGATTTCTGGAAACCCCAATGCGCATTTCAGAGACAACGCCTCCATCGCCAGGGGCTCCACAATTGAAAGTGAATAGGGGAGGTGGATAGTCGGGCTTTTATCTTTTCTGAAGGTGTGCGTAGGATTAGGTGTGGGTGGAGAAGATGTGGGTGGCGATTTTCTGTTGTGACGCCTGTAAGGAGGGTGAGGGCTGTTTCACTTCGGCGGGCGGTCAAGCTTTTATCTTTCCTGAAGGTGTGCGTAGGATTAGGTGTGGGTGGAGAAGGTGTGGGTGGCGATTTTCTGTTGTGATGCTTGTAAGGAGGGTGAGGGCTCTTTCACTTCTGATTAATTTTTATATCTTCTTATTTTTTCTTTTTCTTGTGTAATAATCTTTTGATTTATAGGTACGTAAATGCTGAATAAAGCATGAAAAACGATTTTTATTTATTGAAATGAAAATTTAAATTTCAAAAAATCAAATTTTGAATATTTAAGATCATCTTAAATTTTGAAAGAAGAATTAATTGAATAAAACTAAAGCATAAAGAAAACTTAACCTAGACCATTATATTAATTAGGTAGCCTAGGTAACCAAAACCAAGCCAACTCATATGATGGAAAATCAGTTGAGCGAGTGATAGTAAAAGCATTGGTATTCACGATTTATTTAATGTTAGAAACGGGAATTTTGGTTACGAAGATCGCTGCAATATTAAAGAGATTTCGCATCTACGCTGACGCTTAAATAAAAAATAACGAGAAATTCCAAACGCCGAAAAGAAAATCAATGCAGAGGAGAAAAGAGATTCGAAAGAATTGAAAAAGTACGAAGGAATAAAGCAAGAAGGGAAGACAATTAATCAGGGCGGAGAGGCAGAAGGAACAGAGGAGGAAGAAGAAAAGTGAAGTGAAGCGAAGAGGAAAAAAGAGAGGGAGTCGAGTCTTTAAGCGGAGGGATATGTATCGTAAGTCGAGGAAAACGGAAAAATATTAAGAGAAAGGGAGAAAGAGAAACGAGACTTTAAAAGGGGATTTGGCGAGGTTAAGACTTTTCAAGTGACACTAAATGAGGAAGAAAGGATTTTAAGGAAGTTTTATAAGAGACAGACGACTTTACAAAGGAATCAACAAGGGACCGTGAAATGGAAAGTAAACATCAAAAAGAACAAAAACATTATCCACTGCATTTTATGAGCTCCAAGTAACGAGGACCGTTGAAATACTAACGTAATCAATGTGTTTAGAATGCATTAACTACAGTTGTCAGCTATAACGTATTAGAAAAATGGCTGTACTTGTTTCATCTTTTAACTCGCGTGGTTAAGATTGACTAATGATGAATAAGATGTATGGTCAGTAACTCAAAATTAGGAGATATGACACACCCTCTAGTTATATAGTCAGCAACGAAAAGTGTGAACTACCTTTAAAAGTTAAACACAATATGAGAAGGCGTTGCCTTGTGGAAGGCCATTACAATGAAAGAACCTTTCGTACACTTCCACAGAATTCTGCGGGAGTGTACGAAAGGTTCTTACCTTTAAAAGTTGTTCCATATAACCAATTGAACTCGATTGATTCATATCTCTAAATCAGTTTTCATAAAAAAATATTTGAAGTTGCTAAACTGTGATGTATTTCATTTTTCTTATCCAAAAGCGATGGTAGTGATCAAGATCAGAATTTCTCTATTATCTATAGCAACGATAGCATGATTTATATCATAGACATTGAATATCGTATTTTGAAGCTTTCGCGATAAGAATTTCATGATAGATTTTATTTTCCTCAAGGATAAGGTATATCAACATAAATTTCGACGTTGTAATTCATATATTGCTAAAATAAACGTTAAAGGATAAAAGGATTTGCGCAATACATTTCTCGTCCAATAAGCGTAAAAATTAGCATGTAATACAACATAAGAGAATGATTACCTGTTTTCTAATTGTAAATTTCATAGACAACGATGTTAATCCAGTTCGCGAATGGTAGATAAGCGGCTAAGCGGCTGATAAATCAAAGACTCTACATAATTTATACTAAATCTTTTCATAGCGGAAGTGCCCAACCAGTCAATCGTGAACTGTTTGGTATTAAAGGTATACTTATCTTCGGTTTCGAATAGTTTCAGAGTCAAATCAATCTCAAATATTTACATTATATTTATTCTTATATTTCAATTTGATACGTAAAAATTTTCATAATATTTCCGATAAAAATGCGAGTTTGACTTTTCGTTTTCTTTATCTTAAATAATTTTATTCTAATATTTGAAACTTTGATTAGTTCTTTCTTTATATTTAGATGACCGATGCATAGGTTGTAAAAACGTTGAATTTTGATTGCAAACTTTTATGAACCTTTTCATGAAGATGTTCAAGCAAAAATATTCTAATATAATGGTTTACGAAAGAAATATGTTTGGACAGCCCTGCTTTAAAAGAAACATAATAATCAAGCTGTAATAGAAGAAAAGGTTCTTTATTTTAGCTTCTAAAGAGGAGCAATGGGCGAGAATAACGCTGATTACTTAAACTTAGGGTTAAAGTTTCGAAAAATATACATGCTATTTTAGAAAAACTGACCATGAGAACCTGCATACATTAGGAGCGAAATACAATTTTAGGATCCTACATTATTCATATACATTCCTCGTAGAATCTTGGAAACTTCTTTAGACTCTTCATTAGAGTATCATGGCCTAGATATTTCCAGAAAATTACAAAATAAAACATTACTAGGACCCTTTTTCGTTCATCGCGGACGAGATACTTCCTTAAAATGCTTATAAATTATTCTCCTTCCCATATCGCATTCCGGGACTGCGGCTTAAAAATGCACCCCACTCGTGATAGGGGAAATGAAGAGGAAAGAGGCGAAAATTGAGATTTTATGGAAAGTCATGACGCGAGATTGTTAAATAGGAAAATAATAATGAAGGTAACGAGGTTGCGGGATTCTGGAGGTTGAGGGTCGGAGGAAAAATTGAGTTAACCGAGAGAAAGTCGGAGCAGGGATTAATTAGAGTGAATAAGAGGCGTTTCTCACTCTCGAGAGAGGAAAAATGGGATGAGACATCTAACCGTGAGAGATTATTGGTGTTGTAGGCATGGAATTATGAAACATTATGCCTACAGTTAAGAATATGTTTTCGTAGCTTACTACGTTGTTGTGAAGGCAGCCAGACTACCTGATTCAGTTTTCAGTCCACAAGATGGAGAGCATAAGTAGTTTATCCTTTACCTTTGAGTGTATTGAAATTTCAAAGAGCCAAATATATGGAAATTTCAGTATATAAACCATCATCGTACGAATGTACGTACATAATTGATTTCGTATAAAATAAAATATTTTTTTCGTACAAAATATAACAGATGGTTAGTTCACGCAGTGATGAAATTAAGAAAAAACGTAAACCTAAAATAGCTGCCAAAGCATTTCGCTAAATTTAGCTATTTTTTTTCTATGTATCATTAATATTCTACGTCCTCCTTTCTGCAAATATTTTCCAATATAATATACTTGTCATATATGGCTACGTATACATTTGTTAAATAAAATCATCGGCACAGAATTTTCCTTATGGAGCATGAAAACTACATGCTTAACATAATCAAAAATGTTTGATTCGCTCATTTTCACGACAAACATATTTATCATTCTATATATATATATATAAATAGCATTTAATCTATAGTACTCTTTCTAGTCTCGATTTTTTATTCACTCATATTTGAACTATTAGAAGTGGTGTTATAGTAGAATAATGAAAAATAAAACACAGTGAAAAATTAAATAAAACAAAAATCTTCCGACGAGAGAACGAAGAGAGTAGTCTTTGGAAATTATAGGTCAAAAGAAGTGGAAACAGAATCTGGTATACTTTGAGACTCAATTGCATTGGAAGAAATGGTGTGGAAGGGAAGCCTTAAAGAGGATGACTTAAAAGTTTAGACGAGTATAAGTATGAGAGGCAGGAACGTTAGGTGTTAATTAGTAATTATGTGGATATTGATTTAGAATAATACACTGGGATAGTTGCGACAAACCAATTTTGAAACTGAGTTGAACAAATTTAAATTTTAAACCCACGATGAAGATGAGTTCTTTTGCGCTCGCCCGGCAAACAAAATTCATTGCAACAAATTCAGAAATAAAATGCGTAATTTGAATGCTCACGGCAACCGTGAAGGCCTTCCAGGAACCCAGCAAAAACATGTATCATAATAAAGGGTGTATATTTAAGAACGAATGTTGTTATGCATAAACTTTTATTGACCTTTTAAAAGAAAATTTTTTAATTTGGGGATAACATTTGGAATTAATTTATAAATTTGGATCTTATAAAACATGGAACAGCTGTGTTGTAATATTGTATTGTTNGCTCTCTAAAGGGTTATGAAGATTAAGATATAAAAAGGCAGGCGTGAACCAAGGTTGTTTTTTCTATCCTTAGCGGGGTAACCGCGATATTTTTATTCTTTCATCCTTTTAGAGATTTAAAAGTCATAAACATGAATATAGTAAAATAAATAATAATAAAAGAGTGAATAAAGTACTCCTGAACTTATGAAGACAACCTATCTATTCTTCAAGAATAAGACTGTAACACACAACATAAGCCTTAAGTATGTAGAAGTGAGAGGTTTCGTGTATGTTTACAAAAATGAAGACTATTCCAGCTCATTGTAAACGATAAAGATCGTACGGTTTCACCAAAGAGATGGGTAACATGTTTCTTTTCCAACGAGAACCAATGTTGCTAAAGCGTATAACTTCATTAAAAGTATGTTTTCAAAGAGAGGGAAACATGTGTAAATTTTAAAATATACGGAATAAATATTGGATTCTGCGCTATACACTTCTTATCGATAGTATTTTATTTTTATGATCATTATAGGCTTTATGTCCCAAACTTTTCAGTAGCTTTTCTTCGCCTTAAGCAATAATTAAATGATCTTTCAAAGCCGTTTCCGGTTTTAGACATCAACGTTCTAATTTAAGAGGATGACGAAATCGTTTTCTCTTTGAGTGGAAAATGTCATTTTGGATGAAAATAATGTTAGGTGTTGCATTTTTTTGTCTCACGACGAGAATTTTTCTTCTTCATCCATTATAAATACAACCGGAATTAGGTCACAGAGATTGAAACTTCCAGAGAGGTTTGAACTTCTCACGCCTACGTCCCAGCAAGTTTAATTATTAGCGTGCGATAGACGAAAGGAAAGGTCAGACAAAGGTTAGAACTAGAAAATGAGAACTTTATTCCCATTTCTTAAAAAAATTGTGGACAGAAAAATAACCAGGAAAAGCGAAGAGAACCTAAAGAAATGTTTCTTTGAAAACGGTTTCCGAGGAAGAATCGAAGGGAAATATTAATATCAAAATTATAATAATAACAACAATAATAAAGGACTTTATTCAGGGCGAGATTGAGACTAACAAGTCTCTTCTTATAACCCTTGTTATACTTGTATTAACAGGTGTCACAATACCAAATGATACACCGACCTATTTATAATTTCACTTCGGTATAAAAAAATTCTTGAGTTGCGTTAACAGTATGCTATTTAGGGTAAGGGATGCGATGACTGAAAGTTATGATAAGTCTACTCTATTACCAAGTTCTTGTTTGCACAAATAATCATTGTCGACATTTCTAAATTTCAATGCTTGCTTACATTTCATTCTCAGCGTGCATACTCTCGTAATGGAGAGCATAATAGCTCTGTATTAACTTTGTAAACTAACTTGCTTTTGCATGAATCAATAGCGCGACGAATGTGAGTTACAACTTTTATTCGAAGAGATTATCACGTACCAAATTTTTCAGGGCTTGTACATATATTTACATCTTGATAAAGTTATTTTGACTTTAATCGCTCGTAGATTATCAAATAATTCTTTGGAATCATAGATGTTTATGTTCAATTAAGAAAGAAGTAAAATCTTGCGAAAATTATAAAATGAGAAGTAATCCTCACCATCGATTGCGTTGTATCCCAAATAATTAAGACGGATGAGTAAAGGTTTACCTATTCCAAGAAATTGCTTTTTCTGATTATGTTAATTTCTTAATTTCGTGAGTATTTTCTTGGTGTGATAGTTTCCCGAAATTATACAATGGAACATGAGAAAATAATTCATGGCCGGACAATGATCGGGAATGTTTTAAAAATATCATACTGTGAGTGAATTTTCAAAATTTCGGATTTCTTCTAATAAGTGAATAATTTATAATGAAAAAATCTAGCCTTTTTAAGGCATATTAGATTAGAGTGAAAACGTATCAACATTTGGAAGGTACGGAAATAAGTGCACGCATAACTTTTGTATTGTTATCACTTATCATAGTCGAAACAATATTTGGACTGGCAGTTTCCATGTAGAACCATTATACGGAAAGATCTTGAGAAAGTAGAAGGATTGACTATTTTTCTGATAATTTTTCTATTCATACATCCTTTTTTGAGGAAATTACGGCTCAAATAACCTTTTCTTGGTTTAAATTAATTAAGGACACAAATCTTGATTTTCGAGAAGGACATTCACCATAAATGGAGCCTCAAAACTGTAGATTTGACTTGAGCAAAATATACATCGGGATGTAGAAGGTATAGTAGCAATGAATGGCTAAGGATATTTCATAGCTTCCTATCCTGGGTAGAAGATGGTTACCATAGGTTATTGTACGAGCGTAAAATTTATGTTTAACAAATATAATGCAATAAAAGGTGAAATAATTTCTTTTGAAACTTATGGACTTGCGATACGTATTAAGGTTAACCACACCAAGGTCTGAGCGCATCAGATAATTATGTAATGGAACGCAGCCTGAAATAATCCATCAAATGCTCTCTAGTAGAACTTCATGAACTAGGACTGCTCGCCCTAAACTCATCATCAAGCAATTATCTCTCCAGTGTGTCGCTTAGCGTTATACTTCGCCGAACCCGGTCAACTTCCGTCTAATTTCGGCTCAAGCATTCCGCAAGTTCCTCTATACAACCGCCTTCCTCCTCATCTATGTCTGCAGAGCTTTGCTTCTACTCTGTGCTGCCGCTGTCACCTCTCGCCGCCTCTGCACATTCTTTCCACTAAATCCCGCGCTGTTATTTATGCCGCAGTAGGTTCCAATCCCTTCTCATCACTGGCAAGACCATCAATTTCGACCTCGGTCCTAATATCCCTCTACCCGCGGATGAGACATTCTTCCCTTGAACGATGAAACTCTAGGAACTTAGATGACTTTGCTTGGTATTCTTCCACCATAGATTCAATAAATGCCTGATTATTCCAGCTAGGCAATAAAAATAGAGAGATGACGGCAAAATAAAAATGTACTCGATATTAGAATTTAATAAAAGAGATTTGATTACAAAGGTATGTTATAAAGGTATGTAGTTGATACAGAAGGTATATATCTTGTTTTGCACCACGACAGAGAGTATAACAAATTCCTGCTGGAGTCTGTAAAGGAAGGCACTGAACAAAACTAAAGCAATTTTCTCAACAATCTTCTAAGTTATATATGAATTCAGTAGATAGAGATATTTTTTCCAGTAACTAAATAACTCGAACCATTCGAAAATCAATACAAACGTTTAAATACTACGGAGGAGAACGCCGTATCCTTAATCCAAGATATTCTCCATTTATTGAAGTCATGCTCAAACTTAGTAATTGGATAGACAACATTTTTAGAAAATTAGTATGTACAGTTATATAAATGGCTAGGCTTCATGCAGAAATTGCTTGTAATTGTAAACTGAATGTTTGGATTTTTAGTGGCATTGTATGACATAATGGGAGGTTTCAAAAACCATCCTGATTAGGCAGAATATCAGGTGATGACTACCACCTGACCTGTTGCTCAGCTGTAGTCATGAAAAAGTTAAATATCTTATAAATAAATATAATAAAAATGATTTCAGGTAATAGGAAACTTACGAAGAATGATAATTCTTGTATGAATTTCTGTTTTGAATTAAGTTGTAACATATTTTTAAAATCTGGGGCTCTTGATTATATGAGAAGTGTTTTCAATAAACCCTTGACTCTTACTTTAATGAAATCGATTATTACTAATATTTACGGACAGAAAAAGTAACCAAGGTGTTCCGCTGATATCATAAAATTGATAAAGTGTTCCGCCGGAGGAAAAGTTTGGGAAACTCTGCTCTATTTAATCCGACATCTATTTTCCCCGTTGAGAATCAACCGACACTTCAGCTAGTAAATATAATAAAAATTAATTCAGGTAATAGGAATCTTCTCGTAGCTAATACCGTCCAATTCAACAAGCAATACGAGAATATTCTTTTCCATCCATGTGATTATGTCCATGCGTGAGAGTAATAATTTCGAGTCAGCAGTATCCAAGAAGTTATGCTACGCATCCACTTTTCTCTGTAAAACACTTTCATCGTAAAACTAAGAAGTTACACAAAAAGAACACTTAAAACGTGGAATACTGGAGTGTGATTTCTAATCAGAAGTTAGAAATTTCGCTATAATAAAATTGATAGTTGCGGATGATAGTAACATATTTTATGCGCTTGAAGATGCGTGTACGGATACTTAATAGGAGATAGTGGAATTTAGTAGAGTTGGTTAAAGAAAATGCAAAGTCAGTTTTTTTAAGATTACTTCCAGAGAACGTAGATTGAGAAGCTCACATTTTCATATAAATTATTTATATCCATGAACCAACGATTATTCAAAAGAACTGTAGATATCACAGAGAAAAGGTGAAATTGACTTTTTCAATCGCTATCATGATATGGAAGGAACTTCCGAGATATCTGAGACCTGTTTGAAATTTTATTTAATGCGCGTCTACAATTTCCTACATATTCTTCACTTCTGTGAGTTGGCATAAGTTTCTNAATAATAAATAAATATTTTCTGGTGGGAATAAATAAATATGTAAACCTTTACCAACAATATTTCAGAAAGAACGGCAAAGTAATTTAATTTTTCCCGATGAATTTTAAATGATAGCAGCATAGAGTTGTCTGCAGTTTTTTTTTTCATACATGCGTCTATTTTTTTCAAACATGCGTCAATTAAAAAAGCTTTTTAAAGACTGAGCACTCGGTTTTGAATATAACAGTTTTATCAACAGCGTTTTCTCTGTGTCAGCTGAGAGTCTAAAATAATGTGATCTTCTTTCGTTACCATATTTTTTTTAAATTTACGTGCTAATAGAATGATTTCTTCCGTTATCTTCGTTTTTAAAATTTACGCACATGATAATGAAGAAGCTGAGTTATAATAAAAAGTAAAGACTTCCTTTATGTTAAAGATAGGTAAATTCCGCTTTTATAGGATTTGCTAACAAATAGAAAGTATTATTTTAAAATAATTTCATATGAGTAGCATTTAATAATTAACAGAATGCTGCGGAAATTTGATGTATGGAATAGATCATACAGAACGCATGTAGTGAGATACAGAGTGAGTTTCAGCCAATTCGCACACCTTCGGAAGCACACATGGAAAATAGTTCGGTTAATGGAAAAAATTTCCATTCAACAATCAAAGGAACACAATATAAGAGCATAATTCTTCTTCACCTTCATTGGTCGTGTTCCATCTGCTACGATGTAATGCTAAATATTAAGTAATTTAATGCTAAATTATTCAAATATTCTGGTAATTTTATGGTACGTGTAACTGTATGGTATGCCTTGCAATAGTTAGTAGAGAAAGGAAGCCAACGCGTTGTGAGAATCACGGTGAAAATATGAATAAAAGGATTTGGGTTTAGACTGCATCTCCACTTTCGAGGATAAACAGAAATCTACTCCTCTCGTGCTCATCCTAAATTCTGAGGAAAGGAGAAATCCCCTCACCCTCTCCTCATCTAATATTAATTATCGTGGTGCGTGCCCTTCTCTCTTTTCCCTTGCTTCGAGTCACAAAGCCTTTAGAAGTGGTTCTCGGCAAGTGTAGAATCCGCGCCAACTCCCTAATTGGCACGGCGCATGCGCCTTCGCCTAACCCACTCCACCATTCTATTAAACCTACGAAGAGTCCTCACTCCGGAAATATCTCTGATTTCAATTAATTTCAGCCGTTTTAAGTCCTATTAGGAGAGGATATCAATCTCTCCTCACCAGACCGCAATCACGTTTCATCGAGCCTCTTTCACATCTATCCAAATAATAAATATTTACCCAAATTCCTCCGGTTACTTATTTCGCATTTCTTGCGTCAGGTGAGATATCGTTCGGAGATAAGATGAATTCCACAAGATTAAACGGCGCCAATATTAGCGGATTCTTAATTTATTCAATTCACGGAAACAAATTGTTTTGCTGCCGTGAAATTAAATTGCCGCTATGGCAAGCGTGAGAATGAAATAATATCGGGAATAATGAAAACAGGGTATCACCTTCCATAGAAACGTGATATGACATCGGCTGCCCATCCACCCTGATCGTTAACTTAGCCTTCTTTCCCTTAGTGAGTCTCATTACCTTAGTTAAACTTACGTTTATTTTCATTCCATATTCCCTAGCCATATTTTTGAGTTAATTTACTAGTATTTGTAAACCCCTTTCGGAATCGCACACAATAGCTTTATCGTCTGCATATCTTACTGACTTTACCACTTTCCCTCCAACTATCACTCCCTTGCTTATTTCTTCCCAAGCTTCATTCACCATTTCCTCTGCATATATATTAAAAAGCGNGCAGTGAAGATGAAAATAAATAAATAAAATAAATATTAAGAAGTAGGTTAGAGGCAAAATAAAAAAATCTTTAACATTCTAAAGTAACTATCACAATTAAGTAATTTTGTTTAGAAATAGAGCTGCATATAATTAGAGATTAATTTAACAATAATAATAGCTTCTTCTCTAAATTAGGGAGTTTGACGATTGACGATTCTTATAATAAACCCTTAATAAAAACTTACATGTACAACCATAAGATGACCAGAATTCGATTCCGTGATCTCAGCGTTGAAAGATTAAAACGCTAACCATTAACGGAAAATATACAGGCTGGGATGTGTTTACTAGATAATTGCGGGCAGAAAGGGATGGGAACGTTTTAAAAGTTTGATCGAACCGCCAAATTATTTAGGAAGAGGTCATAACCATAAAATAAAACTTAAGCCTCAAAGAACTAATATAGCTACATGTTCTTTTTAGAATAGATGCATAGCCGAGTGGAACATGTTACTTGGATCGCTCTTTGAGTCCTTTCCTAAAAACTCCAAAATCATTTAAGAAGAAATGTGCTATCGAAATATAGTTGTAAAATGCTTGTATTTGTTAAATAGTTGTACAAGCAGTGTATCATGTAACGTAAATAGATGTAAAGATAATCTATTGGTAAGAATAGAATTTAAGAAACGAAATGTGAGAGGAGTAGGGGATTGCCTGGAAGGGTGATGTACGGCTGGGACTTTGTGTGTCCCGGTACCGCCACGGAAGCCGTGAAGGCCTATCAGGGACCCTGAAAAATATTGATGGTAATTTAACGGTTTGTAATGGAGGGTAATGTATTCATATTCATTACTGTAATATTTATTTATTAATTTGTAAACCATTATTGTGAAGTAGATACGTTTAATTAATGTACACACACACACACACACATATATATCATCATCATCATCATCAGCCATTTTCAATCCGACGTCGGATGTAGGCCTCTCCAAGCGCTTTTCAATTCCCTCTATTCTGAGCTTCTCGTTGCCATGTTACCCCTAAATACTGAATGATGTCTCTGTTCCATCGGTCCCTTGGTCTTCTTCTTGGTCTCTTCACGTCTCTTGGTATCCAGTTCAG
>KZ308261.1:1026478-1054245 GCA_000376725.2 Ladona fulva
TCGCTTTCCCATTTTTAAGGGCTTCAAGGTTCCATTTTGGTGTAATTTTTGCCCGAAAAATCTTTTTAAATTTTAGCTCGGTTTTCATCATGGCCAGGTTATGGTCTGAGTCAACATCAGCACCAGGGAAACTTTTTGAATTTTTAACACGATTCTGTATTACGTACTATCTTTATACATAAAAATTTAAGTATATTTGTATGGTATTTAAATTTATAAAAAATGCATATGCGAATGATTTTAGAGAAAGAGGATATTATTATCACTGTTATTACTTCTATAAATGAATAAGACTAAGTGATTCATATTGGTAAGTATAGAAAAGGTATCAGCAAACGTAAACAATAAAAGATCTATAGATGATACAAATAAGAAAGGCCATAAACATACAGATGAAAAATATATAATACACAGAAAATGAAATATATATGGAGAATACTAAAGATGAACTTAAAGGAGAATGGGAGGAAAAATCATCGAAATCAAGACCCACTGTGCCCATCTAATTGAAGGATTAAACACCTAAAACAGCATAAGGGCACGATGTTTTGGATAACCAATATATTTTTTTCCATTCATTATTAACAACTTTCATTACTTTGAATATTTTCTTATTATTTTCGCAAATCTCTTAACGCGGCAAGGGGCAGGCTAAATGTCTGTTGCAGCCTAAATGCATATATTAGTGTTAAAGAGATCCCATGTTGCCAAGATCAGACCTTAGACAAGGGGTTCCCAACCCTTTTAGTTACCCGTAATCCTTTTTGGTTGAAATTATATTATTCCGTACGCCCATGTAGCTATAGTAAGAAATACATTTAAAGTTATCCAAGGTCTCTGCATGGTACATAGAATAGCAGATGAATTTTGCTGAAAATCGCTAACAAGAAATATTGGAGAAGTAGTACTGTAACCTCCATGATATACGCCGAAAGGCAGCTTGCAGGGTATTTATGAAGTTGTAACAAATAATGTTGGATTAATTTAATAGAAGATATCCTTATTAACCTATAATTCATCGCAACCCTTCAACTAACCTTTCGCGCCTCTGTGGGACCAGGGTACTCCTTCTTGGGAACCCCTGATTTAGACAATGATTATCTTATGTATACCCCAACAGAGATTCAATTCCCATTATTACCCTTCTTTTTACTAATCTGGTATAAATTTCAAAATTGAGAAAGTAATTACTTTTCGCTGCTGGATGAGTACTCAATTATTTTAACCTTCTTTTAATTACATTTTGGCTACGCCTCCAGGATTGTATGAAAACATCTGAAATGAC
Organism: Ladona fulva; assembly: GCA_000376725.2. NCBI lineage: Eukaryota > Metazoa > Arthropoda > Insecta > Odonata > Libellulidae > Ladona > Ladona fulva. The sequence goes on from KZ308261.1 coordinate 1,027,764, forward strand.
TCAGCCACTTTTGATCGTTTGATATACATTGCTATACATCTAGGTGCACGTACAACATTTTTCTTTTCAGACATTCACTGGATGTAATAGCCTGGACGGGAAAGAAAAAAGGATACTTCGTAATGACACGAAAAGGGACTTAAGCAGAAGAGACTCAAGGGAGCATTAAAGTATGCAAAGTGAAAATAAATAAACAATGAATGTGAAGACGGAGGGAATTACGTGAGAGAGAATAGTTTAGCCGCTACTGTAACAGGAACAGTACCTGGAGGAAGTTGGAGATAGAGGAGGTTTCACACTGGAGTTGAGACCTAAGGCAAAGTTTCTTGACAATGAACTTGCAGAATTAGTTAGCTCCAAAACTTGGAAGCTCTCTTTAAGATTCAAGGACAAATTCCCGTGGTTTCCCCTCTTATTAATTTGAATACTCAAAACACGGTTCTAAAATTGATGAAATGAAGAAAGATAATTTTCAACTCACCGATGCAAGAAATGTGTAAATGCCTTTTCCAGCCATTAACAGCCATTCTTCTCTTTGAAATATCTCCTTTAAAGTAGAAAATGAGTCTTACTAAATGGTAGAACAATGTAAATCAAGGTGTCAATATTGAAAGAAATCCTAAATTAATCGTAGTTGAAATAAAATGGGCTACTCAGTTAACAACCCATACAGTACTGATTTTAGACCCCGAACGTTATACGTAACTGCGAATATAAGTGTATATTTGCGAATCTTACGACAAATATAATTTATGAGGTAGGTTATGGTAATCGTTTTCCAAACACACTCATGTGAAACCCTTTGATTGTCTATTCCTCGTAGCCCCTCATTACTGTTAGATCCATGGCAGTGCGGTAAAATAATATAATAGACTGAGTCCTTTCTAGAGAGTTCAGTATGACTATTCATAGAACGAAATAATTTTTTACCACAGATATCATTAAATAATATTAAGTTTGAACGATTAACAGGTGAATGAAAACAGAAGAAAACGGGGGCACGGAACGCACAGAGATGTGGTTTTTGGAAACGAAGTTTACAGCAATTTAAAAGTGACTATTCGTAATCTTCTTATTAGAATTGGAAAATGTTTCTATTGACGAATACGATTATCCCTGCTTTTTCGATACCAAAAGTATGTCTAATTCGAGTTACTTGTTAACACGTTCTCTAATACATCCATATGTTCAACAACACCAATAATCAATCAATAATAAACTATTATTATATGTATACTACAAAAGCAAAACTTACAATAGCCAAAACAATTGAATATACTTGAAATTAATTTTTGCCATACTATGTGACGGCTTAAGAAAGAGGTAAATGAGTCACTTGCCTCGGACGAATATTCTGAAAGTATCCAATTTGCATCGATAAAGTCAAAAAAGTTTAGTTGCCACTATTAATGTGTATCAATCTATTGCGTGTTAACTTATTAAGAACTATCGTAGTATGTATATTGTTCTACTCGATTCATTTTCAATTCACAATTGTTTGAAATTTCAAAGGGCAATCAAATAAATAACTAGAAACCATATTCTTTATTTTCTTCTACATCTCATTTATTTACCCAATAGTCTACTAATTATTAAGTGAAAACGTTTAGTTGCGACTCTAATTATGCACTTACTCTTGCAAAAAGTTATTCCATTGATTTGCTAAGATGCAATTTGTTTGCTACTTCTGCTATGTAAATTGTATAGATCGAAAAAACGGATGAGTTGGTAAGTAAAAATGTGCAACTAGAAATATTCCCATGGATAAATGGACATGAAAGGGTCCAACAGGACCGGAACTCGAACCCTAGTCTGACAATGAGTATGGCAACACCGTGACTATTGTCCGGGTTTGATTTCTGTCAGACTTTTTCATGTCCGTTTTTCCTCGGGAATTTTTATATAATAGCTCGATAAAGTGTCACTGCTATCGATTATGGTAGCCAATATTTTTTAACTCTCCTCCAAGCAACGGATATTTCCGAAAAATCCCGTTGTATCATTAGGTCAGCCTTCATCTAAGTTTAACTTACATCTACATACGTACCCTACAAGCCACCTTTCACCGTGTAGCAGGGGCTGCATGCACCATGACTCTACTTCCCTAATCGACTACTTTCGCGTATCGTTAAAAAATGAATTTTTGAATCGATTCGTTCTAGCGTCTATCTCTCTGATTTTTCTCTCAGAAATAGAACAGCCTATGTAACATAGTGGACGCATAATATCGACTACATCTTCTACAAAAGTACCCTCTCTGAACTTATTTAGTAAATTCATCCCTTGTTTAAATCTTCTATCTTATAGCGATACCCATCCTCCGTCTGGTTTGTGCCCAATAATCTCCGAATTAAATTCTGTACAGCAGTTCCAGATCTTCTCATTCTTTCCGAGTCGATTCGCTCTTCAACACGGGGAAGGCTCTTCTTACTTCACCTGCAAGTTTCAAGTAGCCTCCTTACAGGGGTTAACATCTTCTAAAAAGGAAGTTCCTTTTGTTTTACGCTCCTTACCTCTTTAGCTAAAACAAGGAAAACCTCCAAGATACAATAGCACTCCACTGAACGGGTTCCATTCAGTCGGATATCGCTTAATAAGCGGGCTAATAGAGCCGAGGACAATGGGAGTTACTTTCTCCTCAAGGAGTAGCTTCGTCAGCGATTCCTCCAAGGTTAAGATGCATCATATATCGTAATGAATTTGAGGGGAGCTTCTCTTAACAAAGAGAGAAAAAACTTCCATTCTATTGAACTTTGGTGGCATTTACAAGGCGTTCAATTTCTGTTAACAACCTGATGAGCAAGATTTTATGAGCTCTCACTACGATGCGGTATGAAACAATACCAAAGTATTAAAAGTAACAGTTTATATTTATCCTACAAATTAATTTAGAAAACCTTACGCTCTTTTATCAACTATATTTCGTCCAGTTGAGCAACATCTTTAATACAGATTTCTTGATATCATATTAAAGTAGAAGGAAGTACGCCAGGCATGTCTCTTTCCGTATGAAAGCTTTTTCAACGAGAGCATTACATTTTGAAATAACATCAATGGGAAAAATTAAAATATGTTCATTAATAAATGTACATTTATGTCAATTTGTTGGTCTTCATATTTTGTCAACCTTGTGAAGTACGGACTGTAAGCTACGATATAAGATTTTAAACATTCATCGACTCGTTTTACTTGTTAAGTACTCTAGAGTCCTACGGATTCTTTAAATTTTCATATTATCTAACTATTAATTTTAAACTTAGATAATCATTACGTAAGCGAGATGAAACTCTTTTGCCCAAGATTGAGCTGGTTTAAGATTCAATGCAAGTGGCCACTGACATTTAACTATCAACATCCTACTCTCCGAAATTAAATTAACTAACTAAAGAAATTATGACTGAAAGTGATGAACAAATATTCTCAGGTAAGCAAATCGTAAGAAATTGCGGCAATGAAATTCGAAAATGGGTGAGAAATTTAATAGATCGTTCATGCTCAGTAATAAAGATACCAATAATTATTATCAATCTGAAACCGACAAAATTAGGATAGAGAGGATAATTTTTATTAGGAGAAGTTTGATTTGTTAAGAAANTATGAGTGCGATTAATATAAAACTGTTGTCATGTCATTTTCATGAGTTTTCATTCGTGACTGGTGTAAATAGATAGAAAATGGAGAGTCTTTCACAAAATCTTAAAATTCGTACAAAATATATTGTGTAATAAGCCGTTTTGTATTTGCGATTGTATGTGGACGGACTGCATGTACACATATGTTGTCGATCTGACAACAGAAGTTTCTAAGCTACAATCCAATCCACCCCAATCTTCTGTGGGCTGCACGAGCGCCTTAAAGACATTGTGGGCTGCACTTGAAATATGACACATTTTATTACATAAAAAATTAGAAGTAAGTTAGGAATAAAATTCATTTTAATACTGTAATGGACTCTGTAGTGTTGCGTTCTGAAGCTGAATATGAGTTCCAATGACAGTTTGCTTCATTCAATTTCAGCCGTCGAGCTTAACACAGAAATGTTCAAAGTTCTTAGAGGCAAGAATCGACTTCTAATCAACAAGGGAAATGAAACAGATCTAGACACTTCTGGCACTAATGGATGTAAATACAACAAAAATTGAAAACGGTGAATAAAAACAACACTTCTACCCGTACCACAGTAAATATTTTTTTTTCTTTTTTTTGTCAATCATGTCAATCGATACTACGCGACTACCTAATCCAAGCACTAACTGCAGCTGGAGAGTGACACTAAAAAATATTTCTTTACTCAAAACTCGGCATTAAGCTGTTTATAATACCATTCCTGATTTTACGATATACGCCCGCACAAAAATTTTCAAATAATGATTAAACAGGTTTTCACCTGTTTATTTCCTTAAGTACTTTCTTACTTGTAGAACATTAAAACGAGATTTATTTAATTCTCAAAAAATAATAAATTCCCTTCTTATAGACAAAACTTTGCAGCAATTTTATCTTAACTTCTGGAAAAATAGACTTTAATATACATTGAAAAGTGTTCCGTTATAAATGTAGAATTGCATACGTTACTATAATTAGTAGAATATAATTAACCGACTACTGTACTATAGGCTAAATAGAAAGCAACGAGGAACCACGTTGAAGCGAGAAATACATTTTTGTAGAATGAATTATAGATGTATTGGATGAGATAATACAATAGAAGGTTAAGAAGGGAATTTAAAGGCACATGAACCCAGCGTGAGGCTGAAGGATAATGCATAAAAGAAAATATTGCTGATTTTTCACGCCCATGACTGGAGATGAACCTTAATTACAATCAACCGCATCGTATGCATTAATCTAATTTGATGGGGTCTCGCGAGTAAGCATCTGTGATGGTGATACGAAGAAAATGTCTTGTAAATTGGCTTGACCCGGGAGCCCTGAAAGACGCAGATTCAGCAAAGAGGGAAACATCGGATAAAATATGGATCCAGCTGAACAATCTTCGCAGTAAATTCACTCCGTACAATCCAATTTTCTGACGCTTCCCTTGCCTTGAAAAAACGACCTTGATATCACCCGACAATCTCCGTGGATAGAGGCACCCGGAGGTAAAACTTTGATCAATCATCCAGAAGGATACAAATCCAGTGGAAGTAGTAGCAAGTGCCTAACCATTCCTATATTTATGACTCAATAGTTGAAACAGGAGTTTTTAAATATCCTTAGAATCCAAATAATTCTTCTAACGGGTTAACGATTACGCGACAATCTCTGAGAGAAAAAAGATATCGCAAGGAAATTAATTATTATATCTCAAAAAAATAATATGTCACATGGTGAGCTACTTGGGCGGTGATTTCGCAACTCGAGAAAAAATTACTAGTGACTTCTGTTGCACCACGATCTAGATTTATTCTCAACCTAGATTTTGGCGACACATATCGTCTTCATCACCTTATGGTATCAAACATATTGTGGAAGACAGAAAATAGAATGTTTTAAGGAAAGATATCGTGGTGCGGTGCTCACTAGTTACTCGCCATCTACTACCCCAATTGTGTGGTGGAGGTAGTTTGTTGTTTCTTCCATTGGGTAACAGAGAAAATAGTCGTTAGGAAGAATTTGCAAAGTTAGGAATATGTTTTACTACTTCGGTTAATTTTATATGCAATATTTAAACCCATATATTTAAGCCCTCTCTCCGTAAGATAAAAGTAAACCAGTACTATGAAACATGGTATGGCATGGATGGTACAATGCGTATCCCCACCAAAGCTATACTTCAGTCGCAATTTTCTGCGACTAAATTATGCTTTTTAAAAATTGTTGATATTTACGTGATTATAACGCTCACAAAATTGTCCATAATTGATATCTTTTATCGAATTTCGCTGTTTTTATTTTAAAACTTTTGATATTCCCGTGAGCCTCAAAAATTAATCCTAGCTTTACAGCGGTACCAATCATGGAAATCATAATTATTTATGAGTAAACGTAAGACAATTTATGAGTTCCGCCAGTTCAACGGAAACACTATCTCTGAAGATTTTACAAAAATTAATCCTAGCTTTACAGCGGTACCAATCCTGGAAATCATAATTATTTATGAGTGAACGTAAGACAATTTATGAGTTCCGCCAGTTCAACGGAAACACTATCTCTGAAGATTTTACAATACATCCTTATCCCAATATACACATATTTACTCATAACATACATTCATAACCAAAATTTTCAAATGTATCATTTTATAATATATATTTATTACTCACCACCCCACAAAAATCCATTCACTGGACGATTACCGTGAGGGAAAACGAAGAGTATTATTATCACTCAAGAGGTTGCGATTTGTATTCCAGTCAAGTTGGCGTATGCATAAGCCAATAATAAAACAATTAAAACACTAAAAATCTCGATTAAAAAAATTAAATACAAACACGATTACTAAATAATAGTAGGCAGCATTTACTTGGGTATCCATGCCCTTATATCCTTGGCGTTAGCACAGCCTATTTACGGAGGTAAGTAAGCGTCATAACATTCCGCAACCGGGGTCGGGTTGTTTTAAATGCAAACAAGGTTGGCTTCGTAAGTGGATGCGCTTTAGCGTAGCTTTTCTATCCCTCAAGCCCTCCTCCCCAGCATCCTTGGTCTAAAAGACTCAACGCAAGTCACGCATCGTCGACGCAAAATATAAGAGGACCGCATGAGATGAGTGGCGAAGAAGAGATGAGAGCCTCGGAGAGGAAAAACGCCCAGGAAAAGTTGACGACTAGAGGTATGAATCAGCAGAGTGATGAGGGCACCTGGTGTGCCTTTTTTTTAAGGGTGGGGCTTGCGAGCACCGATGATAACGAGGTCTTGGTTTCCGCGACCGGAAATGTTTTGTGTATAAGGGTTTAGAACCTTCGCAGCGAATACTTCCCGTCTCTCATCTTAGGCTCTATTCGAAACGACAAAGGGGAAAGTAGGAGATATATCTGGAGTGGGTGGTTAGGTAGCTGGGTCATTGCGCAAGCGCAGTAGAGACGAGCCACATCCGCGACCACTAGGCTACTCCGAAGGAAAGCGAAATATTTCTGGAGAGGGCACATTTAGAGGGAAGATGATCCTTGGACCATATCTCTTTTCCCTCATTCCTTACATGCTTATTTATTCCTTTCTCGGTGATACATTTTTCGAGGGAAACAATATTGTCTTCTTGTAATTGGTACATAACCTCGAGGCAGGTTCTAAAAATAAAGATACGTTTCACTGTGGAGGAGGAAAACGCTGAAGTGGGCGAATATGATAAATTGATTCTTTGGAGATTTACGAGGGATTGATGCGAGTTGAGTATCGACAAAAGAAATGAAATCTGGATCTCCTCATAGGAATAAAATTTGAAATAAAATGCGCAGACAACAGCGTTTGAGAGTTTTGGGAATCGAGTGACGTACGGCGAACTGCCAATTATTCTTGAGTGGGTTATTCGTTTTACGGATTATATATATATGCTCGATATTTGGGAATGTGACTGTAATGACATTTTCAAAACTAGAATAGATCCACGGTCGGGCGAAAAAAACTCTTAATAAGTCCATGAAAAAAAATCGGAAATAACGGGCTATGTGCGTAAATAATAATAAATTTCTTTCTATGAAAATTATCATATATATAAAAAGGAAATATCTGTCCGTCCGTCCGTCTGTCCGTCCCCCTATTTTTTTCAGAAACGGCTTGACATAGAGATCTGAAACAAACTCCATTGTGTCTCTACGATGCTAGAACCAACAGGAAAACAAATTCTCATCTCTGTAAAGGCCCGGGTTCGAACCCAGGAGCACAAAAGGCGTTTCCATAAGAGATGTACGTAAATTACGTTTTCGTGATTTGCAGAGGTTGTTTCTTTTATAAAATTAAGTTAGAAACAATGGTCCTACGAAATTGAGACCAGTGCCACAAGAAAGAAAAAGAATCATACAATCTTATTTTAGTCGTGAATCATTCATATAAATTCGAAATTGCGAGAACTTTGATAACATACACGTAAAACTTTAAAGTTTTCGGAAATAAACAAACCATCCCTTTGACGACCAAGGCAATTGTTGAACACTGATTTCCAGAGTTTTCCCATATTAATGCACGGGGATAATCAGTCAGTACACTTTTTCATAACAAATGTATGTAAAATAGGTTTTCATTACATGCAGATGTTATTTCTTTTACAAAGTTAAATTACAAACAATGGTCCTACGAAATTGAGACAAGTGGCATAAGAAAGGAAAATGATCAGAAAATCTTATTTTAGCCGTGAAATATTGATATAGAACCGAACTTTCGAGGATTTTGATAAATCACACGGACATTTCGTAAAATGTTTGGGAAATAAACAACCCATCCCTTTGACGACTAAGACCATTGTTGAATGTTGATTTCATGAATTATCCCATATAAGTGCACGGGGATAATCAGTTCTTATAATTTTATAAAGTTTCATGACTTGAACACAGTAGAGTAAATATTATAAATAATGGTAAGAAATATATTGAGTTATTATGATCTTACGGCAGAATTGTTTTGTGCTTAGGAGGACTAGATATATACGACAATAGATATATCTTTTAACTAAATTAAATCCCGTCATGCTTGACGGGGGCGTTTACTAGTAAATATTATAAAATATCAGTGAAAGTTGGATAGTCCGTGTTATTCGTGCCCAATTTTCAATGTTTCAGAGAAATATTCACGGCAACAAGCTATACCGAAACTGATAATGTTTGAGAGGAAAAAGCAGCAAAAGCTTCGATTATACGCATGAAAATTTGTCCTCCTTGAATTGAGATTAAGGAATTGCTACTGGGGTAGGGATAATTAAGCTGAAGATGTTAACTTTAGATTGGGAAGAAATTAACAACAACCTGAATGTGTGTCTTATCTCATGGGGTACAAATTGAAAATGTAAAACAGTGTTTCAGAAACTATTCTCTCCCGTGTATTCCTCATTTCTGCACAGCAGTATATCGCCGAGAACCCCTGAGTGGTCGAGAAACTAAGTCATTTTATGAAAATGCGAGAATGGAACGAACAAAACTCATTGAGAAAGCCTCCAAGAAACTTATTGTGATCGAAAAATGATAAATCTGTCTCATACCTAAATATCTGTTTTCAACCTTCGATTTACGAATGAGATAGGGCTCCCGGGTAGCCAAGTGGGCAACGCGTTCGACTTCCGGGTTCGATTCCCGGTTGGGGCCCACGTGCGAAATGACCTAAGGCGTCGAAGCACTTTTAAGCAATACTAATACGAATGAGATTCACTGAAGTAGGATATAAAATCTAGCTTTCATTCCGTTGCCTTTGTTAAAAAAAATTCATCTTTAAAAACTAGTACACGAACTAAAATGCAAGATCAAAAACTCGCAGAGGCAAGCCGAACTTCGAACGGAAAATTTACTTCGTTTCGGAAATATTCCAAGGCCTTCAGTATGACGTTTTTACGAAAAGAGCCCCCAATCTGATTGAATTTGTTTTTAAATAAATGATTCCTATGAAATGATATTTTCACGAACAGCCTACACTTACGTATTGGCTATTTTATGGATGAGACTGGAAATGTGAATCGTAATTTCAAACGGAGCGAAGCTCATGTTTACTTGGTAAAATAACCTATGAATATTTATCTCTTTGGGAACTTGAATTCAATCTTCACCGTAAGGCCCTTGGATCTATCCCAGCGTAGGATTTGCGTTGTTTTCATTACAGTGAATATTTTACAATGTCTTTGGCGAAGGAGATCCCAATTTCCAAGTCGAAATGATTCCAAATACTTTCACCAAAGATCTTCTGGAAGCAACAAAAGACCATAAGGCTTACCTTATTCCTAAAATATCCAAAAGATTTGACATTATCTTCAGACATGAATCCGAAAGGAAAGCTTAGAGGCCTACTTTGGTTTTCAGCATTTGAAAGAGATGAAATGCCCGCCATCAAAAATGAGAGGCATATGGCCATTCAATGGAAGATCGTGATATTCTGGCGCCGCAACGAGAATAAAAGAATTCTCATTCTCGAATTCGCTATCCCTTACTAAGGAGTTCTTGGAAAATTAGCTCAGTCGCATGGAGAGACATCTTTTGAAGACATCGCTACATTTCTTTATCAAAATACGCCCAAATTAGGGAGGAGAATTTGTCCAAAAGAAGCTGAAGTGGAAAATGAAAGTAAGCTCTACGGAACATCTTTTGCAGGAGGAAAAGTCAAAAAACATCCATCACCCGCGTTCGTTTAAAAAGCTATTTTATATTATCTCAATTTCCATCTCAGTTCCCGCATGTGTTACAATCGTTACATCTTTTACATTGCTAAATTCTAGGAAAGATAGACATTACCATCCACTAGGGCCACTCTTGAAAACTGGCCAGAGTTGAGAAAGGGTTCCCTATTAGTTACATTTTTAAGATAAATATATTTAACTATAACCATGCGGTACAAAAATAAATTTACTCCATAAATGTATCACTAATAATTAAACTGACAAGGAATCAAAGTCGAAAGTTCAAACCTGTTTCATAAATACATTTGAGTCCAACGAGAAAATTTCAAATGTGAGTGCATGATATACTAAAAATTAATATAATTTGACCAATACGGCTGATTGTATTTCTTCTTAAACAACGCAAGCAACCGTAGTCTCGACCTTAAATTTATTAATCCAACATTATTATACAACTCTATCCTTTTGAGACGATGGAACTTATGGAAAAAGATGATAGCGGAAAGCTGTATATTTATGCAAGTATCCTGAATGCATGCATACTTACGAATATGTAAGTCTATAAGTGTTAAAGACTTCTTAGCCTGTAAAAGCAATTCCATCAGCTATGTGTAAACTATTCCACCTTTAACTAATTCAAACCATCAATATCGATAAAATATTTCCACCCAACGATAACGCTGATGGCACAAACAAGTATCTTTAACAGTCTGAATTATCACATGCCTACGCATAATTTGTAACTAGTCAAATAATTTACTATTTTACTCATAAAGTAGGTTGAAAGAATATTCTGAAATGAGAAAATAAAGGTATGAAAAATCCTACTTGATATGTATCTATGTAAAAGCTAAAATTATTCTCGGAATACTTCTTGTATTTTATGAAATTACAGAAAATTACTATTCCCATTATCAAGTAATATTTTATATTAAGTAACTTCCATCTCGAATCATATTCTAGGGAATTAAATGAAACATTTGCATAGGTAAACGATAGTAAGATTGTTCGTAGTATGTATCATGTCCCTGAAACAATGTTAATCGGGTTATTATTATTAGCAGGGTAATTTTATACCTCCATCCACGCCTTGCTGTGCAAATTAAAAAGCTTTTGATAAAGGTATGATACGATACCTATAAGTAACAACATTTGTTAAATGAGTCATCAAAAAAAATGTGGCTTATTTATAAAAATCAACATAGGTTATTGTTATACACCCAGGAGGTATTCGTTTTATCGGCATATTATTTAGTAGTTAGCTTTTACAAATGTCTACTATATAACAAATATGTGATACTATATAAGGAGAAATTATATCTAAAATAAATTCAAACAACATTTATAGAGATTCCAACACTAGAGATATCTCCTTTATTTGATTTACCAAATTTACTTTGAGAATGATAAAATTCACAAATAAATTTATCCAGAATGAAGCTCTGTGACGTAATTTCATCTATGCATGCCTTTGCTTAAGTAAGGTACTAAGAGAGACATTTCTAATCGGGCAACAATACCATTTGCAATTGTAAAAGAAATTTACTTAGAAAAAACGAAAGCAATGGGGAAATCACACCCCTTCTAGATAAGAGTAAAAAAAATTGCAAATGTGATAGTTTATTTACTCACATTGAAATTATTTCCTTGGAGATCTTTCAGATAACTGAGTAATTTTCCTGGAGGTGGTAAGTGCTTTCCTCCTTGACACCTAACACCTGTAAAGAAATGAATGTTACAAATAATATAAATTTGCTCAGCTACATGAATCTAAAATATCTGGCATCTAAAATATCAATGGATCGCGTATTAGAAGTATCATGATGTATTCAATGTTTTTCCAATCATAGCTCATGTTAAATCCATTATTTTACAAACATTCTCAGCTATCTTTTGTGATATTAAATACTTCAATCATAACATAACCCTTGTATTCTGAAACTACTGTTAACTAAATAAATCTATATACATAAAAAACAAACTAGAATCTGTCACACTTTTACAGAATTTAAATATTAAAATGTATTCTAAAGTTAATTTTATAAGAAGAATTTCCACGAATGTATACTATATAGTAAAATATACCTCTGTGAACTTCATTAAAGTCAATTAATTTTGCTTTCAACAACTTACAGTGTAAATTTTTGTGTGTGCTGTTCGACTACCGTATTAAGGACTATAAACTTCATGTGTGTATGTATGACATTCTAGTTTAGGGTTTATCATTATTTATTTCTTGGTATTTCATTGGACTTGGCTGGTGTTTTACAGACTTTTTCGGCAAAGTAATAAATATTTCGTGAACTTCAATATTTTTTCCGAAAAACACATTCATTTTTATATAATGACGGAAAAAGGCTGAAACTTAATGTTCTATGTACTTATGTACAGTAAAGTTATGTAAACAGCCTACGAATAGCCACTACCACTAACGATACAGGGATGGGATAACAGATAGATCGTTTCCATAGACTTAAATTAGAAATAGTTATATTATAGTCTTGCAATTCTACAACTAGGCGACGGATAAGTATTGCATTGCGAGGCACTTCTGTAGGAGAAAAATAAATTTAGAGAAATGAAATTCCCTACAAACTATTTAATTTTCAATTGACTCGTGACGAAAATAAGAAATTTGAGATAGAAATTAGAGTCAAGGAAGCAGTTATTCAGAGCATCTGAAATCCATAATTTGATAATTTGCGACGGAAATCACTCGAGAAGATCTAAATGAAGCAGACATACCAACCTCATTCTGCTTTGAAACGTACCTTACTCAAAATTACGAAAAAGTTTATTTATCGAAGAAAACAACTTGGACTGAGAACTGAGTGAATCCGTCCCATCACAATTCCAAAACTCATTCATCCATGGAATCACTTGCGTCGTCCAATTACACCGGAAAACAAAATTATCTCGCACTTGAGCTCATTTTCATCAAAGGCACAACGAAAGTACCAGCATCAATAAATCCTCTCGGGTCGAGATCCCGAAAATTATCCCTCAACAAAGGTCGTCTCAGAGAGGTGAGAAAGGGATTACTTTTTAAAGCGCCTTAAGTAAGTTGAAGTTTCTCTAATTGGATATGCCCTGGAAGCGAGTAGGGATGGTGAAAGGAGTGACTTATACTTAATGCATATTCCTTTCAGGGAAGACGTTTAGGCGAGGGAACGCAACTTGAGAAGAGAAAGGGATGGAACTGAGCGGGCCGTTCCCAACATTTCATGCACAATAGAATTGGGGCTGCGACTCCACAGTGCATCGTAAGAGTTCCTCGTAAGTCCTTACGAATTAAAACTTCATCGCTCAAATGTAACGAGTGCGTGACACCCGTTATCACTAGGCGCTCATCTAGTCTAACCAAGTTTTCGCTGTGTTACGTTCAGACTTGCGGCATTCACAATTACATATGCAGTGTAGTAGCAGTGTGTTGCGGCTGCTTCTAGACATCTATTGTTAAGTACACCTATCAGAAAAAGGATAGACCTATGTATAAACAATGTTCCATGAAACCGACAGAAATATAACTTCAATTGAACTAACAGAAGAATGTTACCAATTGCGAATACTAAGTTGGCAAGGAATTCGCATTGATAGTACGCTAGATGTTAGAGAAATAATCGGAACTAATCAATAGTCTACCAATTAAGGCAATATAAGTTTATCTCACAAGAAAAACCCGGAACCCGGGTTCGAGTCCCGGTCAAGTCAGACTTTTCTCATGTACGTTTCTCCTTGGGAATGTGTTTTTCTGCCGAGATGACTCAATTGGCTAAAGCAACTGCCCTGCAAGGGAAAGGTTTGAGTACCGACTACGGCGGAATTTTTTCTCTTTCGACTCTTTCTCTAAAGGTAAATTCTAATCAAGTCAGACATTTTTGTTAGTCGTTGTAACCCAAAACAACACGGCTGAAATAGTTTTTCAAATGGTTGCGCATTTATGCCGAGTATTTATACTCTGTATATACAAAAATAAGCATTGATTAATTGATCAATGCTTATTTTTGTATTTACAGAGTAAATTTCAAAATCACCTTATAGAAGCAAGGAAATCTTTTTAGCATCAGTTAACATACGGTAGAAATCGGATTAATTTCATATCCAAAACCTGCTGAAGTTAGGGCTGACTTGAATTACGAACCGTTATTTTCACTGTAAGAATTCTACGTTAGTTATTCAGACATTTTTAAAGTATCATGAACATAATCATCTGAATTACTGTTATGATCATATGAGATAAAATGCTAGCGTTAATAAAATACTTTGCAAACGCGTATCCAACCGTAATGTCTATGAACGTATGTATAAGAGAAAGTAGAGCATACATATAATATTTCTTTTGGAAAATGCCGTATTTGCTTTATTTATCAATGCTTGATTTTTTTAATTCAAAACACAAAAATCAATCGATAGACGTGTTATTAAATCGAGCTCCATAACGGATAAAGTATAAATGAAGCTATGTAAACTGAATACGGTAAAAATTTTCAGAGTGAAACTAAATTATTTGTAGTAAATAATTTTTGTTACAATAGTGAATGTTTATAATAATTCAATAGTAAATAATGTTAACTTCAGGAGCCTTTAAAATAATTTTCAATTTAGGTCTCTGAAATAGCGTAATTCTTACTCAAACACAAAGGCCCATCCATGTTTGCAGATAAAGAAAGAGAAAAAACGGTTTGGTCTTTTCTATAGCTGCAACAAATCTTCGTAAAGATTCCATAACAAAATGAACACCGGCTGCCAAACATTGCTAGGAAAAACTTTCCATTCTGATCGTTGATAACAAGATATGAAACGAGAAGATTTTGCAGGGGATCTTGGGAAATAAGCGGACAACGTTGAAAAAAATGCGTGAGGATTAAGTAAAAATAACGAAAACATCGACACAAATAATAGCCACAAGGTGAAGGGAGGGAAAGAAATATATTGAAAAATAAATGAGAAACGGAGCTTTCCAGGCCGGAAACAAATTCATATCCCTTTTTGGATACAAACTCATATGCTAGCATTTCCTTAATTATCTCTCAAAATCAGTTTCGTAATTAACTTTGATGATAAGCATTTGAAACTGTCAATGGCAGAAATGAAATCAGCTAAACTTAATTAGAGAAGGTTACAAGTTGAAAGGAACAAAAACGGTTGCTAAAATTGTCAGATTTACTGAAGTTATAAACAAAGTTGTCAATCTAATATTCTAATTTTTGCCTCTCTCGAATTTCGAATCCATAAATGGAATGAGTAGTAAACACTCATAATGCAACACTATATTCACATTTTTGACTCATAAAAAGCACACCATTCACCCAATTCACGTCCTTGAAGAACGAAAACGCTACTATCTACAAGAGTCACCATCGTATCAAAATGCCTATTTGTAACGTGACATACCATGATAACAATATTTCTTAAAACTTTGATATTCCAGAAAGCCTCTAAATTAATCCTAGCTCTACAACAGTACCTATACTGGAAATCATAATTATTTAACAGTAAACGTGAGATAACCAACTAGAACAAGGGTGCAAAGAGCCACATTTACTATTCAGTCGTATAAGAAAGGCCGCATGTAAAACCATCATAATTTATATAGTTTGAGATAAAAAATGCATAAAATAGAAACAATTAATGCGCTGAGTGATGTAATATAGAACATTTTCCCTTTCTTTTCCGCCTGGTATCTATAGAGAGTTTGGAATGTAAATTCTTTCAACGAGAATAAGTTTCAGAGGTGACTAAAAGCGCCGCAGCGAACGACCAAAATGGCAGCATGTGGCTTGAAGACACAGGTTCCCTACTCATTCTTTAGAATATGTACCATAAGTAATGGAAATCTATAAGATATGCAAAATACGGCCACTAATAGGCCGCATTAGTGACTGTACTTGGGCAATGCCTACATTCTGATAGTTGCATTGTATAACAACTATCAGAATGTAGGCATCAGACTACTTTAATCGCATATATTTAGCTAATATTCGAGGATGAATATTGAGATGCGCTAAAGTGAAAATGTAATTGTATATTTTGTAATGTATATTGTAACCATCATTGTACGAATTAAAACAAATTTAATCGTTAATTAAACTTATGTATAATATCTTTCATTTTGATTTCACTTAACGTGACGACGAACGATGTTGAGGAACAAAATTGTACAAGTTTCAAGAAGTGAATGCAAGGCCACTGGTGACGAATAATACGTCGCAGATTACCAACCACTGAATAAGAAGGTCAAGAAAAACCTCAAACAGTATAAATGGTAAAGGGTAACAATAAGCATAAACACCATAGTGTTGCTGGATGTGCAAAACGGTAACATACTGATATAAAAGAGAAAAATCGATTTTTTTCGATCTAATTTATTTCCGATCACAAAATACACTGCATTTCCGTTGTTTTGCAAAGATTTAAACTCTTAAAATATATTTTCAACCAGAATTTAAAGAACGCCGAGATAAATGTCATGTATGGGACTAATGTAGAAATAGCTTTTTTTATACCAATACACCCAAAAGATAGCAACTGCAATTCAGAAAAAAGGAAAGAGTCATAGCATGGCTTAGGTTCACTATACCGAAGCTAAGAATGTTTAGCTGTATTTAATCCAGATTTCGGATTTTTTCATTCAGTCTTATTTTCAAGAATCGCGCAATGCTTTACAGACGGAGTTTCTTAAACTAAAGATGAAGAACTATGGAAAAAAGGCTGAATTCAAAGAAGGAATGAATTTTACTGAAACAGATAAAATATCGCAAAAAGTGACTACCCAATGCAGACACTTTCATAAGATCACATAAGAAAAGAGCGAAAATATTCACGGTAACGTGCTCTCCTCTTTGATTCAAGACGGAAATTCCATTTGAATATCTCAAAAGACTTAACCTACTTAGGTAAAGGAAAAGGGTTTCCGCGATAGCGTCATCGGATTAAGAAATATCATTTAGTTAGTATTAACGGAGAAATTTCACAGAAAAAATAGGTCAGGATGTGGAAGAAATGAATGTACAATCAAGGATTATATAGGGTAAGCTCAGATTTTGTGTGATCTGCCATAACTAGAGCAGGATTATGAATCATATTCATCTACATCTATATAAGTACTCTACAAGCCGCCTTCCGGCGTGTGGCAGGGGGCAATTCAAATTGTCTTGGAAAATATACTTACGGTATATCTTGGGTCATTTCCTTCAACTCACAAATTAATTTAGAAAATCTCAACACACGATCTATGTTGACAATAGATCCGAACAAAATCTGTTTATTTTTATATTCGATGTATATATCATTATAAAAGTATAAATATTAAGCGATAAACTATGCTGGTTATTTACTGTACGATTTAATGTCTCGCATACATGATATAAACTCGTATCATATCGTAATATAATACAAACTTGTACATTAATATGTGCATAACTCAAAACTGCACTTGAATACATTACTAGAAAGCGCTATTTTATCTGCATACGAAGAACCCCTTTTTTACATTTAGAGTTTCTATATGCACAGCTATTTCATAGCAAGCTATTACCATTTAACTGTGCTGTGCATGGAAACAGGTTTATACCTCTGAATTAAAACACTATGAACTGAACTCAAAAGATCAAATAGGTCTATTAGTATGCACGCATCTCTGTAGCCTTTCGAACAAAGTATAAATTTTTAAGAAATTTTTCGCTACTCATTCCTTCCAAACCGTCGGATACATAATCATGAATAGCCAATGAAACCTACTCTTAAGAAGCCTTCATAGTAAGAAAAACATACTTGTTTAACATTAGATGAAATCTATTGCTATCCCTACGATTGGAATACTAAAGGGAATTCCGTAGATTTCAGTTTAGCTAGATCAGTCCATTTCTACGCATGTTTTATCGACAAATATCTCTCATAATTGGGATAAGAATAAGGATAATATTTCGTGATATAGCAAGTTATTGAGAAATAGTTCCTTCACTTTGAAGCAAAAAACATTTCCAGAACATACTTCTCCATCAATAACGAGAGAAATTTTCCATTACATTTTAGTGCCTGCTAAACATACTAAAGAAAAGGATTGGGAAGAAGTAATGCCAACAGATGCTTTGCTCGTTCTATTAGAATGCTATATCTACTTCAGGGAGTGTACGCAACAGATGTTTAAACAAGAACCGTAATCGTATTTCTTTTGTATCATCAAAGCCTTAGTTCCTGGAAAAGCTCATAGCAAGCTCTATTTCAACAGCGGGATTCCTCTCATTTCTTTGTCCAGGGCTCGCGTTGCCACGGCAACGGGCGGCAATACTCCAGTGCGAGACAGAGCAAAGAATCATAAAATCAAATCTTCAGCGACCGGGATATTGCGTTTGGAGATTGTTTCATTACACCAAATTATAAATCTAAATTGCGTAATATTGATCCAGATACCAAGTTATTCGTCTGTGTAATTAAATATTAATTACGATGATATGAAATCCAAATACCATGAGAGAGGTCCAGATGATTGAAGCTGATGAGACAGACTACTTTAATCGCATATATTTAGCTAATATTCGAGGATGAATATTGAGATGCGCTAAAGTGAAAATGTGATTTTAGAAAAGTTGGAGTAATTAATCCTTGGAAAGACCGAGATTTACATTTACTAAACTCCAGCAAAAACATAAAACGTATGGCATAGGTTTTGAGGTATCACCATAGTTTGATGACGGTGACCTGGTGATATACGTTCATAACGAAACTATAACTTATTTTTACGAATGGTTTAGTAAATGGCTACAATGTAGTGGTATACCATAGTGGTATTGATTGGTGTGAAGCCTTATAGGCTGATATTGGAAATATTTTCCAATTTTAATCTTTGTTTTAGGATAGTTTTTGGCAATATTTTTAGGACGTAATCATCATTTTTATATGTAACGTAAAGAGGTAATATTGATTATGCGTGTTATATATCTACGTATTTCGTGTCATAAGAATGGAAATAAATTAAGTTCATTAATTCTATATAGAGCATAAATGTATTTTAAATGCGCTAATTCATTTCTAGGCAAATAAAGGGTGATAGTTTGATTGACAATAGAAACTATAGTAGAAAAGCTGGAAAGGACATACAATTCACTGAACTAAAGAAGTGGTAGCTTAAAAAAATCNCTCTTCATCACCAATTTATATATAACTGTCTGGAAACTAAATATGCCAGATATAAAATTAAATTTTAATAAATTACATGCTTACAGCCATTTAGAAAAAGTCCGATGAATAATTCAGACGGTAGCTTAAAAAAATCGATACTAAATTAACAAAATATATCAAATAAACTCCTGAAATTAACAACTAGAGTTAAAAGCCTTGTTCACTAAACTTAAATATTTATTAAGCAGACATTTCATCGGAATGGCGAAAATTAAATAATCTTTCAATTACCATAAATTATCAAAGAAATTAGAAAATAGAATCTGGTATGGAATATGCTCCCGTATGACAAATACGTATATCGCGTTAGTCTCCACACAACGATCTTCCTTTTAAAGTTGACGTTTCTTTACGAGGATTTCGACATTCGTAGTTTGCACAACCGCGCACATCGTATTCTCACTTCTTTTTTAAATCCTTTGATACCTTGCTGTCAGAGATCGTGCTCTAGATCTCCAACTCACGTATCAGAGATGGCCAGTTTTTCATAGAAGAGCCGCACGTGTACGAAATTGAGAAATTGAGACCAATCTTTACCATGTCTCCTGTACAAACTGGCTAATATTAAAATTCCACTAGAAAAAAGGAATTTCATGTTAAATAAAGAGAGGGCAATTAATTTATACCAGAAAAAATAATAAGATAGGAACGAGACTATGTGAAAGCCCTTTATAACTCTTGACGTAACATAAAACTATAATTGCCTCTTTTTGATAAAGGAAGGAAAATGGCTCTTCTTTGTGAAGTTAAAAAGCGGTATGAATACGGAAGGACGCTCGCTCCCCACACTTACATGTACAAAAGTAAATAAAATTAAATATTTTATGCTCAAACGAAGTAATTGAAGCATATAATTTCTCAACTGAAACGATTATTACCTCGAAAATAGCATAACTTTAAGATGCTATTTAGCCATATTCGTGATCAACGCTTAAAAAAATATACACAAAATATAAAACCATCAGCAAGACTTTTAAACGATGCAAATATCCAATAACTAAAGGAATAACAAGTATGAAAAATATAGACATGACTGGGACTCGAACCAAGGTATCCCACTTTCCGAGCAGGTATTCTAACAACTGAACTACCATACCGCGTCTTTTCCACGCTCTTAAAGTAATGATTTACGTATGTCGCTATTTTTCACACTTGTTATTGCAGGACTTTATCCAGAAAAGTATTCAAACCTTTCCTTAATCCATCTAATAACTAATTCTCTAAGCCTCGAACTTTACCTCTGCACCCTAATCATATCGCTGATATGCTGTCTTCCGAAAATACTCATATAAGAGACCCCATTTAGATCGGTTATCTCTTCCATTAACACTCCAGGAAGACCAAAAATGTCTTAGAATGAACTAATTAAATATGAGAATTTAGCTCAAATAGTAAAAATTATTTTGAATATTTTCATCGCCAGCATTTCCGAAATATTCAAACATGAAAAGTGTGGCTTTGGGTGTCATTATGAATTTAAAGAAGTTAACGACACATATGAAGCGATATTTCGTGGAACACCTTCATATTTTAACGAAAGACATAAGACTTCTTTTCTTAAGAATTCCGGAAACTCAAATTTCGCCAATCACCTAATTGATAATAACCGCAATGCACCCTTCGTCCCACTAATCCTGCATCTTGGACGCAAAGGGAGAAAACTTAACCCGTTGGAAGAATTACTTATCCAACATCACCTTCACTTTTCTATGAACCTAGCAAACGAATATCTTTCTTCACAGAATCCTTCACTGCTGCTAATGTCTCTGCTTCCCCATTTACCACCGCATCCCTCCTTCAATAACCTGAGCCTTTAAAGCCCTTACTTTGTTTGCCACTGTTTGTTGCCTAGGTTCCCTCCCCCCATTCCCTGCTTCTTTTCAAACACTCCCCCCCTTTCCTGTTATCTTTCCTTTAAATATTGTCTGCTACCAGCTCCGTGTTGCCAGATGATGAGGTGACCACATCGAAACAGGTCGCGTTGTGTTATTCTTTTTTGTGGACTATGCCTAGTTTTGTATCTTAATCTTATTAAAAATTGCAAGGAAAAGGGTTAAGGTGACTTGGCACGATAAGGCGTGCCTACAAAGTCTCCCAAACGGCACTGAGATATGACCGTGAGACTTTGAATGAAAAAAGAGATCAAAATAAAGCAATGACACATTTCCGAGAAAAAAGAATCAGTTAAATTTCAAGATCAAAGTCCAGCCTTGTAAAAACGAGCTCACTTTCATGATTTTAGTTCTGCACGCTTCCATAACGTGTTTGTTTAATAAATGAATTTTTCTATCATTGATTTTGCGTCCCATTGCCTCAATTAAATGTATGATATTTCTACGGAAATATGAATGCACTTGACTAAATATACCCTTAACTAGGGTTACTAAAGTTCCATTACAAGAAACCGGGAACTAATAAATTCTGAAGTGGTTAAAACTTGGACGAAAGCGTGATGGTGACTTTAAAGATAGTTTGACTTTAGAGGTTTAAAAACACTCCGTAGGTGAATAGGCCTATTCACTTCCTTTGTGGAGACCCCCCGAGGATGGAAGCGTTGCTTCCGAAATGATCATTGGGCTTGCCAGAAATCGGTAATCCGGAGCTTCTCGTTTGTCTCTGAGCGCGAGTTCCGCTTGCCGAAAGACGACTTACGGAGTGTTTTTATACCTCTAATTCATATACAGCCAATTGTTGTATTGTTCCAATCTTCTCTTTTTCTTATAGTTTGACTTTATTTAATTATCTTTTCAGATTCTCTCAGTGCGCGCAGAGTCACTACTTTATAAAGGTTTCCTTTAAATTAATTCTGTGAATGAAATCTCCGAATCTAACATTACATCCTTCTTCAGAATTTTTCCTTCAAAGTGGAGAAACAGAAAATTTGTACCCGGACCACCTTTATTGTACTGGACTTAAAAACTGGACGTTTCCGGTCAAAAAAGTAAGCCTACCTTTAACGATTTCGCGAGGTAAGGTAAATCGTCATTACGTACAGCGCACGGTTTAAATGGTCATGCCAAGTTATTAAGTCATTACGCAATGAGACATTTGTCAAATTCAACATATTTTAAAATAATTTAATTCTGAAGAAGTATCCATGGGGGAAAACTTAATTTTTGGCATAGATTTTATAATGTAATTGAACGTGAGAACGGGCTTCTTAAACAGTTTGCATCTGGCATAATCTGGTATATCCTCCACAGCTCTTCACGCCATATTATTCAAGAGTACACCTCTTCATCACCAATTTATATATAACTGTCTGGAAACTAAATATGCCAGATATAAAATTAAATTTTAATAAATTACATGCTTACAGCCATTTAGAAAAAGTCCGATGAATAATTCAGACTTGAATTAATAAAAATAACATACCATATAATCTACTTATTCATAATGCAGCAATAAAGGAATATTGTTCTGAACTTTCACAAAGGATCATCCACTCCGGTGTACATGTTTAGGGATTGTTAATAATGCACATCGGCTATTACTCGGCGATGCGAAGAAAACAGGTTAACTACCAGCTTATTATTACCTTGCATGAAACTCATCATAGGCATATGGAGCCGGAATGGGGGCTTGTTTCTCAGTGAACAACTTTATAGAGCATCGTGTCTCGAGTACATGTTATACGCACGAAAGAATCTGAGGAGGGACTATGCTAAGCATTTGCCTAGTTTCTAGATGAGGACGATGAGAAGACGGCGGTATATTTAAGCTTAGGAGACTGCAAATAATCTGTCCAAACTGTAAGATCGTTGTAGAGATAATAAATATTAAATGAGTCAAAGGAAGTATAAGAATTTAAATTAGATGGTAGAAAAAATCAGAAAACCTAAACAGTTGAGCTAAAAAACAGGTATCCAGTCAAATTATTAAAATAAGATATATTAAAAGCGTCATTGAGAAACAAAGAAAACACGGAACATAAAGGTTAAATTAACGTTAGACAAAGATAAAAATACAAACTTGGTATTAATAAATGTATTGTATTTTTACATTTACGATTAATTTACCGTGATAGATCTAATTTACTCTGTCACAAAGACCTCAGCTGTCGAGACACCTTATAAATACAATGCTACTAATTTACTGTGGTAAAGTCAATGGCATTATGGATAACGATCGTGTTTCCTTCTTACCACCTGGTAACGCCCACGTCTCTACGTTATATAAGAAAGCAGCATTGCAAACAAAAGAACAATGCATAAAATAGATCATCGTCCTTTTGTTGGCTATACGATTTAAAAATCCGTAGCTAATCGAGGATCATTTTGCTCAGAATAAATTGAAAAATAATTATTTTCCTGAAAAAATAATAATTTGAATCTAACAAACTTTTCTATTCGTTTAATATTTTCATATTTAGTCTGTTTCGTAATATAGGGAAATAGCTTCCTAGAATACTCAAAGATTTAAAAATAAACAACCATGTATCTATTGTCAAAACGTTACTTTCAAATTTTAATCTATTCGCTTCATTTAAAAAAAGAGACAACTTGAGTTTGATTTATTAAATAAAATAGTTATATACGAAACCCATGTAGTAGTTTCACGCAAATTAAGGATTCGATCAAGTAGCTTTTAGGAAAAATCTCCCAAAGTATGTGCTTCCAAATGAGGATCCTTAATCAAGGGACGAAATCTGAGATAATGGTAAAAAAGCAAAACATACGCAATCATCCGGATAGCATCTCAGCCTAAAATAACGTCCTCTAAATAGTGTAGCGCATCTAAAAGATGGCAGAATCACACCAACCTTCGAGACATTATTTTCCTTTCCAAACCTGGGTTAAAAAGATCCCAGAGGGTCATATTAGACGAGCGCTGTAGAGGCATCAGCTTCAAGTGCCAGAGAAGTGAAGAATCATCGTGCTCTTCCAAAAATCTCTTTTTCTTACTGACTCTCGTATCCGTGCGAAACTCTCACACTTTCTTAACCTTTCTCTTTTTAAGGTAAAAGCGGACCGTTAGTGGATGTAAGGGATTTTCTCCAAAACTGAAATACTTTGTAAATCCAAATGAAGATGGATTTAAAGAAAAATCTGAAAAATTAAAGGCTAGCGACCATCTTGCATACTTGAAATCTAATTAAAATTTAATTACGACGATGTAAT
The DNA here is from genome assembly GCA_000376725.2 of Ladona fulva. Taxonomy (NCBI): domain Eukaryota; kingdom Metazoa; phylum Arthropoda; class Insecta; order Odonata; family Libellulidae; genus Ladona; species Ladona fulva. Next base: position 1,052,316 of record KZ308261.1, read on the forward strand.
GACAATTAGAAACACTATCCTACATCAACTAATAAAATCTCGATTAAATGGAAGGGTCCACATTATTGTCAAATAATACGTTTTTTATATCCATAGCTATTATATAAATGAAAAGATTTTCATATATATACATTCGTATGTATGAAAAGGTATATGTATATGTACCACGCAACATAAGATTATGCGTGATTTGCATGAAAAACATTCTATTATTAATGTTACTTTAATATATTTATTTAATACCATACTTTTATTAACTTGATTTAATGTAATTGTTTCTAAAATTAAAATGAAAAAATTGACTTTAACAAATATAAAATAATAGTGTGCCAAAATGCTAGAGTTATGTAACTATGCAATGAAGTTACTCCCTGTAAAGAGGTAAAGTAGAATGCGTCGAAGCAATGTCAAGAGGTCCATGAAGATAACTTTCATCTGAAAGATTAAAATTTGTCACAATGGCACCTATTTACACACAAATTAACCTACGCCGACAAGTGCACCGTCAGCAAAGTCAAAAATTAAAAAGATCCACAGTCAGCAAAGTCAAAAGTCGACAAAAATAATTTTCGTTACATGTTTGAATATCTTCCTTAAATTTCTGCGCCGTGCTGATCTTCCAGAAATTTAAAAAGGATCGTCTATTTTGAGCCCTTTCAAAACTTCCTGGCGTAAGATATCGAAATCCCCAACCCCATTCTGGGGTTCGAGTGATTAACGACTTCGACAGAAGCTGTCCGCATTCCACGTTTGGAAGGGCAGTCTCGTCAATTTAAATGTCTCCGTGGCTTAAGAAGAAAGGTGTAATAAAAAACTTCAGGTTGTCGTAGAGATATTTACATAATAACTGAATTATGTGCCCATATTACCATTAATTCAGAGGAGATACGTAAAAGATTCGAGAAGCCTTACTAGTCCAATTCTGAAGGCTAATTCACTTCTTCATTTTCAGCAAAAAATATATTCAAAAAAAAATAAGGAGAAAGCGTAAAGCAATAAGAAACTGAAGGGACTCTGCATGTTATAGATATTTAACGCATAAATTAAAATTGATTCTGGGTCAATTTTTGCTTGTTATCCCCGCATTCATTAAATAAAAAAATAACGTCTATATTATGGGTGAAATTGAGACTACAAAGTCTCCTCTTCCATTTTGCTCAAAGTCAATTTAACTGAGATCTAATGAATAAAAAATAATAAAAAGTAACTACATTAATAGGAATAGAAACATTATTTATGGATTAAAATTAAATCATACCATTTATTTGTTAATTAATTACCTTCAGTGATTGCTTTACAGTCATAAACAAACAATTCATAAACAAAACAAGAATACAAAGGTAAATGTGGAAATGCAGATTTGAATGAATTACGATAAAAATCCCCTTAAAGGGTCAAATTGTTACTAAACAAGTGATAACGTTCCTCTTCCTCATGGTCAAGGGGTGAGTACAGCTTTAAAAATTATTTGCATAAGATAATTCTAAGTAGTGCTTATTTAATATAATGTGGTCAACTTTTTTTGCAGTTGTATAATACGTCGTAATTATTTATATTGAAATTTACTAGATCTTTAAGTTATATTTTATTGTAATGGAAAAATATTAATAAAGCATATACTTAACTACACACATTCCATTTACATGTGAATACCATATGGGATGTGTTAAATTTCAATTCTTACTTTTATGTAATTAGGGTTACCAAGAAACGAAAGAAATGGCGTTCAATAGGGAATAACAAGGCATATGAACCAGCCGAAATGCTATGTATATAATTGGAATGACCACGTCCTATCAACTCGAAAACGGGTTTCCCGTAACCTAAACGAGAAGAGTGAAAGGCAATGAAGGAACGACCACGGTGTTCATGTTTGTCTCATCTACGCATTATTACCTTCTTAGATGAAAAATATATACTACTCATTCAA
>KZ308261.1:1056371-1152675 GCA_000376725.2 Ladona fulva
CGTGCTTGATGAACATCCTCAACAGTAAGAAGCTACACTTCTCCTTTCACTTGTAAATTCTGTACCCACGCTCATTTAGAGCATTTAGGACTTGTCCCATTTGTCATTCCTAATTTCCTTTCCTATCCTAAGTCTTCAACTTTCCTATTGGAATTGTCATATGTCAAAAGAGAATTTCCTCCTTTGTATAACAACTTCTTTCATTTAGTTTCTAATCCTTTCATCCAACTCACAGATACTTTCTCTGTCTCTGTACTTAGAATACTTTTCCTTGTTTAGATTGAAATTGAATGTATTGTAATTGAGACATCTTAATTAATGCTACTGTAATTATTGAATTGACTTTGCTGTTTTCTCCACATTGTATCTATTTGGATTGATAGGTTGACCACCTTTGCTAGAATCAAGTTTTTGAATTTATTTCATTTTACTGTGGTTATTATGTTGGTTGTGATGTTTCCTTTATATTTAATTAATTTCCATTTAGAAGTTTATTTTAGCACTTGTATTTGAAATGTTTAAGTTTTTGTATTAATTTTTATTCCTAATTTATTATTCATTACTTTCTTACTATTGTAATGTTTTATCTTTGTTTTATATTTTCTTATTTCTTTTATTATTCTGTTTAATTATATATTACTACCTTCTTATATTTTCAAATCCGACCTCTGTTATTATCTGAGTAATTTGTAAGAATTATGCATTTTTGTCAATTTTTCCAGCTGTGTTGCTGATACTTTTCTTTTGCTTATTTTCCCCTTTTGTTTTAATATGTTTTATTAAATTTTAGTTGCCACTGTCAGTAGGTTTCTCAATATTTTCATGCCCCACTTCACGTGGATGTTTTCCTGCTGGGTTTTAATTTTTTCCTTAGTGCAGGATTAAGTTTTTTTAAACCTACATAATAGTTGCTTCTTTTATCATTTTTCTGTAATTCAACTTCTCTTTCTTTCTATCTGTTATGACTAAGATGATGAGTACTACTCAATCTTAACCTTAAATGAACATGTATTTATTATTATTATTCTAAATTTCTCATAGTTTTATGTGCACACATGTTTGTCATATTTTGTTGATTATGTGAATGTATTTTTGTAAGATATATTTTATTGACTTCTTTATGACTTTGAAATGCTTTATTTTAAACTGTATAATGACTGAATAAATTATTATTATATGTTTAAAAAATGAATATTTAACCTCTATCAGCTAGCCACATATGTTAACGTTGGCGAAAGATTGAAAGTATGAAAATTATGGCCTCAGGAGTATTAAAAAATAAAATAATGGACAAAATTTAACGGAAAATTTTTAATCGAATAATACCCATGAAACACGAGCATGTTATCCCCTTCAGCGGAGCTTGGTTACAAAGCGATGTCGTGACTGTCACCGTCGCCTCTGCAAATTAAGGAAAATCGGCCATACTGCGCAAAAAGTGTCGCGTAATTGCGGTGCAAATTTGTTTTGTGTTCGTTAAAGTGAATGCAGCAACCGTAGAAGTAATGCCCTCCGATATTTTCCGAAAACCCGAGCCACAATTCACTTTCGAGGATTACAGCGGCAGAGTAAACGAAATTAGCGAAACCAATTCGAGCAGGAGTTCGCAAATCGGCTTCTCCAGGAAATATGCAGGGAAAAACAAGGTGCGAGATACACATGTGGTGCAAAATTTCGGCGTGGGTGAAAGTAAGCAATCAAAATATCAAAGTGAAAGTTCGGGGGTCACTGGGGTTTGGGGAAGTTTTTGATGTTTCAGCGTACATACTGCGTCGAGGAGATTCTTCTCTCAGAATTTTGCTGTGAGAATTTGTTAAGGCAAACTCCGTAACACTAAGATTAAATATTTTATCTTGATGTTGCCTGTATAGGAAAAAAAACTGCACTAAAACGTGCAACCTGAGAGCCACTTTTGGCCATATGGTAGAAGGTGCGTGTTCCGTAAGACCATTCCTCCAATCTCTAATTTGTAGCATCTATTTTCGCAGATGTCCTTGCAGTATCCGATCCCTCGGTCTAAACGAATGGATGCATTATGTTCCCTACAACTTCCAAGAAAACAGCTCTTTATAACGGTTAACTAGCTCAGTTGAATATACAATAGATATAACTATCATCAAAAAAATACATAGACTTACATACATACAAATACATACTTGCTATAGACGCAATTTTCGATTTTCCGATAGTAGTCTCAGGCCAAAAAACCATAAATAGCACAGTGTAGGCGTGAACATTTAAAATTTTGTTTGATTCCTTCCACATAATGAATGTAAAATGAGGTTGAAATAATGAGTGTTAAATAATATTAAATAAATTATAAAACTTCAACTTCCAGCAACAAAATGAATAAGCTTACGTGCAAAATGACCTTTGCTGTCGAAGCAATTTAAAATTACTACTACTTTTTACTAATAGCAAGGAAATGCTGTTGCATATTTCTGTCAAGGTCATTTTATTGCAAATTCAAGCATTCGAAAACTACAGTAGGTATTTGTACAAATGATACAATAACGGACACCATATTGAAGATGTGATAGAAAATGTTCATTTGAAATTAGAAAAAAAGAAGAAATGAATGCGTTGTTTTATTAAAAATACAAACCTCCATAATGAGAAAAACGTAAAAGAGAGACCAAAAGCAGCGAACGCACAGTGTTCCAGAAAATGAAAAACTAATGAATTCTGAGGAATTAGGGAAAATTATGATTTCATTTCCAAATTCTTGTAAAACCTTAAATTTTAATTTTGTCCACTTTTGAATATCAGTCTTTCTTATTGAAATTTCCGCTTTCATAACTTGCGTTAATTAAACAGCCCTTGAGAGATTAAGCACATAAATACCACATTAATATATCCGTATTTAAATTTCCATATCCGTGAGGGATTAACCAAGCATCCAATAAAAAATGTATACTGTAATTGCCTGATTCATTTTTAATTACGGGTTAGATATTACCTTAATGTTCGTCAAAATTATCTCGGTATCCTATATTTTACTTTCAGTTTTACAGTAGTAGATGTGACCTCAGCTAGTGTATTACTAGTAGTAGTATTTCTATCACGAGATTATAAAAGGTAACAATGTGATGGTAAATTTTTAGTCAAAGAGAATAGCGGCTTAAACGTGTATGTCTTCATAGAAATAGCATCCGGTAATGCATTTCATTTTCATTTTTCAAAATTCTGCGTGATAGGCATAATATTTCAAGTTAAATTTACGAGCTTCTAAACCAGCTTTCCCTGGAAACAAATAGTTCCACTATTATCGAATGATAAAGTTTATTACAGAATACGCAGATAGCTTTTGGGACACACACGAGAAAGGCGTGATTATAAAACGAGAGAGGATACAAAGAAAATCCACCAGGTTAGTTTTGGGTAGGGATGATAAGAGGGAGAGTGTTTCAGGAATGATTAAGGAGTTACGATGGGAAAAACTGCAGTGCAGGCGTAAAATAAGACGGCTTGGTAATTCCTATCAAATTCAAACCGGGAAACCGTCACTTTTGTACACTTAGGGAACTCAAGATCAGGCTACGAGAACTAGATTGTATTGTCAGGGGCCACCAAAAGTAAAAGATGTATTCCCAAAAAACAAAGAGGACAGACATTTGCTTGTATACTTCTTAAATAGGACAGTGAATTAGTGGAAAAATTTACTTGTGGATGTTTTCGAACCTCTTCCCAGCTTCGTAATAAATAGAATAAGAAAAATGTCCGGGTAATTAGATAGGTAGTTAATGTGGAGTAAATGTAATGTAAAAAGCATTCCGTGAAAATATATTTGTGATAAGATATTGCGTATAGTAAAGTGAGGTGATTATGGTATGGTTAGAAACTCTAATTAACGCATACATTTTTGTAACTGTAATTTTGAAATTGTGTGATAAGGTGCCTTCGGGAGGTTTTGAAGGGGTCTTCCTCCCGATTAATCTGAATATTAGACAGAAAATTTCCCCCCTCGCATAAGTTAATTATGACTATGATTTCATAATTCTATTTGAATGTTATGTATTGTGCTATTTTGGGGTTACTATTGTTTAATTATGATCGATGAATGATGCATAATTATGTATACAAGGAGCGGGATCCACATTGCATATAATATCTAAATAGAATCTATCGAGGTAGTTGGCACTTTCTTGAAGTGTAGTGTAAGGTAATTAAGCAAAATTATTTAGTTGCATTGGGTTCAAAAGATTCACTAATGTACACTGCTACCAGTTCTGGCTTTTAAATTAAAGTAAACAAACCGACATGTTTAATTAACTGAAGATGAGAATGAATAATTTTCCTGGTAAAAACATAATTCGGTTAATTACGGCGAAAGAGGCAATCACAAAAAGCTGAACTTTGGGATGGTATTCAATTCTGAGCTTTGTGTTATGGATAATACACTTCATTAAATGAAATGCAATTTCGAGAGGAATTAACACCAATGAATATAATCTGAATATGAATTAAAATAATGAATATGTCAATAAATATAATTAGCTCTCACATATTTTTTGTGGTCGTTTAAAGACACCTGAAGAGGCTGTTTGTATGGTGGACATTTTTTTATATATTCAGATGATGACTTTATAATTCGAAACCGGTTGTGAAAAATGCAATAATATTTTATGAGAAAATTAACTAACAATTTTTACCTCGCTGTATTAATTTGTGACTGTTTAACGTTATTTACATTCATCGAATCACGGTGCGGGTTGGGTCTGTTTATTTTTCACGGATGCACATTGCGGAGCAGGCGTGTCTAAAATTGCTCAAGTCATCAGCTAATTTGAACTGTGAGACATCCTGATATTCAAGTCTACGTAAAGAAGACAGTGGTCGAATTAGGTCTCCCTGGAATGAGTAATTCCACTTATTAATAGCTCCTTGACTATCAAGCGAAAACGATTCCAGCAGATAAATACGGAAGCTTTCATATGTTTTATCTCCCAACTATCTGCGCGGTATCTTGTTCTTCCGGTACATCTGGCGTTATTATTTTTTCTAATTTAATCGCGTTCTGCGGCTTCAGAAAACACTCATCACGGCACCTTTCCCTTCGAGGGTGACATTTTAGGTCGAGATTAACTGCACCCGCTCTTCCGCTTGCCGCGGCACTTGAAAAAAAATCGTACCTGATGCGCCGCGAGCATTCTATCATAATGGGTTTAGCTGCTGTTTTTATAATGGCGGATGCAATTTATGGTTCACGCACGATGCAGGCTGTAAATCCTCGCGGTAAAAAAATTGTTAGCCCTAGAGTGAATTTATTCGCTCCAGGAAGCGAATTATGCGTCATTTACTACAGCGCGGCGAAAAATTTATTCGAATAGCCCCAAACAATTCTGTATAAAAAATAAGTAGAAACTGCTCTAATTTCCAGGTAAAAAGTTAACAAGGAGGGGATAATGGAAATCTGGGTTACGATCAGGAACAGTACGACACATAAAAATCCGTTTCCTTGAATTGGTAGAAGTGTTAATTTAATGCACTCAGTGTGAGAAATCCAAGTAAAAGTTCTGCGGAAAAAAATTGAGACACTGCGGGAGGACAAAGTTTCCACAGAATTTTTCGTTAGAAGTTAAATAAAGTAAGGAAACGATCAGTGTATAGTGAAATATAAATGGAAAATGATTGCTGCACTACATTCTATAACATTGAATTTTATGAAATCCCACATTATAGCTGAGTCCCAAACATACGCATCGTACTATGGGTTTATTTTAAATTAACTTTCTGAAATCTTTCTGTTTAGTCCATTACAAAAGTTATATGGAGTAATATTCGTTTGTTTGATAGGTAACATAGATAAAGGGAGCTATAACTGTTAAGGATTTATAGCAAAGATGTTCTCGTTGAAAGAAGTAAAAATATACAACACCGAGAATGCAATGCAAAGTAAGATTATTGGGAAAACAATAATACTATGCTAAGGTATAAATAAAAATTAGCAAAAGAAATTCATCGTAATCCTGTCGTAAAATGGATTCTTATAAGGTATTCACAATTTAATAGTTACATAAGTGTTCTACCTTTCGGTAGGTCCGTGTGCCCTAATCTTCCCTATTCATAGCCATTTCTTTCGTTACCTGGTAACTTACCTCACCCTTTATGTCATCTAACATTTTTTGCCTTTGCCTTCCCACCATATTGAAGATGTGATAGAAAATGTTCATTTGAAATTAGAAAAAAAGAAGAAATGAATGCGTTGTTTTATTAAAAATACAAACCTCCATAATGAGGAAAACGTAAAAGAGAGACCAAAAGCAGCGAACGCACAGTGTTCCAGAAAATGAAAAACTAATGAATTCTGAGGAATTAGGGAAAATTATGATTTCATTTCCAAATTCTTGTAAAACCTTAAATTTTAATTTTGTCCACTTTTGAATATCAGTCTTTCTTATTGAAATTTCCGCTTTCATAACTTGCGTTAATTAAACAGCCCTTGAGAGATTAAGCACATAAATACCACATTAATATATCCGTATTTAAATTTCCATATCCGTGAGGGATTAACCAAGCATCCAATAAAAAATGTATACTGTAATTGCCTGATTCATTTTTAATTACGGGTTAGATATTACCTTTATGTTCGTCAAAATTATCTCGGTATCCTATATTTTACTTTCAGTTTTACAGTAGTAGATGTGACCTCAGCTAGTGTATTACTAGTAGTAGTATTTCTATCACGAGATTATAAAAGGTANTCCACCTTTTCTAGTTTTTCCCCATCCACCCTGACCGTTAACTTAGCCTTCTTTCCCTTAGTGAATCTCATTACTTTAGTTTTACTTACGTTTATTTTCATTGCATATTCCCTTGCCTTATCGTTTAGTGCATTTACTAGTATTTGTAAACCCCTTTCGGAATTGCACACAATAGTTTTATCGTCTGCATATCTTACTGACTTTACTACTTTCCCTCCAACATTCACTCCCTTGCTTATTTCTTCCCCAGCTTCATTCACCATTTCCTCTGCATATATATTAAAAAGCGATGGTGATAATGGGCATCCTCGTCTTACCCCTCTCCCTAACTCTGTCCATTCCGACTCCCCCTCAGCTTTTCTAACTCGCGCTGTTTGATTTAAGTATACATTTTGCACCAAACTCCTATCTTTCCAGTCCAACCCAATTTTCTTTAAAATTCCCATTAATTTTGCCCATTGAACTCTATCGAAAGCCTTTTCAAAATCGACAAAACATGCACATATATCCCTTTTAAATTCCAGGCTTTGTTCTACTAGCACCCTCATTACCCCGATTGCATCCCTCGTTCCTTTCCCTTTCTGAAATCCGAACTGGTCTTCTCCGATTTTCCCCTTAATTTTTCCTACAATTCTTCTATTCGCTTCCTCCTTTCCTCTTCATTTCTACCTTTACATTTTCCAACTTCCCTTTCCTAAGCATTGTCGTAACATTCCAGGTTCCCGCCCTTGTTTCCTTGGCCATCTTCTCTCTTCTTTTCTTGTCGTTTCCTGGGTAAGGGTTTCGTGGAGTGACGGCCGAGATAGCCTTACTCCTATCACTGCCGGGCACGACACTCCCCGTAGAGGGATGAGTCCCGTTTACGCCACTTACAATATTCTTATATTGGCACATCATAATTGCTTGGGATAAATATGGTAGTCGAGGTGGTTTCCTTTCGCCTTCCTCAACCTTTCTCTTAACGTGACACCACCATCACCCATAATGGCCGCCCCGCTGGGGTACAGCCTCACTGAGGCAAAGACGCTGCGTAGACCACCTTTCGTCTGGCCCCTACCTATTGACCATCCTGGCATAGGTGACCCTACCAGGAACATAGTTCCCTTCCAGATACGCTCTCTAGGTCATAGGAACATGCAAGCCCTTCCAGCACGTCAAGGTTGTAGTCAAGAGAAGGGAATTTAATAGTATCAATACCTAATGATTTGGATCGGTTATTTTCCTAATTGTACGCGCATTTAAAATACATTTTGTTAACACGTTCACTGCGGATCACTCCGCCGTTGGAGTGATAAATGCATTGGAAATGGTGGAATCCGCGGTGAACGTGTAAATTTGAAAGGTTAACCAGAAATTGAAGAAAATATTGCAGCGAGATGGTTCTAATACGCCAATAAAGGCGTATTGAGACAAAAATTAAATTTTAAATTCTGAGATAACTGAATCTGAATAACAATTAAATGATAAGTTAGAAAAATTTTCAATTTTGAAAAGAATTTTGAGCTATTCCGGATAATATTTGTTTACTTTTGCTGAGATATCTTGAGAACCATGAAGTTTGTAATTTAACAACATCAATTCTATTTAAAGATGTTCACAGCCTCGATACTTTAAAAATGCTAACAATCTTTCAAAAGAAATCCTTCTTTATTGCTGAAACACATGCACAGGTACACATATACCTATAAAAATCCATATGTTTATACGCATACATACGCGTAAACTTACATAAAAAGAGACATCGCTTGTTAACAAAATTAATGTAAATAAACGTACAGGTGTACATCTTTCCGTAACTTATAAGTCTATGGGGAGTTATTTTCCGTTTCATTTTCCAATAAACTGGTAAGTTTATTTTAATGAGGAAAAATCTCTGTAGAGAGAGCAAAGATGTGTACAGAAAATCGTGAATGAACACTTGAAGTGTTTTCAGAGAAATTTTTCATTGACTCACGCAGAGTTAATTAATGTTAATTACAGTGAGCTCTGCAGTAAAACTCTATAATCGATACTCCCTTTGAAGAATGAAAATCGCAAATTAGTCATTTACATTCTTTTTGATGTACCTATCAAAAGATTTTGCGGCGCAGTAGCGATCTAATTGCCTTCTCCAATGTTACTTTAACTCAAAAATATTACAGGGAAATACGTTTAAGGCTATAGTTTTACGCGGCATATGTAGCGCGCACAGTTTTCAGAATACAGGTCAATAACGAAGAATGGTAAAAGGAATTGGGCTGACCAAGTGTCTTCAGATTGCTTGTAAATGTCAAATTTAATGAATTCACGAGGCAATTAATTCCCTCCAGCGTCCCCTTAGTGGTGCGCATTGGCTAAAGAAATACAAAAAACAACATTATAGGCAATACTTCCCCAAAATTCTTCGCTACCCCTAAAACATGCAGTTAACGATGGGGAAAAACTTCCGAACGCCCACATGGCTGACAACTGATAAAACACGACCTCGTAAAACTTTTTCTAAGTCGCAGAAATCCCTCCAAATCCCTCGCGGTGATCCAAGACTTTTTCATTAGCTGCACCGCTACTAAAGAACTATGTAAACAAAATGCGAAGATAGCACCGGCGCTTAAAAGGATGGACATTTGGCGAGCGATAAGGGCTTAAAAACTCCAACGGCGACTTCTTCGCCGTCACGTCACTCCGAGCATTCTTCCCAAGGTCACTACCCCCCTTCACGTCAACTTTTTCACGCTTTCAGAACCCACCAGCACCAAGGGTGACCCTCTTCACATTCCTTTTTCCTTCCCGTTGAATTTCTTTCTGATTTGTGGAAAACGTGAGCGGTTGTCTCGGGATGTCCGAGACTTCAGCGTCCAACGGAAAAACCATCAATTTCCGGAGTGAGCTAACCTTCTGTCCTACGCAATGGACTAGAGTTACCCTCCTCATTCCTATGTCTTCTCCAACTTCAATTCCTTTCGTTTCATCACTTTCTAAACAGCTCTCCCTTCTCCTCTCATCTCCCCTTCCGAGTAATTTAGTAGCTTATCCCAATTTCAGTCGCCACCCTTGATTGCTGGCCTACAACACCGGACCAGCTCCGTCTCCGAGTTCTTCTCTCTGCATTGTATGAGATCTTTAAAAAATTCCCATATTCCCATCGAACTAGCCACTCACAGTTTCTTGAATTTAATCTTTCACTGATGCAATGAAAACTCAATCCTACAAGTACACCACGAATAAAGCTAATATTTTACGCGCACATTACCTACTTTTAAGAACTAAGAGTTTACAAGCAAATTTTCTAAGATATAGCTGATGGATGAACCCGTACTATGTGAAATTTTATAGAAGATGGGTCGAAGAAAATAAATAAAATTCTAGTAGATTTTGAATCTGTGGATGAGCTAGCCTATTGAACGATTTGTATAGCTATTTTGGAAATGTAATGAAAATATGGTTGCACTTTATTTGTTATACGACTTAGCAATAGGTTTAAAGTTTCACTTTCAAATATAATGATGAAGTTTTAAGTAATTTTGGTCGCTTTCAGTCAGAAACAAGAGAATCACAGTACCATTTATGCTCAACTCATATTTTTCAATTTTTCAGTTGCAAAAAGAATGAGAATGTAATCATTCCTTACCTAGAATTATTTAAACCCGGAAAACTGTGTTTATTCTTTATCTATGCCTCTATAAGTACCCTGCTGGCCCCCCTTCAGCGCGTGGAAGGGGGTACATGCACCATGACAATATTTCCCTAATAGATTACTTTCGCTTATCGTTCGCGGAAAAAATGACTTCTTGAATCGATTCGTTCTAGTATCTATTTCCCCGATCATCATCGCAGTATCAAAACGGCCTATGTAACATAGTGGACGCATTATATCGGCTACATAATGTGTGAGCGTGCTTTCTCCGGAAGGAATTTTTCCGTAAAGGACAAGTTTTCGTTATATACAGGTCCCGCTATACACAAGTTTCACTGTGTAAGTCATATATAAAGGAAATCTCATGTTGTGATGCTCTTCTCCGTGGAAAATTGCCATTTCTAAGGAGAGAACAACCTCTATATGTGACTTCTTTGGATACATAGCTTCTCCATTTAAGCCATGTTCTTCAAAATACCAAAACAATCTTTTGACTCTTATTTCCTTCTAATAATTTTTTTCCAATAATTCCTTTCTAATAGTTTCCTTCTAATGACATCTTGTTCTGTAATGTTATCTTTCGGGCATAGTCATCTAGATCTTGCCTCATTGATTGTCTCCTTATATTTGCTACCTAAAATTACTTTTCAAATCCCATTTCATTTTATAAATGCGATATAACCTTACTACCGAAATATTTCCAAAGAAAACTAAGCTACACACATTCTACCAGAAATCGCGAATTAGAAGTTTCCATGAGTGACTTCCATTAGTTTCCAAAAGGTTTGTCTGAAGGAAGGAGGCTTTTGAAGCGGATACAATGCAATACTTTAATCCTTGCGGATCCTATAAAGAATCTTTACTTTCTGAAAGAAAGAATACAACGCTTCAAGTTGGAAAAAAGTAGAAGATGACGTGGTGAATCGTATGGAAGAACCCGTGGTCTACGTTTCATCCGAAATTGCTTTTCCTCTTGAAGGTAAAAGCCATTTATAAACCAATCATCGAAGCTTTTAGCTGCCATTCAGACTTTCTTGCTCGAAGTTGAGAATGGCTTTCACCTGTTACTGGAAAATGCTACAGGATTTATGAAGTATGAATTAAGGAGGTATCGTTTAGATTACCATATAAATCTACTATTTGATACTTTGAAATTCATAGTGGCTTATTATTTAATTTTAATTTTCAACTTTAGATTACTTTCTCCAAAAGATTCAAGGATTTCAGATCACACTACCGCACAGAGAAGAAAAGAAAAAAATTTACTAATTGAAAACAAGGATCATCTAAGCTACTTATCTAAACTGAAATACACACTGATGAAAATTGACACTTCTACGTTATGTAGGCCTCTTTCACGTTACTTATTTCCAAAAAAATTACGAATGTATAAAAATTTTAAACTAAAACATTTAGATTTTTATTGTACGAATTTGAAACTCTTAGGGCTTCTTATTTTCAAGTAAATTTAAGATATATAAATAGTTATGAATACATTTTTTCTTAATTGAATTTTCCACAAAGCCAGCAGAATCACATTGATTCTTCGAGGAAAGTATATAGTAGTTTTTAAGACGCAATTTAATTGGCACGCTTAATTTCAGCATTCGTATTTCATAAGTATAGACTTAACTTTTAAGCCTACAAATTAGTGATCTCCTTTGCACATTTTTATCCTTATCTTTTATTTTTGAGTAGTCTAAGGCAAATAATACAAGAAAGAATAAGCTAATTAATCTCCTTCTCACCCTTATAAAGACATCTGTTATAGTATAAACGATGGTTTTAAATATAATGTAAGAAGTAACGTTTAATATTTGATGAACCAAAGAATCGATAGGAGCAATAAAGAAGAAATCTATGAAGAGGCTTGAATAATTGTTATTGTCTTAAACACACATAAAGTTATGAACACTATCAATGTAGAAAAGATGTCATCATTAAGTTTAACTATCCGCTTACGTTGCTAAGTAATCTTTTACTAGAATAACGTGTCATACTTTAATTAATTAAGCTACCAGAAAGAATTAACAATTTAATTATTCTTCACTTTCTGTTTTAAGATGGTTAAATTATTTCATTCACCAAACGAGCATCTGCTGTGTTTTATGCTCATATGTAGAAGTTTTTCCTTCCGAGCTATCTAATCTTTTCCGATTTACCGACCTTCTAGACATAAAAAACCTTCATTTAAACCCTCCGCTAGCCTTCTGAACCATTTTCATCCATTTCTTTCCTGGCCTTAACGCCCACTCTCTCGAGTTCTCACCCTTTGAATACTCTCGTACTTTAACACTCTCGGGTGATATCTTCCACTCTTGTGTGCTCAACGACATTTGCTATGCCTCCGAACGCTCTATCGGAACTTAACAGCCAATGTCCACACGACTTCCGCCGAGTCTAGTTTTTGCTGCCGTTAATATAAATCTCTCGAAGGCTCTTCATGTCTTTAGAACCCTTTCTCCTTGTCCTTTATTTATCTCGGATTGCTCTTCCCTCTTTTGTGGGCCCCTGAAATCTTTTCCATTACTACTTCTTCCTTTAATCTTATATATCACTCACACAGAAATGGCTTTCCTTATCGGAAACACCAGCGTAGTTCCAAAAAAACTGCTCAAACGTGTGCAGAAGTTAATATAATAAACTTTAATGTCAGACAATGAAAGAAAAACCTGCTAGAAAATAGAAGTTCCGGGTTAGAATTTCAGTACTCTCAGGCTTTATTCATTCCTGCTTATTCTTGAGAAAATATCGTTTCTTTTTTAAAATGTAAGTAACTAAAAGTGTACTATCACATACTAAGCAAGCCTATTTATATTGTAACATTATGAAGGTAAGATAGGAAATGCTCATGAGAAATATAGTTAAACGTTATTCGCTTCTTTCCTCTATTGCTTTGGAAAATTAAAAGTCGTGTCTCCTCAAATTAACGTACAACAAATTGATGGTAATGTAAGAATTTCAACAATTCACAGTTTGGGTTTCATTTTCTTCAGAAATTAAATACATGACTGTCGAAATTTTTTGAGTGAATGAAGTAAAGGTTTTGCAATTAAAAACAGTATATTGAGATAACTTAAATATTTCTTTACGCATCCACGTCGACTTTTCTCAGCATATCCAATAAAACGAATCTGAATCACCATTACACAGGTGATAATTAAAATAAATCTTCAAAGTAGATTTAATGAACATGATGGCAAAATAACAAGCCTCAAAAGTTTTTGCGAAAGGAAAGGAATAGATGTATCAACGAAAGGAAACATATTTAAATGTGATCTTAAATATTAGCTAATGTATCAAAGAGATTTTGAAGTTTTTCATTGATCGCGTCATATTTTCGTTTGGTTTATTTCGAAAGTATTAAGCGTAAATTGCAATTTGAATTAATCTGTCCCTTGTTACTTATTTGGCGCACTATAAACATGCAAACTGGATTTCACTTGAATATTCAGGTGAAGAATTTAAAGAAAGATCATGCAAGGCTTCTTTAATACATATACAACACGATTAGAAAGTACTTTTTTCTTTTCAATGCATTTACATTTGAACCAATACAAATAAGCAGAAACATACAGAAAATATTAAATGAATCGGGTGCTATTTTCAGCTCTTCATCAAACGTTAATATTGGTAAATATTGCAGCCCTTACAAATGGTTTTAAGAGTGGGATTTCTGAAAAAGTGACCGGCAAATACTTCGATTCCCATTAATATTACTATATTATGTTCGCGGATAACGATTTTATATCAGTCATGAGAACTTATATTAAACCTATAATTCATTTTCAGATATCAGAAGGCTTAGCTTCCTGAGTGATGGACATACCATAAATTCGAAGGAATAAAAATCGAAAGGGTTATGGATTATCGAAGGCTCTTCAGATTGTATGAGAATTTCATTTTCAGTTACGTCGACATTAAGTGATATATTTTGGGCAGAGATAAATCATGAAAACATTTATAGACCAGTTAAAAAGAGATTCTGATGGACAAAGAAAGTTATGTAACCAATCCAAAACTTATATAAGCGGGAGATCGGCGTAGGGCACGATGTATTGATAGATGAAATGGAAGAGGGAGATTGAACTTTCTAAAGATGTCAACTATACATGATATGATATATCAAATCACAAAACAGCATTATTAAACCGAGGTATCCCGTCTGCGTAAGCTTTCTCATAGAAGGAATTTTTGATTTATTTCTACATTTACGTAAATTGAATATTATCGACAGAGAGAAATTTATAAACGTAATTTTATACCAGCAGATACGATAAAGAGGTAGTAAAAGGAAAGAAAAGAACTAAACAAACCTCTTAAAACATGAGAGATAAAACAAGCACTTTGTAATTTTTTAATCTAAGGAATTGGCTAAACGTTGACAAATTGCCGAGAGTGATTAAACGAATGAAAATAGAATACCTTCGATAATTATCCTCAAGAAATCATCTTTAGTTAAAAATTTGCCTCAATGATATTTATAGAAGCATTCAATTAATCAAATCCATTGTAACCAAATTGTTGAAGGTTGCCCCTTGATTGAAATAAAATTAGTATCCTCACGGTGGTCTGGATTCATCAGAATGATACCTTTGCTAAATTATTAAAACAACCTTCGATGAAAATAAGCAATAAGAAGAGTGTAGTCCACATGAATGATTTTAGACGAAGAATGGAAAGAGGAGTCCGCCGCAGCTGGGACTCGAACCCGGATGACCCAATTGCCGCTCTGCTCCATCGTGGCAGTTAAATGGTCGAAGCAACCGACTGGAAATTGGGAGATCCGGGTTCGAGTTCCGGCTAAGGCAATTTTCACTTTAATTTCTTCAACCATAGAGAACCAAGCGATGAACTGTCCTAATGTGTCCTGTTTTAACAAAGAGAATGTCCCGATTTAAATATAATGAGGTATTACCAGTCAAGCTAGTATTTCTACGAAAATCTTCTGAGCAGCATCAGCTCTTCAAGTTCCCTCTCAACAACTACCCACCTGCTCTTTGCCTTTCCCCGAAGCTAAATCCTATCCCAGGAAATGTCTCCAGCTGTTAACCTCACAACCAACTCCTCCATCCCTACCTTCCCTCTCCCTTCCCATAAAATCACTATCTTAAGCTTAAAGGCTTAAATCCTAAGGATTCCTTTCCATATCCTATCGATCCAATCATGTTCCATGATTTCCGTTTTCGATTTTTTCATTTTCCAATCCGCCAACGGTGACTCAATAGAGGAGATCCTTTCAGAAAATACTCTAACAGGAAAATCTCTTTCCGCACGACATACATCTCCTGCTATATTGCAAACGGAAATGTTTAAGTAATGCACACAAAAGCAGAATCATAGAGGGTATCATGCCTTTAAATCAACTCTTCACTGCGATATGAAGTAGAGGACTATACAAACGGCATTGATGATGAAGACTCAATTAAGCTGTACACTCGCAGATGCTTTACAATACGTGCTTCTTCGCCATGCGTGTTGTGCCACGAGAGAACGAGAGAAAATCAATGCAGAGGTGGGTTTTATCCCCATCGTATCGTGCTGAAGGATTATTCGCAATACGTAGATGCGATCAAAATTCAATTAGTTTTTCAAGATAAAACTTTTAATTGAATACATACATTGAGTACATTCTCGCATAAAGTTTGAAGACTTCTTCACCAATCTATGAAATGCAGAAGCCTCAACTAATCAAATGTTTATTTCTACTTGAAATTCCTTAATATTGGTACATTCCTCTCTTATGACACGATATAAAAGCGAGCGGAAGATATATTCCGTTTCATTAAGGATATTTCGAGATAAATAAATTCACTTGAGGCTGATCCTGCAGTTCTTAAGATCAACAAATCAAGATTTATCCAGTACATAGATACGATAGCGCAAACCTGGGTTTAATTGTCTAAATAAATATGTATAGCTTAGCATTCTTCTTAGCTTGAGTAATATATTTAAATCTCTCGACTAAAAAATTTTGAATTATGACAAGTAGTAATGGCAAATATATTCTATTGGAGGCATAACTGATTACAATAGAAAACGAGAGAATTAGCTACTATTATTTACAGAAACCCGGTTCATAGGTATTTCTTCCTTAAATTATAGAGGTAATGGATTATCATCAAATTACGAATTTACTTCTACTTTAAGCATCCTTTAATATTGACGCAGTTTTTGTAAACAATAATTACCGAAATTCTTATGTTCGAGTGAGGAACAGGAAAAATCAACTTAATATCAATTTAGAGAAACATAAAGAACTAACTCTATATATAAATTAAAAAACATCAATTTGAAAACGATAACGGTTTAATTAGAGTCATTTGATCTTCTTTGTTATGAGGTATCAAATAGTAACAACTACCTTTAATAATTAAATCACTTCACGGATTCGATCCTATGTAGTTCATTGCCGAAAAGGGAGGTGATTTAGCCAGCTACGGGTAATATAAGCTTACTGAGAATATTATAAAAGAAGCCCACATAAAATTTTCAAAAGTAGATATACCCTATTAGTATTTCCCCAATTTTGCATCCAAAAATACTAGATAGATAGGATTGAAATAAAAACTTAAGGATTCTACTGTAGGTATTCCGGAAATTTAAAGCCATTAAGGGATTTCACCAATTAGGTAGTGGTATTGAGGGAGTGCGTTAGCAAAGGGTAAACAGCCATTGTTGCGGGGTTCCTTCGGTAGCCATTTCGATTTATTCACTACATCGGTGAAAGGCAAAAAATAGAGTTCTAACTTAACACAAATAAGATGCTACATTTACTAAATAATAAGAGAGTCAGCTTAGTGTGTCAATGAACGAGACCTGACATTATCAAAGTATCAACAGCGGGATCGTGCAAAGGAAGCATTCGCCACATTTATTTCTTGAGGAGCATAGCCTCTTTTCATGGTTTATTTCTGTAACAAAAGCCGTATAAAATAACAAAACCACTCACAGTTTCAGTCTAAAAAACCGCGACGATTCATTACTCAGGGCAAATTCTCTTCCACAGTTGCGGGCTGGGCGCAAAATGAGAATTGTCCGCATCAATTACTCTCGTCCTCATTTGGAAGCGGACGCAAAACCGTGACTGGCACACGTGATTCCTACAGAAACCCAAAAGATCATTTTATTGGTCGATTGTTAATTTTCGCGCAGAATTCGTTCCGTCGCTCATTCACTTACGCGTGAGACATCCGTGCCAAAAAAGAACCCCCACCGGCTTTTCCTTTCACTACGGTTTCTTCTTTATTGGCTTTTCTCCCATTCCTCGAGGGGAATTCTGGTAGTGACGGAATAAAAGATCTGACGAGAAAGTAAACTCTAAGATTTCACATATTTTTCTCCTTTTATTTCGAACTCGTTCGGGGAATGCCTTCCCGTTCTGTCGCTTTTAAGCCGCAGTGAGAGACAAATTTGTAATGGCGAGGGATTAGGTTTCCTCCGCTTTCCAATCCGGGAGACAATTTCTCCTAGTTTTACGGGAGCTCTTGACTGCGTAACATCCTCTCTAGGAAAAGCAACCTTACGTCATCCTCCCGAAGAATTCATTTTGCTCTTTATTAGCGGAAACCGACGTTTTAGAAGATACTCCGGAAATAGTTTCTGAGGCTAACGCGTGAATTGTGAACATGCTCCAGCTCGGCTGTCTAGCGGCAGACGCGGAGCTTTTTCACGTTCGATTTCCTCTTGCGAATTTCCGCGTCTCTTTGTTCAGTCTAAACCCTTTTCTCCCTTTAGAAATAGTGCAAATGACGTTTCATTTAGACCGAATATTAATCACGCGCAAGGCGGAGAACTATAGGGTAGATTCAGAGCGAGAAGTACACGGACTTCATGTAAAATTACTCAAATAAGCGAAGATAAAAACCGAACGACGTTGAAGTACAGAAATATTACTATTAAAATATTGCCCCTTACACCAAAGTAAAGGTTTTTAATTTAGACCTAATATTAATAAATGTATTTAAATATTGCTACAGTGTGACAAATGCCACGTAGTGCCTTAATCTCTTAACATCAGCTTAATCTTAACACATAAACATTAGAAAATATTTACATACACCTTACATATAGCCAACATAATTAAAGTTTATGCTATATTCACAGTACTTGTAGTCCCTTTCCGTCAATCAAAATCATTTACCCTATTGCACGAATCTTAGCGGATAGTTATAAAGTGAAAAGTTAACATTATTTCTCAAGCAAAAAAAAAATCTGAACTTATCAACTTATTATTAGTCATTATAGCTACATACTATCTAAAATACGACACCCAAACAGCCAAGTGAACTGTGCGTTCTACTTTGGTGAAAGCGGTCCGAAGTTCGATTCCCGGATGGTGTTCGAGTATCGAGCACTTTTAACGATGCCATTATTATCTGAAATACGATTACAAACATTACTCTATTATAATGAATGATAACCACGCACAAGAGAGAAATAAGAGACCTTACAAAACAATTCTCTAACTTAAGAAACAGTTCTTTAACTTAATAAACCATAACTGCCCAATTTGAGGAGGGATTCGGAAAATATTTCAATATGGAATCATTCATAATTCTTGCCTTAACCATAAAAATTTCGGCCATAATTTTGAAAAACAAGCATCATTTTAATACTGAACAAAATAATATATGCATACATAGTATATAACGATCTAGGTCTTGCTTCGGATAATCAGGAAATAGTTATTAGGTAAGTAGAATATAAAAAATGTTAAATGGTTATTTTAGAAAGTTTATATAAACTGTACTATTATTGTAATTTTTTGCATGCTTGTTTTTATCCTTCTTGTTTAATGTCGTGTCCTATTCTATTAACCTTATTCCTTTGTATAATTTTTGACTAGTTTTGTTAGAATCATGTAGGTTTTAGGTTTTTATTTCGTTACTTAAACATAATTATGACTAGCTTTATATAATGTGATGATAGATTGATATTGATTGTAATCGACGATGATGATATATCTCTATGTTTTCTGTCAGTATTAACAGTATTAACAAGCGAACATTGAGGGTTTAAGATAGCGAAAGGAGGGCCAGCGTCAATGTAAGTTTCATGTAATAGATATTATATATTTCCTTCGTAATGGGACAAATTAATTAATTCTTCATTCGTCCGTAATAAAGACTTATCAACGTATCTATAGAGATAAGGAAGTATGAATCCGGTAGAGTTACTCTCGGAAAGAATTACGCAATCATCGCAAATAAAAAACTATCAAGGGCGAGCAAAATGCATAGGAAGAGCTGTGATGCGATTTCCGTTGACGAGATTCTATTTGGACTCTGTTGAGAATTACGGCGAAGGGAAGCGAGTCCAATTTTCACCTCGCCGGAGACATTTGGGTCGTCTTGGGAGTTGGGCGAGTCGTTAGAGAGGTATTATTCGATTCTCCTCCGCATGATCTTCCCGAAATAATTAATGGAGATACTAGCAAACGTTCTCTCACTCCCCCCCCCCCCATCGAGAGCCAACTTTTCAAGGAGTCCATACTTATGAAAATTCCATTTATTCGTCCCGTAAACAAAAAGGAGAAAGATTCAATACAATGCGGATGGAAGTTTATGATTGGTTTCTATTAGAATAATTAATATGTTTACGGTGGTATACATCGCAATTATTATAATAAATTATACTTATTTTATTATAATATATTTATTATTATATTTACTGTGCATTGTCACCATAAACAATGTTGGCTTTACAATTACACACAACTAATTGCTACATAAATTATTAGTCCCACAGATATAGGCTGGAAACTAATGTCGTACCATCAGTATTAAACATATAAAAAAGAAAAAGTATCAGCTATTTTGATAATTCCTCATTAAGGATACAAGATCTGCCGTTTATTGCTTTTCACAAATACTGACATATATCGTTAGTTTCTGTAGTGTAACATATTCAAAATGTGGAATTAATACTAGTGGAAAAAAATATCTTCTGAACTTTGAACCTTTCCGATTGAAAGTTGGATTGAATTGGATGTTTAAAAGAATAATTATAATCCCAAAAAAGCTTTCCTATTTAAACAACGCAAATATAAATTTCTGAACCCATGCATCACCTACTCATCGAAGCAAAAATAGCATTGCAGACTTGATGAAGCCATTGAATACTAAATAGAAGCACTTTTGACAACGACGGCTCATCATGAAAACTTTTAATACATATCTTTCTGATAAGAGAGTACTTCTGCGACATCTAAGACAACGAAATCGATGCTATAATATTATTTATTTTGATAATTTAATCAAAAGCATTACAAATGCTGAAAGCCATTTTCTCACGCCCCATATCGCCTTATCCCTAATTTATAACGAAGAAAAAATTTCCATCTTAAAAAGAGTTCAACATGCAGTAATTCTCCTGAAATATTAGTGCTATATGAATGGAATTATATATACAATCATTTGAAAACTCATATGTTCAGGCAAAAGAAAGAAATTTAGTCAAACTTCTAAATAACTTCATTAACTCATAACTAATCATAACTAAACTTCGAACGATAAAACCAGACGACGATATTGCTGAATTTTTCGTCCACGTAACTTTCCATAAATAAATTTAAAAGAAATATAAAATAAATTCCTTATAAATAATCATATAATTCGCATATATTGGAACATCCTGTGAATTGTCAATGTGAAGTATATCCAAGTTATATAGGTAGGGAATACATTTGAGGCTGGATTCATGGAGAAAAGTAGTCAAGCATTAGTCGGGACACATCTGGCATTGGCGTCGCAAGCCTCTTGCATATAGAATACCTTCTACAAGAGAAAAGCATTCAAGAACCGTAACGAACGGAGGGATGAGCTACGCTTAAATCTGCAGTGACAATTCCTAAAACGCTACAAAGTGGCTTTCTGGCAAGCAGAAATATTTTATGGAATAAAATCAACTTAAAAATCCATTCCCACTAAGAGAGATCTATCATTGTACTATTAAATTCACAGAAAATTGATCGAACCAAGCTGTCTTTAAAATAAATGGCTATAAGAAGCTATTATCAAGATGATTTGACTGAACACTGAAATCCGGCTTTTCGAAGTCCAACATATTTTAAGCTCGCAAATAAAATTTCAATTGGCAATGATTAGCTATAACACGGGCATGTTTGCAACAAAATTCAATTTTTTCAGAATCCAAAGTCACAATTTCTCTATCACACGACAGGTTCATTTGCCCAAAAATTTCCCACTCCTTTCCTTTATTTCTTGATAAGTTATTCCTTACTTATATCCTAATATATGTACTTGCTTATATCCTCTAACATCTTCTGCATCCTTCTTCTCAATACTTCCCCTGTATCCTACAATCAAAAACTACCTTAAGTATTTCCTTCTGCTTTTAAAATTTGTCTCATCAGTTTCCCCTGCCGTAGCTTTAATATTTCAATGAAAGAACTCTTCTCCCACCATCTCTAGCACTTCCGTGTTTGTTTTCCTATCATCCGAATTCCTATTTTCCATTTTACGCCACACCCATATTTCGAAAGTTCTCAGCATTATGAAGAAGTAAACACTCCTAGAGAGGTTCTGGTAAAATATAAAGTAAGAGTTATCAAATTCTGGCTATACGAAGGTTTATTGTTTTCTTAAAGAGTCTAGCATAATTGCTGCCGAACCTTTCACTTTTTCTTGACTGTAGCTTTAAAATTGAAATTGTTATCTTGAAGAGGAAGATACCAAATGATTAAAAGATTTCAGGGATAGGAATGAGTATACCGAGAAAGCATATCGCGCTAAAAAAGCAAGAGCAATATCTATTGACGCGGCGTATCTGTGAGATTTATTTTCACATACACCAACCATAACGAAACTTACCCAAAACTTAACGATCAAGGAAAGAGATAAGGATGGTCGTTTACAAAAATTCGTGCAGCTAGGAACTATACCGAGGAGAAACGAAAATGAAAAAAGTCTGACAGGACCAGGATTCGAACCAAAGATTACCAGATCAAGACAATATAGCTCTATAGCTAGAGCATTTACCCCGGAAAGCGGAAGACCCGGGTTCTTGGAACTTTCAGAATTGTTTCATTCCCGTTTTTCCTCGGGAAGTTATCGGTAACTGAATGAGAAAGGTAAGGTAAACGATGTGGACGGGTATAAAGAGTTATATTCGGCAAGAGTTCAGTCACTAATTACAGGAAAAGTAATGCCTCGAGTATAGCAGCTAGAAGAAAATACCATTCTTGTGAAATTTTGAAAACATACGACCGTCGTATGCATATAAACTACTTTAAACCACTAAATTAAACCTCAAATCATGTATGATAATGCGTGTTCTCAGCTAAACATGCCGAAATATTTTTAAGACGAGAGGGAAAATTCCCTTAGGGAATTCCCAAGTACCCGAGGTAAATAATTTACAAGAAATTTGAGCAATGCAATCAAATCATCTACTGCGCAAATTCATTTGCCAGCGCGACTGGGTGATTAGCGAAATTGAAACGTAATTCACGTTTCACGTTAGAGATATTTACTCATGCATAAAGGCTTCATCTACTAACTGCCGCCAAAGGATCCGCATTTGAGATTTCAGCGTGAAAATCAGTAACGAATGATTCGATTCCGTGGTTCAGTAAAAGCTTGATTTCAGAACCTTCCGTGTTATGTAAAAGTTTAATTAAAGATTTAGTGAGATACTGTGGAACAAATGTACCAAGGCGAGCCATAATTCTAATTCTATTACAGCTTCATTTTTCTACGATCCTTATTCTAATGAAATAGTGGTGGGAGTTTACATTTAATTTCTGACTTCAGAAAATATTTGCTTTCAGTGTTGGATCTCAAAAGACAAATTTAGCGTAATTTACTGCAGAGAAATATATTGTAATATGCACATGAAGTTTGAACGAAACTCTATGACAAAGTTTGATAATGGATTTATAGTCATATGAATCTTTTTTTTAGAAAAATGTTTACGTTATTGAGAACTAAGTTTAACCTTGAAACTCAAGATGGAAAAATTAATAAAATCCTTCATAATAACACACTTTCATACTGATTTCCAGGGGTGCAGCCAGTATTTTTCCATGGGGGGTTTAGATTCATAGAGTAAACACTGTTTTTCCTACAATCCAGGGGCAGTAAGCCTGCCGCCCAATATCTAAAGAAAATTAAACTTATTTATTTTAACGCATGTAAACTCCAGCGGTGTTTATATGTCATAATTGCGAGAGGCCATCCTCTCGCATGCTTTGGTTCATTGCTGGCTCTGTTGTCATGAGAGGGGGGGAGGGGTTTCGAACCCCCAAACCACCCCATTGGCTATTTCTCTGCTTAATTCTACCTAGAAAGTCTTTAAATCGAGCGTTGAAAACGAACCATTATTGTTTAAACGGTGGCCATATTTTTATTGGAGGAATCTGAAGAAGAAATTTAACTTATATCTGACCTTTCTTATATACTGTATTTTAAACAAAAGTTAGTATATAGCATGTACATAAAATAAGTCACTTTTATTTGCTAAAATTTCTTTCCCGTGGTGTGGATATCGAATATATCTCTTCCTTCTAAGTTACGGTAAAAATAGGTCTAAAAAGAAAAAAAAAACAATTTAACATAATTTTACCTTGTTATAATACTGACTTGTTTCGGTTCATAATGTTATTTTTCTGATAATTATTATGCAAATGCATTCCTATTTGTTATTTCATTGATATAATGTATCTGTACCTTTGTACCTTTTTGTTTACTTTTCAGACGTGATTTAACATGGCTTTTCCTCAAAATGTAGGTAACTTTCAGTAGGTTTCACAGATTTTTACCTCCCCCCTTCCATTCTCATGGGCGTTTTCCCCAGTTTTATTTATTTTGAAATTTTATTATTTTTATCATTATTATTATTATTATTGTCGTTGTTGTTGTTTTGTTATTATTATTATTTTCCAACTGTGCTGTTTTTTCCTAAGTGTAAACTTAGGATTTTAAACCCACAAATTAGTTTCTTCTGTGCGCCTTTTCAAGCTATACCTCTTAAATTTTATACGACGTAGGTTTACATGTAAGAAGAGACTTGATATTCTTAATCTCGCCCGAATATAGTCGCTTTATTATTATTATTATTGTTATTAATATTTCTCTGCTGTAAAACAAAAGAATAATTTAATATATAACATTTTTAAATTATTCTAAAGTAGTTTGAACACATCGAATGGTAAATAAAAAGCACTTTATATAGAGTTAACATTTCGCAAAGAGATTGACAAACGTATAAATCGGAAGGATGCTAGATCATGCAGGTGAATAGTAAACGACACAAAGCTGAATTACAACTTTGACTTTTCCTCAGCAATTCATTCAAACCAACCTCAGGAACAATGAAACCTCTATCCTCTACCGACCGCTATATCCCCCTTAAAACCACAGCGAACCGATAAAAAAAGTGGGCTGAAGGGGAAGGCCATGTAGGCAGCGACAGGGAAGGGCGAAACATACGAAGGAAACGGAGAGACAGAAGGAAAATAAATATCGAAGTGCGGGTTGGCGATGGATCGGAGGAATGGACCTGTAAAGAAAGGAAGATAGGAAGGGGAGAAAGAGATAAAATCATCAAAGAGGAGGGAGAGAGTAGTGCCCGAAGGATGGGAGAAATACATTGAGAGAGAGGGAGCGGAAGAAAGCTCGTGTGTCAGATAGGTTGTAGAGGATGAGACAGACTTCAGAGGATTGCAGAGTGAGACGTCGGCGAAGGGCGTGATGGAGGGAGTGGGAAAGATTGAGCGATGGGGCTCTAGGACACAGAGTAAGGGCGACGAATTTTTCGGGTGAGAGGTTCGGCTGCACAGAGGGCGTGGGAAGGAACCGAAGAATCGGGGAACGGTGGATAAAAATAAACGCAAGGATTCCGTGGGAAGCGTTTTTGGGGGATTTCGTATCTACTTTATACGAAGCTATTTAGGGATATCAAGGGAAAAAGGAGATGGGTTAGTAACGACGATAAATCGCAATAATCTATGCAAACAACTTCTTGGAGGACTCAAGAAACCAATCCGATTAATGGATCTCGCTTGATGTAGAAGTAATCTTCAATGACTATCATAATTACCAAAGCGCTAAAATCGGAAACTAAAGTTCATATAAACCGCTGAGTCGATGAAAATATATTTTAATGTGAGTGCCGTTTTACAAAAAATGAAACATTTGATTACCTTATAGATACGATCAAAAATTTTATGTGGGATTTAATTTTCATTTTTAACAAAAAACTGCGATGTCTTCGATTGAAGCATCCGTACGTGTATACGTGACTCCAAGCAGATCGGCTCTTTTCTCATTTCTCAGGGAAATCCGTGTACACAGAACTTAAACGCGAAACGCATTTCAGCTCGATACCAAAAAGGAAACTTCCATCAGTAATTTTTAATGTATATCGTCATTGATGTGTATCGAATATTCTTTCTATTCGTAGTTTTCTAATTAAGTTGGGATTACTTGTGGTGGTTTCAGATATTCGTATCAGTCTTTCTTTTGTTTGCTTAATGGAAGCTCAGTAATTTTAGAAGTTTCTCCCAATCAGTATCGATTTATTCTGTTGTTTTGCAAATACTTTTCGATACTTTTAATGTATAAAACATGCCAAACACTTAATACCGCACTTATTCCTACAGAGGTTATTCTAGTCTCTCGTTTGCAATTCTTCAAGATTCTTTACTAAGTAACTTTACTTATTTTTTCATCTTTTATGATCTTCTAATTGGTTGATTATTTTAAAAGTGCTTACACGGCTTATGTCGTTTCGCACGAAGGCCCACAGGAAATCGAACCTGTAACCACTTTCACCGAAATCAAACGCGCTACCCACTGGCTATCTGAGACTCTCGTATAAATTACTCTATTTTCAATGCAGCAATACATTTTTGTTCCAAAATACCACGCATGAGCATGAATGAATTCAATGCAGGCATGGGAAAGTACAGTTACGCAGAAGAATTTTTCATTTTAATCAGCTTAAAGAATCCCGATGCAAATCAATTGGCAACAGTCTCTTCCATATAGATAACTTACAACCGCTAGAGCCAATAAGTTTCATTTAAATAGTTTTGCTTTTCCTCCTCCGTGATTCCTTTAAAGGGACAATACGGGCAAAAATAAGAGAGAATAATGCGATTATTTCCGAAAGGAACATAACGAGATGACGCAGACGAATTAAAGAAGAATAAAAAAAATCCAATTAGTGGCATTATCTTAACGGTGTATAACAAAGTTTAAAAGGAAATCTCAATGGAGGGAAGAAGAGAAAACTAAAATAAAAAAACATTTCTTCGAAAATTCCTTCAAAGTACATGAAAGGAATTGCTCTGAGACAAGTTTCTTAATCCTTCAACCAATAACTGTACAGCGTTTCAGTTTTTCTGGTCAATACGGCTGGTAAAAATCGCTGTTGAAATTTTCAAATTTAAAAAATGATTCGTAATTGTATTCGTCTGATAGTGGAATTTCAAATAAAAGCTACCTGGCATGAGGCTATTTTTGCTGAGAGGGGAATAATATGTAGATCTTTATCCCTTCGTAAGAGGTCGTTACTGACTAGAAAAACAGGCTCGCGCTGTACAGTCGAATGAAAAAATTCTAGACAAGATAAAGAGGATAGTCGCTAATTGAGCTAGAATATGGATCGCCAAATACGAAAAGGGTCTAATAAGTGCAGATAACATGAATAACGTTCCTTAGGATAACGTTATCTTTTAATTAATATTAACTTTAAACAGCATTCAATGCCGATTTACGAAAACGTATTCCATTATCTAGATTCGAGAATATGACTATAATGACCACAGAAAACGAGCAATGGTGATCTAGCGCAAGATGGTGCCCAACCAGGAAGAATCCCAAGGAAGAATAGATTTGATAAAAGTCTAACAGGACCGAGAATCGAATCCTGGTCTCCCAATTGCCAGCCGGGTGCTCTGTCCGTTGAGCTATCCCGGCAGAACACTTTCCCAAGCCATTCGGGAGACTTTGTGGGCAAGGACGTTGTGAGTCCGTCCACATGGTGGCATCGTTCGAACAATGCCCATGGGACAGTTCAACGGACAGAGTACCCGACCGGCAATTGGGAGACCCGTGATCGTTTCCCAATCATGTCAGACTTATTTCAAGTTCATTCTTCCTTGGGACTATAATGATAGTGGATCGTTTTTCACAAAATCTGTGCCAAAAGAAATCGCAAAGGATGATCAGAAAAATATCATTTATCGCCAAAGGATTTGTTTACGAATAAAATTACGTCCGTTAAATCTCTTTATTTGGCACGGAATCACCGAAACTGCACACATGAAGAAAATGATCGAAATTAGCGATTAATTAGCAATATTATTATTACCGCCACTAATTCTGAGCATGCGAATCACAGAACTTGCCACGCCCTTTCTCAGCAGATGGCATACACTTTCAAGAGAGTTCAGGGAAGAAAGATTTCCGAGAATCTCAATGAGCATAAACAGTGTTTTTCAATACAATTCAATAGATAGAAAGATAACTACCGATAATCATCGACTTCAAACTAGAAAGATAAATTTCAAGAAGTAATATTCATGAAATACTATTCTTTCCTCTTTCTACAACTATTAATCCATTTTATATGACAGATATTCCCCTATTCTAGATAAATCAATACTCTAAATCGAAAATAATCTTTCCGTGGAGAACCTAAGTTGATCAGAAAACGATTAAAGATAAGATATCAGAAGCAACTACTTTCCCCAATGGATAAAATGACGCTCTGATCCGATTTAAGTTACAACGGAAGGGAGTCCCTTAAAGTAGTGCTTGTGGGACTCCTAGGCCAACGTGGGAAATCTAACAGAAAGGGAGAAAGTGGCCGAGGAAAGAAAGAAAATATTGGTGGGATTACTT
Source organism: Ladona fulva (assembly GCA_000376725.2). Taxonomy (NCBI): domain Eukaryota; kingdom Metazoa; phylum Arthropoda; class Insecta; order Odonata; family Libellulidae; genus Ladona; species Ladona fulva. The sequence continues at coordinate 1,084,562 of KZ308261.1, forward strand.
CGTAAAAGAGATGGGAAAGGATCCAGGCCTTTAGAAAGAGAAAAGGGATATGGGACTCCGAGAGACACTTCGATATCCGGATTCGGCTACATAACGAGCTTGAGGAGCAATCTAGTATCGGACCGAGAACGGGATAAGGTGAGAAGAATAGGTTGTGTTTTGGAAAAGAAAATCGCCACGAATATCAAGATAGTATGTGGTAATTTTATGGGTTTAAAGTGCCACACAAGAATTTTACGAAGAAAATCTGTAAATGTATACCAAAGGAAATATAAAACTTAATATATAATCAGAAATGCAACGATGTCTTGGAATTCACAAAATGCTCATTGGCATAGGAAGGAAACCGTTGGGTGAATGAAATTGTATCGCTATTAGGTTGAACTTTCTCCATGTTTTCAGTGTTAATATGCTCTAGGTAGGAACAAATCGTTTTGTAACAGCAATTCGTAATGGAACATATCGGTTTTCGCCACTTCATTTCTAGTATTTCACAGTACTACACTGTAAGATCCCGTATACAGTCCAGACGGACTATACATATCGAAAAACAACAATGTTTTGCACTAGTTTTCGCTCGACATTTTGATTGACGAAGTCTAATGTCAGATATGCCAGTTTTATCATTAGAAATTGTGATTGTAACATCTAGGAAGTTTAAACTATGGTTTTCTTCCAGTTCTTGTGTGAGATATGCCCGTTTTCCAGGTAAAAATTCCATGATAAATAATTTGTGAGTAGATCTGCAGCGTATTTCACAGATTCAACTAATAGTAAAACTTTTTCGTTGAATACTGAACGAATATTCGTTGAATACATAAAACTGCGGTTGATTTTTGACGAAAAGTTAATAATTGAATACATTGTAAAACAAGTAAAAACTCAAGAACCATTAATGAACAATTTATAAAACAAGCCCTTTATCGTTCACTCTCTGAGGATGCTCGCATCAAATTTCTATCTGTATCTTTGGACAGCATTAATCTAACCTCATTCCTCTCCATATTCCTAGCAATGGTCTTTTCTTTCACAAATCACCAATTTTTCCTCACACATGTGCAACGTAAAGTACATTTGAACTCTTTCGATGTCAATGTTCGTAATTTCCTCTCCGATGAGTCCAAAAGTTGGCTTTCGTCGAGAGGTAAGTGATGTAGACAAATATCATGTGATTCGAAACGAAAAACGGAAACGGGAAATCAGATTACGTCGTGTATATACTTCCAATTTTTCGCCTTGTTAATCCGTAGGTTGGCGAGAAGACGACTCTTCCGATATGATTACACTCGTCTGCTCATCCAACGGCGGAATGAAAATGGGAGACTCGATGTGGATTCTGAAGTCACCTTCAAGTGCCTAGTAATGACATGATTTTCGAAACGCTCTAATTATCAGCTGAAATATAATTAAGGACGGGAAAACTGGAGGGAAAACTGAGATTACTTGATATACTATACAACGGCTTTGATCAGAAAAAGTGAGGCGATCCGAGGCTAAATTATAACAGAGTAAGGTAATCATTGCAATACGAGTTACATCGTAACATATATAATAATAAAATCATACCTTTTGGAGGTCCTACAACCTTGATGGATGGGGTAACTTCTATTTGCTTTTGGAATAGGGTAAAAAGGAATTCATCTTATAGTTCTACATTTATATTACATTTAAATTTACGTTAGTACCCCGCAAGCCGCCGTATGGCATATGGCAGGGGGTGTGAAAACACTGTTCCTATTAATAATAATACTGCTATATAGGACAAACCTCACGCTCCATCACCAGAATCAAAGAACACTCCCGATGCGTCCGTTTAGGCCAACCAGAAAAATCAGCTGAACACTGCTTGGAACAAAATCATAAGATCAACTTTGGAGGCACCAAATGCCTAGGCCACTCTAAGGGATACTGGGATCGGGTTACGAAGGAGGCTATCGAAATCCGCCTCGCGAGTAACAATTTCAATAGGGATGATGGTTACTCGCTTAGCAGTGTGGGACAGTATAATCAAGGAGAAGCTTATTGGCCAAAAACCAACCAATCAGAGAGAAGGCCCGGGCTGAGAGAGAATATATAAACCGGCCTTTATCCATTTCACGGCACCTCAGAGCAGCCCTGAGGATGGTGACTGAGTTAGTCATCGAAACATTGGCGACAAACATGTCTCCAGAATTAACCTGGTTGGAAACCTGAGAATCCTATTTACACGATATCGCGTATTTCGTCAAGAAAATCAGTACTTTAAATCTTCTGGAATAACTTGTGCCCATATTCGGTTCTTCTATCCTTAAGGGACTCCCAGCCGGGAGTTTTGATCGTTCCTGATATACTTCTATCGAGAATTTAATCTCCCTTAACGAAACGAGCCGCTCTGCGTTGTACGCGCTCCAGCTCCAAGATCAGACCCTTCTCGCGGGGATTCCACACTGAGCAACAATACTCAAGTAATATTATAAAACATATAGTTAATTTTGTATTTCTTGCTCGTGGTTATGATTTTAGGAAAAGTACTGATGTATGAATTATACTAGTCGATGACTTTATTTTTGGTCACTTCTCATTGAATGCAATGAAAAGTAAATCAGAAGTTTATTTAGTGCAGCATTTCTCAAACTATCTTCCACGGAACTATGTTCAGCAAACATTTATGAAAATGCATGTCTCGCTTGATTTTGAATACTGAATTAAATTGAAACATTCTGAAAAGACTCATCTCTTTATGATTAGATTGTGCTATAACTTGCAATGTCCATTTATTAATAACTTCAATCGGCACGACCAGGTAATCCAGGTGTTACGTTGAAATCTCAATATTGAGGTGCTCCCTCAGGATTGGGAAACGCTATTTAGAGGGTCACTGAGTGAAATATACATGAGATTTTTCATCTTATATTATTCTAGCCGAGTTAAGGGAGGAAAGCAAAAAAAACTCACTTCTCAGGTTCCCTGAGTCGGAACGCCCACGCCTTCTCTTATTTTAAGGCAGAGGGTGTTAAGTACAAACTTTCCTCTAAACTGAACATTTTAGAGGTTTGTGTAAATTTTAGAAGACAATTCCTTCATAACTCTTCATCGAGATTTCAAAAGTCACCGCAATCTGTCATAGTTAGATATTTGTCATATATGTACACATCATTCAAGTAAAACACCCATATTAAAAGAATTAATTGAACAGTTAGGTTTAATTTGATGTGAATATTCTAAAAATTGCCTAAACAATTAATTTAGCTGTAAAATCAAAGGTGATGAGCACCGAACTGCAATTTTTTGACGAAGGAAAAAGGAAGCATGTAAAAGAGAGAAATAACAAAAATTTTCCATACGTAGAATTCTGACATTTCAAATTAAATTATTTATCTAAGTCAGGATTCATTTTTCGGCTAAGCTTTTGCAGTAAGAATACTCCAAAACCATCTCGAAATGCGAACATATGCTACCGTACTTATAAAAAAACTCAGCCTTATAACCAAGGAATTCTCGCAAAAATAAGCGAAAAAAATTGAGATGTGTTTCCGGCATTTGAAGAAGTCGAGAAATAGCAATTAAAAATTAGGATTTTTATCACCCCCAACGGTCGAGTCTAACTCAAAGATGCTTCTGGAAGTAATTTAAACGACGCTTTTATGAAGTTCTACAACGTCCCAATTTATTTCTCTGCAAAAGTTCTGAAACGCCGAGTTCGAAAAAAGCAGTAAAGCTTTTCAGATGACGAGATCACGAACTTTTCCTCATTTGTAGATGATAAGCTGTGTCGTGTGAGAAGCCTCTAGAATTTGAAAAAAAAATGTCCATAAGTTGAAATTCTCCAACTAAATGTAAAAGAAATCCTTCCTTCTTATTTCTCCGGATTTATAGAAATAGAAATAAGACAGCTTAGCACAGAGTCTTTGTACTGGTGTACTTTTTCCTCTTACCCTGATTGCTGTTTCGGATTCTGATTGTACGACGATGTATATTACTCCGAAAGGAAGTTATGGAAGATCATAGCACTTTGGACGGAAGCAGGAGAGACAAAAGTTCACTGGAGTTTAAATAAGTACGAATGTATTACGGAATCGATGCTCTATACCAGTGATTCCCAAAGTGGGCGATGCCCCCCTAGGGGCGCTGGTGTAACCTAGGGGGGCGCTAGACGAAAAAGAATTTTATCCCATTGCCTGTCATCTTTCTTTCTGAGTAGAGATTTACTGGCTTTATGGCATCAATGCAACATCAAAAAATTGTCATACATAATTTGGTGGATATTTTCATGTCTGCTGTGCGTGATTTCCTTATTATCTTTCATCAGCTATGGCCACCCAGATATTAATTTTCATAGATTTTCATATTTGGGGGAAGGTGGTATGGATCCAAAGGGGCGGTAGCATGAAAAAGTTTGGGAAACACTGCTCTATACGTACATTTTTGAAGCTAATTTGACAGTAGGCTTATAAAAGAAATATGTCTGTTATTCAGGGCCCAAAATGACCAAAAACGATAGTAAGGAATCAAATATTTACACAGACCATAAAAAAGGGGGACAATACAAGAGATAAATTGGTTCTCCATTACATCACATAGAACGGAAGAAAAACATATAGACTTAAGAGCACAGAATATAATTTACGATTAGAAATTCCGCTGAAGTCAAAGAACTTAAAGAACCCCAGAAAGCCAGCAAATGGAAAAAATCAAAGAGAGAGTCATCAAAAGTAGTGGATTCAGCGCTTCGGAATTGAAATGAAGCCAAACTCAATCGAACGAAATTGAAGCCTTAGCAAAGAGGACTGCATCAATCAGAATGCTATTGGACAATTTTGTGGCCCTTAATCGAGATATTGAAAAGAACCCAATCGTGATGTAATACTCGAAAGATATCCTCACAGTTAAGAGAGTAAGGGACTACAAATGAAGAAATGGAAATTTAACAAATAATGATAATCTACGGATGCTAGAATACTTGTATAAGAAAGAAGAAATTGAAATCTACTCCCATAGGACCTTTGCTTTTGAATTTATCGAGTAATAAGGTAAACGTTAATTATGTCAATCGATTCACTAAACCCCTTCGTGATACAGAATTAAAGGAAATATTCCTGCTTGGGGAACGAACCTTTACGTCAAAACAAATTATTTTGTATTAGAACGAATCCTTGCATACATTTCTTTCCATTCGTTACTCGTTATTTAAATAAACATTACGAGACTCAAAACAAAGATCCCCATCATATGTATTATACCGGGACCATTATGTAGATGATGTCATATATTGCTGGAACGGCTCTGATATCCAGATTAATAATTTTCTGCAGTTTCTCAATATTTTACACCCTAAAATCTCCTTTCCGAGTGAAATGATTTGTTATGGAATACTCAATTTCTTAGATCTCAGTCTGAACGTCAAAGGTAATAATCACGTGTCCCAAATTTTTCGTAAAACGACATGCACGGACCATACTATTCCAGTGGATTCACGCCGTCACCCCATAAATTAGCCCCTTTCCATTCCTACATTACTAATATTATTATTATTGAAAAGGCTGCAATATGGAACCTACTCCATGCTGGCAACCGTATTCATAATTATACAGCATTTATCGATCACGATTGCACAATAGTAGCCCCACGATAACACAATACAGATACAGCTATTGAATCATAGTCAGAATCAACTTAAGAGAATGGGAGAAGTATTCTGCCTCGTATTCACCCTAATCGGGGCGAAAACCGCACCAAAACATCCCGAAAAAATTTAACTCTGACGGGAATCAAAGCCGCAATCCTCGATTTAGAATACCGATGCCTTATTCATCAGCCCATAGGGGCAATCAAATCTTCAAGCAATATACAATATAATATAGACAATAATACATCAATAGACTTCTTCAAATACCCTTTCCCCGTTACAATCACTGAGAGAAGTTTGTACCATCAAGGAAATCGCCACAGCCAATGTTTCGCCCCCAAGATTATCGACCATTTCATCATCAGATGATAAAGAAGAAGAAGAGAAAGATGTGCTGCGGCCGTATCTACAAGACAAAAGGCAAGGACATGACCCCGAGAAGGTGGCGGCGACCCCTCTCAGATACCAGGGAAGGGCAAGCACAGTAGTGGCGCGGTGTTACCTTAGAGACCACCTAAGAGCAGCGTTTAGGCCTTTCCGGAAGCTCGGACACCTCCTGAGGAACGGGAAAGACCCACTGATTCCTGAAGAGAGAAGCGACATCTACCGTTTAAGTTGCGTACACTGTCCGGGGGTGTACTTCAGGCGATCTGGAAGATCGTTTGCGGTCCGAAGAGAGGAGCAACGCCTTTCGAGTGAACAATCCGGGGGCTTCCCAAATGGCGAGGCGAGTAATAGGAGGACGACCATGGGAGTTCCTTCAAAATGGAATTTCTCCACTTTGCGGACAAAGGGCGGACCATGAACCAACATAAACAATTAGAAATTCTTAAAATTCGTGCAAACCCTTCCTTAGCAATAGTCACCGAGAACCTTCACCCCTAGAATTTCTCTATCGTTTCTTCCTCCGCGAAAACTTTATCTCATTTCTTTAAACCTCTCTACCCCCTTTCCAATTCTCCCTCTCTCACTTATTCTTCTCTCCTCTTTCCCCTTCCTCCTACTATATATTGTGACCGTTTCTCGTTTATTGCTGTTGATGACGAGTAGGGGATCGATCGCCTGATAGGGTGATGTACGGTGGGGACTTCGTGGGCTCCGTGGCCGCTACGGTAGCCGTAAGGGGCTATCAGGAACCCTGAAAAATCTTACGTGATAAGTGTTATCGACAAGTTGCTATAATGCTGTTTAGGGGTAATTTTCAGTTAATGTATACGTATTTTATATATTGTAATGTATATATTTTGTAGTGTTTGTAGTGGTTGTGATGTAAAAGTATAATTGAAGTTGTCATTGTGATTAGAGTAGTTTTTAAACAATTGTAGTTAATTGACGGGTAGATATATACCAATTTTCTGTATTTATTTATGTGTAACTAAGCCATATTGTATATAATAGTTCTGTAATGCACGGTAACTAAACGTCGCCACCGGACGAAATGTCTAACCGCGGCGGTATTGACTAATAATAATAATAAAGGAAGGGGCTATAAATGAATGTAATAGTTAAAAGCTTTTTTGGGTGCACGAACCTGTTGAGGGTTAGAAGGCTCTTACAACGTCATTTTTACTTCCGTAAATGATCAAGTATTAAACCTTATTTCAATTATTACGAAAATGGGACGAAAATAGTAATTTATTTCGGCAAACGTAAGCTTCCTGTTCCTTTCTCCAATGCCTCTCTTGCGCTTCAGAAGATCTCGTTAGCTGGAATTAAGAAACGAAGCTGGAGCCCGCTGAAACCGCCGATATGGAAACTTGATCTCATTATCTGCTTTATCCAATTATCAGTTTCGCAGAAGATCTTCCAGGCTACCGACAGGAATTCTCTCCATCTCCGTTCAAGACGATGGAAGCCATGGCAACATTAACAATACGCCTCCAATTAATGGTAATCGATGTTTAACCTGAATATGTATTATGGTTTGGCTAAAAACCTTATGCCACGAATCCGAAGATTCGTGGTACGGATTCCTTGGACTTATATTATTGATGTCGGATACAGTTTGATAAATAATGCGTGACGATACAAATTTGTTGAATATCACCGGCATCACCCACTACATATAGTGCATTTATTGCCTCTGTTTTCGCGGTTTTTTTTCGCCCCCCTTCTTGTGTTGGTGTTTTTCCGCATCGTGGTTTTTCTCCATAAACCTTCGGTTGACGAGTTTTTCCCCAAATCACAAATTTTTGTTTTTATATGTATCTATAATTAGTTATATATTAGTTTATATTTGCAATATTTTATATACTGTTTGTAGTATTTTTATTTTACTCGTGTTTCTCAGATTGTTGAGATTTTTGATATTTTTTTAGATTTAAGTTAATTTTAGTAAATTATTTTTATTTTTAGTTATTAATGTAATATTAGTAGTGATAAAATGTAATATCTCCAGTGGTTAGGTGGGATAGAGGTTATTTTTGCATAAGCTAACTAAAGAATAAATAATAATAATGAAATGCAGATATTCGTGGATAGCATGATAGTGAATTTAGGAATATTTGTTGATTTTAATCCTGATCTTATTGGCGAAAAAAAAAGCTTGCCTACAAAACCTAATTGTAGCAAATTGGTAATGAGAATCAGAACAAGGCTGGAGGTTGCTTTCTCATGGATATTTCCATAATATGTCAGTTTAGCGGTAAATTTATGATATATAATGGTTATATTAACCTAATATGAGTTAAATTTCGCATAATTAACATTATCATTATCGGAAATTAAACACAACAAAAATATCATAGAGGATAAACTCTACTTAAAATTGATGAATATCCTGTATTTCAATTTATTCTACAGTCCGAGTACGAACTCCTGTCAGTGTATAGAGGAGCGTAAGGAACTTATCCATCAATATATATATAAATAACCACCACTGAATCCACAAGTGGGCATTTGGAGCAGGTGGAGTTCTCTTCCTCTTTAGGTGATATTCTTATCTGCGATGAGTTATGAAAGAAAATATTAGGTCAGCGTTATGGATAATAAAAAAGGTTTTCGAGGGAATTAATGAGGAAACGTCTTCATGAAGATGCAAGGAAGAGGTCCATAAAAGCTTATATGAGGAGCACGGTAGCGGAAGAGTATTTATCCATTGGAGATATGAGGGAATTAACTGAGGAGGCTGTGTTATCATTGATTAATTGAATGTATGAGAATTATTGCTCGTTAAATAACACTTTTGCTTTATAAATGTACATTACGGGTCGTTTATGACAAAATTTGTAGTAAGCGATATTAATTTAATTCATTCCTCTCCCAGCACCGCTAAAACATATGAAAGAGAAAGTTGTTATTTGGTTACCTAGTGATTTCAAGGATGATTTTAGGATATCGAACCAAAGGAATCAAGCTATCCAACGCGAAAAGATAAGATCGTTCTATTAAAGCTATGGATTTTCTCATCGTCTTGCTCCGTAGCAACTCCTCTCCGAGAAGTTATCACAAGGAAACTTGAATTCATTCATCGGCACATTCTTTTACGTAGCAGAAATGTGAAAAGTTGAAGTATTAACATCAAAAAAAGGGAAAGGGACAGCGTGAAAATAAGAGCGAAAAATTACTGAGACGGTCTGGCATACTTTAAGAAGTAATAAAAGAAAGAGGGGAGAAGACAGGAGTACGGTGGAGGAAAGTGTTTCTCAGTGAAATTAAAGGACATGTCTGGTCTCAGGAACTAAAACGACGTCGCCAGAGAAAACGTCTGAGAGATCCAGACGTTCAGGTGTCGTAAAAGAGTTAATATCACGTAATTGTCACGTTTGATATTTTCTACTTTCCATTCGTTAAAATTTTGGTATTTTTTTCTACGTTACCAAGATGCGCTATGATGAGTGTTGAAATCCACAGAAAATATTCAGAGAAAGAGAAACTATCTAGGAAAATTAAATTATGCATTATGATAAAAAACAGGAATATCAACTATTTACCAGTTATTTAATACTTTTAAAGTTGATACTTCATGGTAATACAACGCGCACAGTCTAGTTTTTTGCCTTTAAAATGCCTATTTTTCAATTCTGATTAATGAAATGTCTATTATACTAATGGTCGAAAACATGAAAAAATGTCAGAAATTATGGGAAGTGATATTCTCACTTGTGTTTGAATAAAATTCTTATATTGCTAAAGTTATTCTTGCTATATTATGCTGAAAGTGAGTTAATTCTATTGATGATTACCTTACCTTACGTAACTACATTCAATGTCATTTTTCTATGCTGAAGTGAATTGGCTCCTTTAATACCGACGAAATTGGTTATTCGTATGTTTTAATATTTCTGAAGTTATTTTATATATTTATGAAACCGGGTCTGAAAACTGTGCCCTATATGTAGGAAGCTAACTTTCCGAAAAAGTATAACCTGATTCAAATAATTTAAGGTGAATTAAATTCACTGGCTCCATCATCGACTAAAGTTTCCACTCTTTAGCTTAACATTCGTCATCCTAGATACAGATAACCCTGATTTCAACTCATGATCTGCTCACTTGACTCAAACACCATCCATTTCAGTAGCACTATCACATGAATCAGAATAATACTTAAATTTTTGTACGGAAGAGTAATAAAGACTGCTGTGCTAGAGAGGGCAATTAAGCCGCAGTTGATTGCCAATCAAGCTGACGACAGCTTGTCTTTGATGCAGAGGATTGCGGTTGTGTTATATACGTATCTTTCTATTCTATCTTTCGGCTTTTATGGTATTCTCTTACCAGAAAACTTTTGAGTTCGAATCACGAAAGCATTAACGATGAAAACACTATCAGAAAATCTCCGAAGAGTAAAAATTTAAAACAAAATTAGGTGTAACTTTATGGAAAATGATTATTTCAATATTTGTACATTAATGAAAAACATCACCTTTCAATATATAACTTTTAAAAATTTCCAACAGATTGCATTCCAGATTGCAACAGAATACAGGTTCCAGATAAACTGCGACTTTATATTTCAGACAATTCAAAGTTATTCATGACATTTAATCAGTAATCCACACTCTTTTAAAAATTGTTCGAATTCCCTAACCGAAATTAGGGAATGTATAAAATGAAAAGATTACCCAAGAAGAAAATACCTTATAATTTGCAAGGAATAAGAACTTCAACCAGTTTCGTCTACGATCTAGACATCTTCGGGTAACATAAAATCGGATACGTGGGTCTTTAAGGAAGGAGTAAAGGAGAGGAAAATAGAGGTCTGCGGGAGGAGAGGGTGGAAGAGAAACCGAAGTCGTTTTTGGAACAATACGGAGGGTAAGGGGGAGAAAGGTGAAGGGTTGCGAAATTGGTGGTCGTTGGTTAAGTGTTTTGTTCCTTCAATCCCAATCAGTTCCAGCACGCCTAGTCTTATTTCCTTTGCTGTCACTCGAAGATGTCTAGATTGTAGACAAAGATAGTCGGAATAAATAATTATTATAAGGAAATTGCAAGTTTTTTCTCTTCCTTGATATGGCAACTTTCCTTAGGGTTGAGTTACAATCAGATTAACATTTACATATAAACCACGCAAGCCGCCAATGGTGCGTGGCAGGGGGTGTAAAAACAGCAATGATCCCCTCACACCCTAACTGATATTAGCTTCTCTAATACCACGCGATATAAAAACGACCAGAAGTAACTATCCGTCCTGGCAATCACTTTCTTGAATCGCTTCTTAGTTTTCATTTTGGAGTTCGCGCACGTTGCTAACTGGAATAGCAAGATCAGCTATCTCGTCGAAGAGATATGTAATGATGAACTTTTCGGAAGGCTTACGTCGGTAATCAAGTTCTATCCCTAAGCGAAGTCCACCCGAGGGATTCTATCATAGCGGAAACACTAGTGTCGAATGTGAAATCTCTTTAACCTAGCTATACATAGAAGGATCTCAAGATCGGAGACTAATCCTACTTCGCGAGGATCCCAAATGCACAGCAATACTCGAAGAGAGGTCGAATTAGGGAAAAGTACACCATTTTCTTTACTCTCGATGAATTTACCCCCAGAACCTTACTGGCTAAAAATTGATGAAGAGATTATGATATAAATGTATGAATTCTTAAATATTATAAGGTATATTTAGAGAAAACTTGCCATTAACAAGCAGTGAACTTAAAGGCTCGATCAAAAGTCGTCATCCTATTTCTAGCCATCATCAACACAATTTACAGGATTTAACAATAAATGAACGAAGGCTAAAAAATCTAATTAAAATTACTTATCGTTTCCTCTTTTTCTTTAAAGCAAACGTCTCCTTTATGTTTCACAGTGGCTGGCTTATCTGAGTAATGCACCAGCACCATTGACAGTGACATTGCCCTTGGTGGAAGAAATGAGAGCTGGCAATCCTCATAATGCATCCCTCAAGGTAAAGGTAAATGTTTCAAAACAAGAACGAGACGTGGCTTCTTTAAAAGGGACGATAACGAGGCCGGGATGGTGGATCCTGGCGGGCAAGCGAGGTGAATTAGTAAAAGTGGTGCTTTAATGTAACAGTTTTACTGGCTGGAGGAGTAACAGTAGCATAGAAGAGGAGAGTCCCCGCGCAGAATGTGAATTACATCCCTCGAGGGATACGTTTAATTAATGAACTCCAATGCTGAACAGTCCTTTCGACCTGCAGCATTGCCATCTTTCAACGCTGCTTGACTTCATTAGCGGAACGCGTTCGCAGGGACTTTGATGTTAATTACGCATTCAATTTTAATCCGAATCCAAATGAGGAGTCTACTTGCATGTGATAAATGGATGCATTACAGAAAGTCTCCAAGCGTTAACAGTCCCTTTTGTCCACTGTATAGAATAATATCCGTCCTAATTGTCATGAGAATAGTATTCCAGCCTCGAGAAAGAGTAAACATTTCAGAAAGTCCATTGAGACAAACATTTTACAACCGTTTATCAGAGTCCTGAGGTCCTAGAAAATACTTAAAATCCCGTGCCTCGGAATGTGTTTGTCACTGAAGAAAATTGAGGAGAACATTTCGTATCCATCCAAAGATTCATTTGTAAAACGGAAATATAAGATGATGTCAGTTTTTAGGTGATATTAGATAACGCCCTGATAACAACTTGTCATTTCATATTATGCTGGCTTGAATATCGGGAACAGAATACTTAATATCTTGACCTGTAGAGATTTTGTTCTGATTTAACTCTCAGATTTTACAGGGATAAAATTTTGAAATTTGCAGATATTAAGAAATTCCACGGTTCCTAACCTGAGTTTCAATTCACATATGTATTACGTGGCGTTCACCAGGATATAAGATCAGAAAGAATGAGTAACATCACCAGTCATTACATCAACACATGTACCCTGCAAGCCGCTTTTCGACGTGTGGCAGGGGGTGTAGAGTGGTTCTGATTGAATTGAAAAAATAGAGTTCGGTATAAAATATGGCCAAGAGCCTCTCCAGAATACATATTATCTCCATTCTGAGTACAAATACAGCTCCAAATATTACTAGCAAGTAACATCTAGTGATAGGCAATCAACGGTTGGACTTTTTCAACGCTTGAAATCAAAAGTGAAGTATATCAGAAGGTGATGACCTAATTAAGAACCATACTTGGTTAAATCTCATGTTTTAAAGGTTTATTTAAAGCTGCTGAGGTAAGACTGGAATATTAGGTACAGTAGCTGATAGGCTGGATATTAAACATTTTTCAATTACACCATAATTGTAACTCGAAATTGAAGAAAGTGTTCTAGCTCATCATGTATGCTCAAACATTGGATATTTATGTAATAATTTGCCAGTTTCCCATTTATAAAAGTTAAAAAAAGGATTGTTATAGTTGATGTTGTAGAAGCTATAGTAACTTCAGAACAATATATTAGAAATTACCAACTTAGTATAAGCCTAGGCAATACGGTGATGGGCTAACTTGAATTGTTCCTCAGAATGAAGTTTTACGTTCCACCTGTTACTTATTATACTGATTCATAATGAGTTCTCAATAACGCTAATACAGAGCAAAGTCAACTTTCTTCGATAGAAAATAGAAATACGAGTTGTTGAAAATTGCATGATAATTCACCACATAACTTTTTCCTTGTTCGAATTTCTTTCGACCTTTCACCATTTCCCTATAGAACATATATAGCTTTGTTATGAAATGTACGAGTTTGTTGGCTTCAACTTCAAAGAATTGTTTTAATCTTTGACTCAGGAATGGTCTTGATGTCTATTACTGTCTTATACCATTGACAAATTGCCCTATCAAAGCAGCACCAAAATTTTTCATGCAAGTTCCAACGGCACTTTCCTAATTAAAACCGAAAAAGTGTCTTCGTGACATAATTCACCTCATTTCTCAACGGAACGCGATAAGCAATACAATCCATGGTAGAAAGGCGTATTGTTAAGTTGTCTTGGTGCTCTTTTGTGGTACGAAGATTGCGACATTGCCTTAACATCCCAGAAGGGAAAGGAGATCTAGTTTGTATAATTTCCTACGTGACGAGATAAGAAAGAAGAACAAAAACTGGAGCGAGTTTCAGAACGATGAGCGAAGAAAAGGAGACATGGAACGAAAAGATAAGACAATAATGGAATGAGATGGCTAAAGAATAACAAATAAAAGAAGCAGGCTTGTATCCAATTAGGATTTCTCCAAAAATTGAACGGAAGGTAACAGCGCCAGAACTTCCTTCTCTTCTCGACAGTTCCTCTAAGCAAGAGAATATTTAAGAATGCTTCGCGGAAGAGCGTATTTCCTTGCCTGAATAAAATGTAAGAAACAGAGATTCGTCTCGGAGATTGCATGGGATTTAGCTTCAGAAAGCCCCGTCGCACCCTAAATCCACTTATCTCCCAACGCAATCCAGATGTATGTTCCTTTAAAGTAATTACTTTAAACGGAAAAAAAGACCCAGGTTATCAGAACATATAAATATACATACATACATACAATATATCATTATAATGAACAAAACATAAGTTTGGAATCCATAAAAGAAAGAAGATTAGAAGCGAGAGCGCGATTAGTTGGCGAATTAGGGAAAGGTAAGCTTGCAGAAGACGTTATCAGCTAAAATACGACACCTTACTCTTTCGACCTATCCGATAATGAACGTGCAGTAAAAGAAATAGACGCATGAGCAAATCGTACCAATAAACATTCTTTGCACGAGCGTTCTGCGACAAAGCTTAAGAAATAAGTCGGTCACCTGAACACTACAGCCCCTGCCACACGCAGTGTAGTCGCTTACAGAATGTCAGAGTGGATTTATACGAACTTTGAAATGCATATAAAATGGTAAACTTCCATCGTCAACGGCTGAAACTATACTCTATCTTATTATTATTACTCTATCTAATTATTTTGCATATTTTGATAAAAATTGAGATTAATTTGTCATTTTTTTGGATGTTTATCGAATGTTTCTCACTCTCATCAATATTTACTGATACGCTCTTCATTGTTGCTCCCGATTCAGCGGAAATTAGTTTATGTATTGGAGCAACTGTAGCAGCGACCAACATTCTAATTATAGAAACGTAAATATCATCCATATTTACTTGGTAAAGTTAAAAAAGGCAATATATTTAAAAAAGAATTCGCAATTTCTGATCTAAAACAACATTCCATAATAAAAATTAGAATATCCATTAAATTTCCTCTCGCTTCACTTTTCGTGCTATAACTATTTCTAAATAAATTTCACCGATTGAAAAAGTTCTGAAAGTAACGAATAAATTAGTTTGGCGGGTATTTCTTACGGGAGATAAGGAGAATAAAGTGATATACAAATACGGCAGTGAATATAATACGTCCAAACAAAGGTCGAATAACTGTCTGCTGTCTGAAAAGCGTAAATTTTAAGCTAATTGTAAGTATCTAATTTTGTGCATAACTTCGACATTTCACACCAACCTTAGAAAATTGAAAAGACATGGAGGGATCAGATTTGAGATCAATTTCATTCATTTGAAGCCAAATGCATCGGATTTATATCTCAGTCGATTCACAAACTAGGACGAGGAGCATCGACGACTCAATTGAAGAAATCAACGTCGGTATCCTATCTTTGTAAAATCGAAATTCAATTTCAGAAAAATATCTGCTGCAGTGAAACAGACGTCAACGTAAATATCCTACGATGGCAAATGAGAGCGCAACCCACATTGTAATATAAATAAAAAAAAGCAATTAAAAAGAGGACCAAGGCAATAACCGTGTGGCACAGCCATATGTGATGGAATGCTACGTCGCGGCAAAAATTACGTATTAACGGAATTTCGGTCGTCAAATGTTTTTTTTTCCTCCAGAGATAACTAGACTGGATCAGGCGCGATGCCTCACGAGACAGTTGATAACGAGAACTGTCCTGAAGTTCTCATTTAGTCTAGTAAATTCGGAATGGAGGCTTGCGATGAAAATCTTTATTATGCAGCTGAACTTATAATTTCCTCTTCGAATAGATAGTCTCTATTCCAATCGAGTCATCCGTCATCTCGTGAAGTGGTATATTCACCGCACCACTTGCGTATTAAACCGATACCTCTAACACGGTTATCGTGCATGTTCGTGCATACATAGGTTTGACCTTTAAATGCAAAATGTCAATCAAAATTCTAGAATAGACATATCCACGGGAGGTTTACGATCGCAATCGCCAATAAGATAACATACCCCATTACGTATGAATCAATGTCTACAATCCCTTCTATATAAAATATTACGATTCTAATTGTGCAAAAATTCGTATCTGAGCGAAAATGGCAAAAAATATCTCCATATATTTGCATCTTAAATAGAAAATGGTCAACATCTAACGTTCAAAGCTGCAATAATATTCATTAATTTATACCTCATATTACTTGAAAGTATAAATATTAAAAATCCCTCGATCGAAGCTAAATTGTTCAACCAAAATTATCTTGGTGTTATTTCAATATCACAAAAATACGAGTATCTAATTGCACATCAATTGAAAATTAAAAGCAAACATTCAGGGTACCGACTTACAAAAGGGTTTGTGAGGTAATTTTCACCCTTTATACGAAAATAACTGACTTATACACATACAAAAGTTACCTTTAACAACCAAACGAAAGGATCAAAATATCTAAAGGTACCAATATCTAATCACCAGTCTTTTCTTTTACTTCAATATGTCTTTCCACGAAGTACGGCCAGATAGAGTCGATTTTATCTAAATGTACAATTCCTATTCAAGAATTAACAAATGTGAAAAATAGTGACATGAATGAGACTCAAACCTAGTTAGTTAAGAACTCTGTCGATACTTCTGATAAAAAAGCGGCGTCTGAAGACAAACTATTCTATACAAATAGGAATAACAGAAAATACACTATGTACGTTAGATCGTATGAATCCGTTTAGTCTGTTGTTAAATTACATGCTACAATTATATTAAGCTTTCTCCCTTTCGGATTGTATACCATAACATACCATACTTCAGGCTTTATTTTCCACGGTAACGTATCCAACCATATCATTCTGTAACTTTTGTATTTGCCTTCCTCTCAATCATTCCCGACGCATCCTAACCTCGATTGCTATCTTCAACAATACATTCTTTCTCAAAATCTGACCTACCCTATTTTTCTGCCTCTGATTTATATCTTCTACGATTGAAAACTTTTCCTTGCCTATCACCAACAGCACTTCTCGTTTGTTTTCGTATTTACCCGACCTACATTTCAAACTCTTCGACAAACCCAAATCTCCAAAGCAAATCTTTTCCTATCCTCCTACCTCAAAGCCGAATTTACTGACCCAAATAACAGTAAGCTCAATGAAACAATTCAGCGACTCTTTCCTCGATATTTGTTTGAAGGAATTTCATTATCAATTCGCTACGTCTCATAAAAATGTCGTCCAGCTGCTGTAATTGTTTTTCTTTTAACGCTCAATCATAAATCTCCCCTACCTGAAGGGGTAGAGTCCAACACATTTACGGAGAGGAAATTGAAAACTTCGATTATGTAAAGCGCATTATGGGTACAATGCGATGGATAGGTCAGGCAGTGATGTTGTTTCACCTTGGCCAGGCCCCATCTTGAAAATGCGGCAAGTATATGGCATCTGGCGGATGAAATGTGCACTCGCAAACATAGAAAGTGCAGCGCAAGGTGATGCGATTAAAAAGAAAAATTCACAGAGATTGGCGATGTTTTGTGAAAAATTAGTCTCATTCCTTTCAAACTCGATACGATTTGTTAATTAATACCACAGTTACAACTTTAAAAATGCTCCAATAAAAAAGCAAGCGATACGGAAATGCTATCGGACTCAGGTTGGGAGTCCTTGAAAGAAGGAAGATTAGAAGCTAGGCTGCGATTCCTGGATACATTCAGATAGAGTAAATTTGTGGAAGACGTAATTTGTTTTATGTGACCCCCCCTTCTGCTATTTATGGGTAACTGAGCGTAAAATATAAGAAATAAATGTGAGAGCAAGTCGTTTTAGGGACTCTTTCTATCCGCGAACGATACGCGAAAACAGTGAGCTAAAGAGGTAACTTGAACGCTTGAAAGGTGATACGTTAAGACGCCTATGTCTCGATTAAGAAGCTCCTTAGAAAAAATTGAGCTCTGAAATTTTATCGCTCGAAAGTTTAATCAAGACGTTTCTTTGAATAGTAACCTATCAGGAAGGGGGAAATGATTAATCAAGCAAAATGCGTCGTTAATACAATTATTTCCCTATAAAATCAAAAAATTTAGATGATAATACGTACTAAAACATGCATTTATGCCTTACGTAGATGATTATAATTGATTTCAGTAGCGTTTTTCTAACTGAGTTAATGAAGGCAATATCCCAAGGAAAAACGTACATGAAGAAAGTCTGACAGGACCAGGGCTCGAACCTGGAATCGTCCGCATTCCTGGCGGATGCTTTCCCTTGCCTACAAAACCTCCAAAAACGGCTTGAGAACATGTTCTGGCTCGATATCTTAATTGGTGAAAGCATCCGCCCGAAAAACGGAAGATTCCAGATTCGAGTCCTGGTCCTACCAGATTTTTTTCATGTCCGTGTTTTCTTGGGGTTTTATTCTAATTGCACGTCTTAAGTTGCAAAGTTACCTTTACCCTTTCCCTTTAATGAAGTAATCCTAAAAAAAATGTAAAGAAAGTACCCAGAATTAAGAAAGTCTGCTAAACTGTTTGTCTTTCCAACTGCGTTTTTTGACAGAATAAGTAATTTTTCTTTAAGTTTATCAATCATTAGACTTCTAATTTTTCCATTTTTAAATATCTGTGGATTATTTATCATACTTTATAACCTCCAATAGACAGTCGAAATTATCGACCTAGGATAATTAATATTTATTGTGAATATTTTAAATTAATTTTTATGACAGATAAATTATTTTCGGAGACGAATGTGTGGGACAGATGTGCGTCACCACGCAACCTGTCCAAAATAATCTACATATACAAAAAGAAAACGAATCCTTAAAATCCGTCGGACACATATATATCAAACGGTCGTTAAAAGATTAAAGAAATAAACCCATCCGCTTAAACACACAATCTTTCCATTTATGGATCAAATTCATTCCAGACGGACGTTTAATTCCTGGGAGCTGATCTCTAGTGGCAGGAAGAAAACTAGTTCCGACGCCAAGTTGTTTCCTGGTCAACCAGAAGTAATTCTCCGCTCCTCTCTCGTGATTTAGAGATGTGATGAGAGGGCGTCTGAAGCAGCCGAGAGCAAAGCGGATAGTTCGGGCGTTAGAAGGAAGGAAGACAAGGGAAGGGAGCGGTGCCTGCGGAATGAGGACTAGAGTGATAGGGAATACAGGCATACGCACTATATCGCGAAGTTTGCTGCCGCCCTGTCGCCAAGGCAACGCCGGAAAAGGGGTGGGGAGGAAAAAACGCTTCACTACTTCACCTAAAGGGGAGATGTCGGAAGCTCTGATTAAAACTTCGGAGCGGCGGAATTGACGGGATCTTTCGACTGGCTATAACGCGGCTTTAAATAGACTGCCACCTTGGATTACGCCTCCCCGAAATCTTTTGCTCCAGAGAGATGTTTCTCTATAAACTGTCTCCGATATTCTCGAAAATCATGAAAAAGGAAAGATGCGAATTGCCGCTTCTGATGGGATGAGTAGGCGGTCGCCGGGACTTGAGTTTGGAACTAATCAAAGTTTTATTTCGAGATTACGTGGGATTCTTCTGTGAGATGAGTCGACAGGAAGATACGGTCCCTATAGCAATGAAGATTTTGACGGGAAGATGGACTCCCTTGATCTTGGCGGATTGCGCAAGATAGGATCTTGAAGCTAATAAGAGAAATGAAGAGAGAATATACGAAGTCTATATAACGCAGAGCTGATAATTATTGGATTACATGTTTGAAGGCATCTACCTAAAGGCGGAATTTCAAAGATGAACTTTTAGAGTCATAATATTCCTCCATCACTCAAAAAAACTACATTATTTACATAAAAACTCGTAGGGATAACTTATTAGCACTGGCAAATTTTACGAAGGGCCATCGAGTCGCAAACTCCCCCTTTCGAAACTTCTACACCTCCAATTTCCTCGTGGAAAATTTCCCATAATCTTACCGTTTCAGCAAGGCCCTAGCCGTGAAATTTCCAACCAGCTATAATATTAAAAGATTGGCGAGGGAATTTGGCAATCGTTCCCGCTATATCTCTACACAAATGTGTTACGACGAAAAGGTAAGCACGGAACGGCAGTACGGAACAAAGCCGTTTAAAGCTTTTGGAGCAAGAAGCTTTTGAATGGGGATTCTTCCACAATGAAAGGGGATCGAGACCTATTTCGGACTATGGCGGAGGCGGTAAACGTCATGAGAAAGATTTCACTGCCCTAAAGAGGTCTCCGTTCTCCACGTAATTTTCGGGAAAAGGTAAACGTGTACCCCGAGATTTAGACTCTTCGTAAATGGGAGAGAGGATTAGAGGAGGATATTGCGGTTAATAAAAGCGAGGAATTTATCAAAAAGTAGGAGACGTGATGGAATCGACCAGAAGGGGATAAAGTCAGCCGATAAGCTTCCTGGAAGAGAAGATTTAAGGGGAAATGCTGTGGGATCATAAAAAAACAACGATAGTTAAGGCAAGGTACAATTTGGCACTTAACGAAACGAAAGTTTTCAATTTACTGTGGAAAAGAAAAGATATACAGTAAGATATGCAGGGGTCTCCGGATAGCCATGTGGACAATGCGTTCGACTTTGGTAGAAGTGGTTCCGGGTTCGATTCCTGGCGGGGGCTCACGTGCGAAAATGACCTTAGCAGTCGAAGCACTTTTAACAGTACTGCTATTACTACTAAAAGATACGAGTTTGAAAGTATTTGTAAATAAATAACCCAGAGGCCTTTTGGATCCTCATCCTTTCAACGATTACAGCCAAAAGCATTGGTGAGGGATGAAGCGTCTAAGCAAGATGAGGAATGAGGTAGTTTGCTCATGATTTCCTCACTGAGCCAGAATGCCATAAGTCCACGTCCGCGTTAAGTGGACTGGAAAAAGTCCACGTAAATGTAGAACAATGACCATATGAATAGCACTTTTCCTGAATAAGGAGTTGAAGAATGACCTTAATGAGAGCCATTATTCAGCATCCACCACCAAAAGTATGACTGGAACTATAGAAAAAGGCAAAAGATAAATATGTTTACTGTCCAGATCAAGTTGAAAGAATCCGACAGATGGTTTTCTCCATCCGGTATAGTCGATAATTTTCAACTAGAAAATCCTAAGATTTTTTGAATGCTTCAGAAAGTTTTCTGTTTTTTATACATTTCTTTTGTGATAATCATGACGAGTGTGAACATAAATAACAAATATCATGATATTTGCGGTTTTCCAGAATTTAAATTATTTGCTGTAGCTTAACCAATTTCAATTTAATAATTTCTTGAAGAGATATATTGTAGAATTCCATTTAAAATAGACATGGAGAAAATTTTACAACAATTTTATTGCATTAAATTATACACGCGAATTTATGAATAAAATTTAGAAAAATGAAAAGCTACCGGGTAACTTTTTTGCATCATCAATGCTTATATTAACACGAGGAAAATATTAATATCGAAATATTTTTATTAACATTTTCGTTTTATGTTGTTCATAGTATACGTTAAAGAAAGTACTTAACATATATATGTGACACATCGAGTATTAATAAAGAATATTATCCTAATTATTACTGAAATGAAAGCAATATACTAAATTTCAATTCACGAGCTAGAGAAGGGATAAAAATGACTCCCAAAATTATCAAAATATACTCAATATACTCATACTTTAATTCGATAAATTCTAAGAACAACTCAAAAGATTTTTCTCAACAGAAATATTGTTTTTACGATAGTTAGGAGAGAATGGATTAATGAAAATGTGATGTCAACAGACTTCTTTGGAAGTGACATGACTTGAAAGACTTAAGATCTTTCTTCTCCAAAAGGTCAGGCGGATTACTGATTTTCTGTTCTTGTACACCTACGTAATTATTAGCACCCTACTCAACGCCCACGTTTCTTAACAGTGCTCAATCATTCCTGGAACGATCGATTTCATTGACCTTTGCAGGAGGACAATCAAACGGCAAATAACACCTTCCTGGCAGTCTCATCTGGTTTACTTATGAAATATGACAGTCACCTTTATTGTGTCCATCCTGACCTCTAATCCATTCCCATTCCCGATCTTATTAACACCTTTTATCCATAGCCTTGAATTTTTTTAGGCATTCGAACAACTAATTTACCTTGTCTCATTTCTTTTCTATGTTCATATCAGTTAAATGGAAGATTGGACTATTCAGTCTCAATTTCGCCGAATAAAGTAATTTGTCTCTCTGTCAATGTAATTAACTCTTTCTCTACCTTAAGACGAATTGATTATTTCTTCTTTTGAATGGAAAATATAATATAGATTCAATTTTAACCAAATTTGCGAAAATATGAATTCAAAAGAGAATGATTCTTTGCAAAACAATAATAGATTCAAGCTTTTGGGATTACATACATAAGCATTTTATCTTTCGGTAGGTTCATGTGCCTTAATCTTCCCAATTAAAAGCGATTTATTTATATGATAATTTACCCCACCCTTTATGTCATCTAACATCTTTTGTCTTACTCTCTGGATTTTTCCCTTGCATTCTACCCACAGTTACGTTTGGGGTTATATCAGCTGTAATGCACTAAAAGTTTTAAATAATAGAATTTTATTGGTGTTTAAGCAATGGAAAGAGAAAAGTTTCTTCTCCAGAATTCACCAAAGACAATGATCGAATGGTTTGAGATGCAAATCGACCTCCGGGGTGCACTACATAGAACTCCGACTGACCTCTATTCGTTTTGGTTCATGTTTTCCCTTAATTCTGTCACTCACAGAATTGTGAACCAGCAATGGGAACACTCATTGATGTCATAATATTTTCAATACTTAAATTTACTCATTGATGAAAAATGCTGTGATGTTTGTAAAAATTTGTTTCCTTTAAGCATCACTAACGACGTAGCTAAACAATAGCTTGAATGACCAAAAAGATTCAACGCTATGACCCATAATGATGGAAATGAAGTAAATAAGTTAATAATAAATTGATTCAATTAATTAACAAAACTAATAATACATTAATTAATCATGTTAAAATAAGGAAAAAATCGTTTCGGTTTTTCCTGGGCTCAATTACTTAAAAAAGTTATTCGCCAACTTCTGGGAAAGAGGGATTATTTTCTACTATCTCCTTGCGAAATCCAGGTTTTTCACTAAATTACATCAAAACAATAGCTGAAGCCGTCCAGCCTTTCTTTCCAGCTGCACTTCTTTAATCACGTTGTCACAAGAGTGAAGATTGCTCCTCTCAGGGAAGATTTACCGATTTTCCCTGCACGAGCGCTTACTGCGACGTACTCAAAGGAGCACCGTTGGGAACACAGCGAAGTGTGTGAGCTCTGGAGAGCGGTTCAGGCGGATTTCGGGTGATGAGACACACTCGTTAATCCCTTGGATCGCCACTTCGTGACGGGATTGAGATTTTCCTGCACGAATGCACCTCAGGTCCGCATGCTGCACACGATCCCAGAACCGCACGAGGTAAAGAGGGGGGAAGCGATGAAAGGTGAGAGAACTTCAATTTGCACTCGATAGCCCCTGCGTTACATGAAGAGGATCCAAAAACCGTTAAATCGAAGAACCGGATTTTGGTAATTAACGGACCAAGTAACCAATAGTTAAATTGTTTTCTATTTCTTTAAGAAGAGCGTGAACTAGATATCCACAACCTTATGTAGAGCATCCATGAAACCGTTAACACAGTATAAAAAATCCAGGTTTCCGGATAATATTTCTCGAGATTGCCGGTTAACCGATTTTTCGAGAAAAAGATATTCTCGTATAAGAATGCAAGCGTTTTTCCCGTTTCATGTATGTATTAGCCCTCGGGGTAAATGTCAGCAAGATACTGATCGAATGACCACGGAAAGGACGGATTGGTATAGCACCTTATGTACACCGAATACACAAAACCGGGATTGTTTAGTAAAGATAAAAACCCAGAAATGGAAACAATAAATGACCGTCTTCGATGTAGAAATCATGATAAAATCAAAGCCATAAAAATGTCGACAAACATCTATGCTGACCTAGTTTCATCTACATGGATAACCAGCAATTAATTTTGTCACGCGTTATATCGGCGCTATCATCAACACGTGCGCCATAATACTTGTATTTCAGTGCACAATAGTTTCGCGCTACACTAAAGATGGTTTCTATGGCGATGCGTGTCGCTAATGTCCCAAATAGTAACGAATTCAAGGAATCATACCGCATAAAAGGATAAATATCAACTCACTTTTGTGCTAAAACTTTCAACGTCTGAACATGTGCTATCGAAAAGAAAATGCGTTACGTTTTTATAGCTTCTTATCTAAAACTGCTTCAAATAAGAGGAGTTTTACGTTTTCATGCTGTTTCTGCGTGAATAACTCAACTCTAAAATGAAGATAGAAAAATCAAAGTTGATGACTCGAAATTTCGGCAAATATGATACCGAGAAAACCGGTTAACCAGTTCGATGCCCCAGTTTCATGCTGTATTTGATAGTTATTTCATTCCTTTTCAAAAAGAATTCATTCGTTTCCGGATGGATATATATTTTTTCGGGAGAAATGGGGTGGATTATCGCCCTTTCGCGTTTCTTCTGACAGCGTATATTCGCGGGATTGATGGCAGACACGTTCGTCAGCGGTCGGGACGATTGAAACAAATGCTTTCCATCGGATGGGCTTCGTGGGAGCGTATTGGATGGCGTATGGTCTGGTTGCTAGCGAAAATGGATGGCTGCGATTGATATCGTGCATCTGAGAGCGGAAGACCGCCCTCTCGAGCTACAGCGGTGCGTGAATCTCTGTGCGGCCGATGTGGAAAGCTTCGAGGGCGCTCATCAGCATGGAACGCCAAATTGACTCTACCTAGGTTACAGGATTAAACCGACGTAAAAATTGAAGGGTTCAACCTCCTCAAAATATGCGAATGAAACAGGTAACGAACTTTATTTTGTCGCAATTCACTTCATTTCGCTGATTTGTCATTTAAATTTTCGTGTTTTTGCACGGTGGAAGTCGTTTTTTTGTGACCGTATTGTAGCGCAATATTTACTTCATTCTTTCTTTTTCCCATTTTCTTCTTTTGCCTCATCAATGT
The DNA here is from genome assembly GCA_000376725.2 of Ladona fulva. Taxonomy (NCBI): domain Eukaryota; kingdom Metazoa; phylum Arthropoda; class Insecta; order Odonata; family Libellulidae; genus Ladona; species Ladona fulva. The sequence continues at coordinate 1,109,837 of KZ308261.1, forward strand.
AAATACTTAGTAGCTCAAATAATTACATACACGACTAAATTTATTTGAATTTTGCGTTTATTCTTGAAGCTGGGTTCTATGTAGGAAGGAGCGTGACCCAATGAAACCGGTTTTATTTTATCAAATTAAGTTTCAGGTCGATTTTGAATAGGAGTTCCAGTAGGACTAAAAAAAAGGGTTGACTTCTGAGTCAAATACGATCCTTCCTTTGAATTGTTCAAATTATATTACTTTTACGCCTCTATAAACCTTAGCGTTTACAAATTCTAGATGTTTATTTTTGATAATCGATAGTTTAAATTTTAAAGTATTATTGGACTAAGGAAAATGCATCGAATTTTGACTCTATGCGTTTCGTGACATTTCAGCTTGAATGTATACTTAATGACACTGGGCAAAATCCTATACGGAATGGATAGTATGATAGTAATAGCATCTGAAGAGGATTTATAAGTATCCCTCCCAAAAAATCACTCTATTTCCGGTTTAATTTCAATTAAATTTTCAACAGAACATGCTAACTGCTGGACAAAAACTGTCATACGATTGCATGTGGAATAAATTTGTAATTTTATGTCGCTATGAAGCTTTACATTAATGTGCTTATTGTGAAATGATTAGTATATAATGGTGATGGAGCCCAAATGATATACGCGCAAATATTATTTAATAGGACGGAAATCTAAATATGAATATTTTTAAAAGAAAAGAAAGGAGGGAGCTCCCGGATAGCCAAGTGGGCAACGCGTTCGACTTCGGTGAAAGCGGTCCCGGGTTCGATTCCCGGTGGGAGACCACGTGCGAAATGACCCAAGCTGTCGAAGCACTTTTAACAATACTACTACCCAAATGAAAGTAGGAAAGTAGGCTGTTAATGAATTAGAGGTTTAAAACACTCCTTAAGCCGTATTTCGGCAGGCGGAACTCGCGTTCAGAGACAAACGGGAGGTTCCGGATTAACGATTTCTGGGAATTCCCAATAATCATTTCAGAGACAATGCTTCCATCATCAGGGGGTCTCCGAAATAAAAATCGCCATCTCTAAATGACCAAATACGGCTTACGGAATGTTTTAAAGCATCTAATGAGTAATTTTACACACAAATCCTTTTCCAAAATTTCAGAAAATCCGAGACATGAATGGAAAACGCACCATATTTTCTCATTCATTTCCAGGTAACACGATGGAAATGGTGAGAGAGCACACCTTGCTCTCATATCACTTCGGAAAATTTCCTGCAAACTCGAACATTATTCGGTAGGTTACAAGATAATGAGCAACATCGTCCGGTTGGGAAACTACAGATGGAGTAATTTGAAAATTGCCGTCATTAGTGTATACAATTGAGGGGAAATAATATCACAAATTAGGAATTTTCCGTTCAGATTATAGATTTTGAAAATACCTCGTTTAATGGATTATGGGGACACGCAGGATCAATAACATCGTTTGCATGGAACTCCTGGGGTATATGTTCCAACTTGACGAAATTTCATCAGCCTTCAAAATCATATTTAGTTAATGGCTTCCAAGAGGAAGATATACGGCACAGGGAAGAAATATTCTTCTTAGTAGCTTTCATCAAACATATTGATCTGTAGAAGGGTTTGTAGCCATTGAATAAATATCGAGGTACCATTTTATGTTCTGAATCTTTCTGGAAGTTTTGATATTTTCATACTCTATAGAGATATCCGTTGATATTGAATGTTGTTAATCTTTGTGTTCAATATGATTCTTGGTCAATATTGAATGATGAATTAATATAATTCTGAAACAATACAATCTTATAATATTATGATACCGTTTCGTTTACTGAAATCGAAACCAATTTTCTATACACTTCTACAAATGGTATAGTAAGATATTACACTTTCAGCAAACTTTCATTTTTTAACTATGAATTAAACACATACTATACTTAAAAAAATTAAGAATCGATGATTTATGAATGGCATCAGTATTAATCTGTTGCAGATATACTCTCCGTATGGAGATATTTAAACCAACACATTTTTACGGAAAGTTAGCGGTATAACAAATGACAGCTGATTAGTGTCAGTTACAATTTACATCAGAAGATAGGCATCTTTGCAAAATTTACAAATAATACCATAAACGATAATTAATTGGTGATTGCGATTCATGAGAAATTTAACAGTAATTATCCATCAAACTCCAGCGATGTTTGTAAAAAAACTCTCTGTACGTAATTTTAAAACATCGAAACCACGTTTTGAATAAAATATCTAGTGCTTTCCTGGCGTATGATATGTATGAAGTCTTCACGAGTTCTCCACCAGGTTTAATAGATCTATTAGACCTGGCAGAGAACCCGTGAAAACTTCATACATGTTTTAAATATTTAATCATAGAAATATATTTCTATAAATATTAAAATGACTGATGCGTTTGAAGAATGAGGACCAATTGCAGTAACTTTAATTTTGTGACGTACACAGGTAAAACAAAGAAAATAAACGAATTAGAGAATGAGAGCGAATCGCAAAACATATGTCGGCCACGGTGGCGGAGTGGTTAGAGTGCTAGCTTTCCAACAATAAAGTCCCGGGTTCGAATCCCGGCTACTCGGATTTTTCCGATTAGGGAATGGTTGTGTGTACTTGAAAATAATAATAATTATTAAAATGGATGTAATTGTGGTAAACCTGTTTCCATTATAGAAGTTATTATTATTATTTATTATTATAAGAATAATCGTGTGCCGATTTTGTCGCCCATTTACAAGTAGCAAATTTTCAAGTAGCTGACAAAAAGTCCTACGACCACCAGTCCTTCGCCCTTGCAGGCCTCGCTTCTGGTGTCGTATTTTTATACCCAGCGAGTATGAATACCCGATCGAGGATTGAACTAGCTCCTGCCGCGGACAGTTCCGATCATTTCAGGAAAGGTTATTGGCCGCCGTCCGATTCCTGCCAAAATTGCGAATTTCCAAATTCCTTTGTTTTCCGCACTTCTCCTAATTGCCTCGGGAAAGAAGACCCGTGAGTACGAGCTCGACGCTTCGAGACGACGGACGTGCGTGTAGCCGTGAGTCACCCTCAAGAGACATCAACGCCGAAAATGTGTGAAGATATTCTGTGTTAAGACCAACAAGTTATTGGCAATTGTATTATTCAGTTGTTTTATATTTCAACCTTTGTTTATCGACCGTATCGCATATGATAATATTTGATCTGTGTAATTATCAGGACCAGTTTCAATTGTCCATACTATGTCATTTTGATGATATTACTTATGTTAATTACTGCGTGAAACTATTAGTTAATTACATGGTGGATTTATTTGATGTCTTGTCTATCTCTCTCGTGATATCCCACTGTAAGACCACGAAATTAATTCAATGCGCAGTCGGAGTGGATTATCCGGAAGTCTTACGTTCCAGATCCACCCTGACCGGTGCAATCGTTAAATGATAAATTAGTCAATCTTACTTGCATTTTCATTGAGAAAGTTGTAACAACAAGTTGTACAAACGTATCTGTGAAATACACTGTCATCGTAGATGGTCTCTGATTGCACAAATAGTGCTCAATCTTAATTAATATAACATAGATCCAGTTTTACCATCCAGTACTTTTAGTAAAGCTATATATCTCTATGGATATCGAAGGAAAGTGCTTTCACTTATTACAGTGACGTTGCGTCAAGAAGCCCACATTCCTCCCGATCATGTTGTTGGGTGACAGTCATTTCCTATAAGATACGCAAATCTCCGGTAAAATCCTCCAAATATTACTAAAAATACAGTCGGGAAGATTACAAACCGTCAGAGGGAAACAATCTATCACCGCCCTGACAGTTCCTAAGGATATCGAAGAACGCACCGAAGCAGAAAAGAGGGCCGCGGGAATCATCTAAAATGGAGCTATAAGAAATTGAGAAGTTAAAAGAAGAGAGGACGCCCTGTAAACACTCTACGACAATTGCTCTACTTTCCTTCCCTTCCCTGAAAAGAAAACGAAATTAAAAAATCCACTTAGGAAACGTTATGCAAATCTATAGAAATAAGATTTCTCGCTAAACCTTCCGTTCATATTTACTATTCTAAATATTAATTGGGCTTCTTGCAGAAACTTTTATCCTAGGATCATAGATACAGAACGTTTTCACCTTTCTTTACGTACACTTTCTTCGAAAGAAAGTATTAATATTATCGTAAGAGAAGGATACACATGGTAAATTTTCCACACTGTATCGATTTTATTATCGTAAGAACTTTTCTCAGTTGTTAATATGTTATACAAGCTTATGCATACGTAAAATCAGAAAAAAATAGAATCTGCTAATTTCGTGGCTTTGAGTGACATTTAAGGTAGCACTTATCTATTCAAAGATAGTGATTTTAAGGGCTCTTGGATAACCATGTGGGCAACGTATTCGACTAGAGGAAAAGCGGCCCAGGTTTGATTACGGGTTGGGACCTGCGTGTGAAATGACCTCAGCTGTCGAAGCACTTTTAACAATATCGCTATTACGTAGTGATTTCAAGATGTTTATACAGTAATAATGCCATTCATTCAAATACACAGCTATGTTCTTGTCATCAAAAAGCTGATTTTTGGTATTAAACTAAAAAATACGCTCTCCATAACCACAAAATCACTCATTAATAAACCTTATGGAATCTAATTTATCGAAAACTTTTATTTAAAACATTTAGGTACGTGAGATAGCCACTGATTTGCAACTATGATGTTAATTTCAGTCCGGAAGAAAGTGAATAATTCTTTGGGTTTTTTATTGAAGATCAAAAGAGAGGGTTTACATATGATAGTGGAGTGATTTTATTTTCTTCTCCAAAATCTTTAAGTAAATTCTCTTATTCCCGTATTGCTATTAAAGTGTTGAATAATGGACTCTAGTTCTTCATATGATGTATCATTTCCATACTATCAACGGCTTCGATAATATAGTAGTAAATTGACATTGCCTATTATCCATAAGCGAATAGAAATTCTGAAAAACACTTTTGAGAGATAGGAAAAAAATTGGAGCTGCTGGAATTGAATGGAGTCTTCTTCCAAATTTCTCATTCATTTTGGCACAGCAAAATCAGCCCGCAGATTTAATTCCATATTTTAATGCTAGGCATCTTTGCAAAATTTCAAATAAAACGATGTAACACTTTACGGACAATTTTCAGGCAGTGCTTCCTGTAATTAAAACTTCAGCATTATTTATGCTAAAGTTTATTCATTAGAAGTAAAGCCGCATTTCCTGGATTTTGTCTCGGAAAATCCTAACATTTTACTCCGGAAACCCTTGCGAAAATTTCTTCTAGTTGAATAATGAAGTATGGAGTACGATTCCATCTGTCACGCGGAATTTTCTCAGCATTTCCTAAAGTGTACGTGAGCGTTAAGCATGGAATTCTCCGGTTTATAACTGGGAAATTTGCTAATCCTGAAACTGCGTTTCATTCCCATGCTTTTCTGCCCTTCACTTTACTTCTAACTTCCGTTCTCTCTCCCTCTTTTCTTCTACTCTACAGACTTTCCCTCCATTTCCAAGTTCTGCCTGCTCACTCTCTCCGCATTCCCAACCTCAATACGTGCTAGGGATCGAACGAAACGATGCTTTCTCGATAGAAGTAGAGGCGGGGATTCCTTACCATATCTTTCGACGTTAGCACTAACTTGCCAAATACCTCTACGAAGCTACTGAGTTAAGATCACTCACTTGGTAATATTCTCCTCTCGCTTTTAAATTCCAATAACTATATTACTTCCCTAATGGAATCCCTGACTACTTCAATTCAATTGATAGCCAACTTGAAAGCTTAATTAGTCGAATTATGCCAATTACCGTAAGCCAACAAATTTTATTACGCGATCAAAGAATACTGCTTGAAGGGCGCCCAAAGCATTTCCCCTAAGGGATGATTCGCCCAAAATGTAGTTCGCCGGGTGAACTTTCATCTTTGGGTGAGAATTACTCTAGTTAACCGTCTTTTGTGCGAATAGACTTTTAGTGAAAGGTTTGGATATCGAGTTATCTATCGAATATCGAATAGTCTGTCATGATGAAAATATTATATTAAATTTTTGTTCCAGCTCGATATTAACGGCATTCCTATTCGAAGAATAGCATCAAAATTTACGATGAAAACATTCGCGTGTTGAAATGTGGTTGTTCGATAAGATAAGGGAAAGTAGGTTTCAGGAAAAAGTTTATAGCTGTAATACGACCTCTTCTACAGCGGCCAACAATAAAGGAAGAATAATAGATGTGCTAAGGTTATTTCAGCATAGTGAAGAATAAATTATTACAATAATCGAAATAAAAAGGTTGATCGATCATTGTTTTTCAGTCTTACTCAGCTTCCATATACATAATTGAAGATAATGCGTGCAGATTTGGATGAAAAAGTCAGGTGAAATGAAAATAAAAGAAAAATGGAAGAAAAAATAGGAACAACTTTTCACTAGGAAACTAATTCCGTGTTTAATGACAACTTTGCATATTACACACACACTAATAGACACACGACATGTTTCATTGCTTAAGCAACATCTTCAAGTGTTGAAATGTGGTTGTTCGATAAGATAAGGGAAAGTAGGTTTCAGGAAAAAGTTTATAGCTGTAATACGACCTCTAATACTACCTCTATAGCTGTAATACTACCTCTTCCACTTGAAGATGTTGCTTAAGCAATGAAACATGTCGTGTGTCTATTAGTGTGTGTGTAATATGCAAAGTTGTCATTAAACACGGAATTAGTTTCCTAGTGAAAAGCTGTTCCTGTTTTTTCTTCCTGTTATGGATTACCACAAAGTAACTCGCAGTTCGGTGGATTTTATTATAAAAGAAAAATGTGTGTATAAAAAGAGAAAAATTATATGAGACAGCATCATTAGGGTATTAAGTACGAATATGTTATGCTGACGTATAATTCAAGCAATTGCAAATTGGAAGCAACCAATGTTTTACGTACCAACAAGCTAAGACCGACACAATGATGACCTCCTATTTAAAGATGGATTCATTCGACTTATATTATTTTCGATTATGGCTTCATTTTACTTCATTCTCTTCTAAGGAATGTTTTACTCTCATTTCTTCCTAAAATAGCAGAAGTAGCCAACAGGTCGATCGTAAGGGTGGTATTCGGTCGATCGCAACTTCTCATCGAGAAGACTCGTATTTTTGTCACTTCAGTTATTCAACTTAACCATGCATCTGCGAATTAATAAACTGACAGTAAGATCCACAGGATTAAAAAATAGAGAAGAAGGGTCAGAAATACGACTTTACAAGTCGTATTTCTGATCCTAAATACGACGACAGGAATACGATTGATCATTTTGGTTTCTGTAAGTGCCAAACATTCTTCATCCGAATAGATCGTGTAGCACTACGATTATTATCAACGGCGATCGCAGCAGGCAGTAAGTTGACTAGTCCAGCTTTTTTGGGATGTTTAGAAAAGCATCGATTCCGTAAATAATATGAGAGCAATTTCTACCAAGACGGGATAAAACTATCTCGATTTTCCCAAAAATATGTCCTACTTTATCTTTCATTTTGCCTTAAAAGCTCTCATAACTAATATATATATGGAAGATGGGACTCTTTAGTCCCGATTTCGCCCAATAAAGACGTTTTATTATTATTATTATTATTATTATTATATATGGCTAAATGGAGATTTGTATATATACGTGTACATTTTCAAGTAAAAATATTAGAAACAAAATATTACGGGAAGATATGGCGGGAGGTTTTTGGAGGGTTTTCCCTCCCGTATTGGGCGAATGCCAGGCAGGTTTCAAATGAACATGTTATACTCCCTTCCAGCATTTCTACCAGACCAAATGACAAAATTGCATTGCAAATTTTAATAAATAAATAAAGAATAATATCTGCATGGCAAAGGATGGAGCGTGTGCTCAAACCGAACTTTCTGCTCTTCATTGTAGGAACCAGCAATATGCGAAGAAGAATTAAAATGATTAATGGGATGTCGTCGCGGTGAAATATGGCCTTGCTTATCGATCATGACCTGATTTCATCTTCAGTCTCGATTCTTGTCGTTTCCGAAGCATGCCCAAGCAACGTTTTCAATTCATAATATAAAAGGTAAGTCTCCGCCCAAAGAGATTTTACATTTCCTCGATTTCATTAATCCTCTTTTAATGTACGGAAAAATTATAATATTTGTCTTTGTTGCGACTGTAGTACATTGAATATTGGTCACATAACGTACTGTATTTCAATCAAGCGCTTCCTAATAATTTGGAAACGTTGGTCCATGAGTTTCAATCAAAAATTTTTTAGATTACGCTTCCTATATCTGGAGCCTATCACTGCCTTTCATTTGTATGGACCACGTTTCAACATAACTGCAACTGGTGACTGAAATCCGGAAGAAGAAACAGAAAATTCCTTTCGCATTCTTTTGTTTTCTCAAGGGGTCAGCAGAAGAATGGATTTGGTTAAAGTTAAATTGAATGCCATACGTGAGGTGAGTGCGTAAGGGAAGAGAGAAAGGTCCCTTGAAACGCTTCGGATGCTGAGGAAAAGCGACACGAGATCATGATGAGAGTGACAACGGGGCTTAAAGGAAAGCTAACGTTAGTACGACAAGTTGTAAAACTAATATTTAAATGGTTAAAAATTAGCAATGAATTCTGATTCATATAAGCCGGAAATATTACAAATATTAATATTTAAGGCATATACTAGGATAAATAGGATTTTAATAAAAATTTCAGGGACGCTGAAGGAAACAAGCGTGAGGATATATATCTAAACAAGGAAAATTAAAATATTTTTTGAAATTTATCTCTGGGAAAGGGAATCATAAATTCCTTAGAAGCAGCTTATGTAAGAGAGATACTGGTGAGAAGAAACAGAGAGAAAACATTATGTATTACAACTAGAATTACTTATTATAACTAGATAAGCAACTAAAGCGCATATTTCATATTCTGGAATATAGACGCAGAAATAAAAGAGAAAAAGTCTACCCTAGTCGAGAATCGAACCCAGGTCTCCCAGTTTCCGGGAGTATGCTCTAACATCTAAGCTACCACGACAGTGATAGTGCGAGACACGGGTTCGATTCCCGGCTACGGCAAATTATTTCTCTTTCATTTCTGCATCTATAATTATAACTATTTTTAAATTTATTGATTTATTCTGGAGGAAATATTTATTAATCAGTGCAATAATCCAGTAAATGGTATTTCGTATTACTTATTATAATAAAGGCAGAGAATAATAATTATTATGATATTTCTGTTGCGTGCTTTCTATTGCATAACAATAAACTAACAGAAAGAGAGATTTTTAGAGATAAATATGCGGAAATGGGAGATTCGTTTATGGGAGAAAGAAAAAAAACACTTCAATCTTTAGAGCGAGAAAATACGCATCGATGAACGAAAGAAAACACAATTAATGATAAGGAACTAAAATTTTTAATAAAAAGCTCCAGCGGAAAAAGGTTTTTAGAATTGCACATTCTCCACTATACCGTTAAACATCACATGCATTTTTTTTTCATTTTCACCACTGATATGTATGATACGAAAACATATTGAATAACTATAATTTTTCTCCCATATATATCATCTAGTTCGCCCTATGTATTAGATAATCACCTTGAACACCCTCTTAGCTTTTAGCATTTATCCAGTGAGTAAAGATGACAAAATATTCACCATTAGCACCGCAATGGGGTAAGGAAGAACTTCCTAGACAGCTGGCTAGTTCTCGTGCTAAGTGTAATCAATCCTCTGAGACCTAGTTACTTACCAAACTGTCAGTCGTAGGAGGTAATTAAGAAGATGGAGAATGCAAGGAAGCGATCATTTAAATTCCAGGCAGGTTTTTAAAGCAAATTAATGGTGAACTTGCCATATTAGATGACCGCATCTTTGAGAAAGAGGGCGAGTATTTGATGAACCTGGTGATGAATTATTGTCGTGATTATTTAATTTAAGGATTCAGTGGATATCTACTATAAAGGCAGAGAAAAATCATACGATTTAAATCATAAGATTTAAAAGCGGAAGTTTTGCGCAGCCGATGATTTGGTCCGCGGCGACTGAGTGCTACGATGATTTATATAGTAACTATACGCGATAAATTGGTTGCTGGGCAAGCCTGAGATTTGTGATAGTCAATTCTTATTGTATCGCCGGATAGTGTGCAGAAAGTTTAGTGGTATTTAACCGTTTGTTAAACAAAAATTAGAAGTAGGCCTTACTGGAATCGGGACGTGCAATACGAGAGGAAAACAGTTATCCGGACGTAAAAATATGACAAGTGTACTGTTTATGTTTAATTTCAAGTCTTTTATACGCAAGAAGTACGCATCCCGAGATAAATTAGTGTTATTTCAGAGATAAATATCTGACTGATAACTGGTTAACTGTAAGGTATACTTCTAATTTTTGGTTAACAAACAGTTAAACACTATTAAACTTTCTCTGGAGAAAGTTTAATAGGATGGATCGCTGGATAGAATGGACATTCTATCCAGCGATAACGATACCAGTTAATTATGACAAATATTAGCCTTGTTTAGCAACCAATTTATCGCTTTAAGTTACTAAATCATCGTAGTACCCAATCGCCGCTGACGAAATCGTAGCGGACCAAATCACCGGGTGCCGAAATTTTGTACAAAAATATCATAAATATTTACTAAAATACCCAAAACATGCAAAGAATCAATCTTCAGTTTGTTCGAATTGGAACTGGGAAAATTAATTCAATATCCTCCTGATTCTGTCCCGTATGAATCAGATTTCGAGCAAACATGATGTCTTTATGGCCAAAACCTTGCTAATACTCTTAGTGCATTTACAACCAATCATGGATGAGGTACATAGACGTCCCGGTTTTTCGAGTTTTCTTCTCAGATTTCGATCCCTCTCTTTCGGTCTTCCATAACATGAAAACAATACTGTGGACTCTTGAATAATTGGGTTATTTTAGAACATGCTTCTAGAATTATTTATACACCAGCTTATTTCACATTCACTTCAATTATTTTTCTCTCGAATGGAAAATATTTAGATTTGCAAATTTAAATATAAGGAAAACAATTGTTTAAAGATGAATGCAAAAAGATTAAACACAGTAAATACAATAAAAATGAATTTTGTGTTAGAGTTATGAGAGAGACAAAAGCAATACCCAGAAAAAATGTGAAGATATATAAATACGGAAATATTTATGAGCTCTTATGTCCCGGATGATGGTTTAGTTATTTTACACTCTCTTAACTATAAATTCGCAGTTCATTGTACCTTTTCAACACCGATAAAGGAAACAATAGCTTGATTCTAAAAAAATAAACATGCGAGGATATTTAAAAAATGCCTCCACGGGAACTGTATATTGTTAACAGGAAACCATGGGAACCGTATATTGTTAATCAGCCTAGTGAGACCTTCCTGCAAATGTCCTCCCATGTGGCCACCTCATGCAAAATTAGGAAACCAAGACAAAGAAAGCCTACCGAAGGTACAAATCATTTATTTGTCAAATACTAACGTACATGTAGCAGAAAATTTGAGCCAAAAGGAAGGAGTAAATTAAATATGTACTAAGTTTCTAGCTGTGAATCACGAGAAGAATGCAAAATAGCTGGTAGACATGAAAATTCTGAATTAAGAGGTACAGCAATAGAGGGAAGAATTGCTGGCATATGAGAATAGAATGCTAACAATCCACGTTGGATGGAATGTGAAAAGGATGCTTTGCCATAATAGATAACTTGTTCTAATGCTTTGCTATCTGGTTAATACAGTTGTTATTCGTCTCTGATACTCTCAGACTAGTAACTCTGTTCCCATCTAATTAGGGATAAAACGCATTGGATTCCTATTTTGCCATAGTGCAAAAATATTAATTACATACATAATTAACGTTGACGTTTCAGCCAAATAATTAGTCTACATTTTTTTATAATTGATAAGAAAGATGAGGTTTGCTGTAAAAGAAAGACAAAGTATAATAGCGATCCTTAAGATAGCATACCAATCGTGTTGATTAAAAAAATTATATTAAGACAACCTAAAATACGTACATAAAAAATCCCTCAGTTACGAAAAGCGAAAATATTTGGTTTTATTATTAATTGTTTTAATTCCATGATTAATATGACGTTTTGTTTAATTCAACATTGAAATAGAATCCCTATAGCCCCTTCAGTGCCATGAAACGGTACATAAAAGAAAATCCATGCTATCCAACCACTCTGAAGCGTAAATATGTATCGCAAAATAACTATTCACACTAAACGCAAGGTTTTTAGCAGTAATATTAAACTTTGGGTTTAAAGAGCTGTTGAAATAACTGTGCGTGCGAAATAGAATTACTCAGGATATATTTACAAAATATGAACTGTTATTGAACATTGAAACAAATTTAAGTAAAAGCTGCTTAATCATACACCATGAAATTTGATAAATGTGGACCCCTATATTTATTATATTATATTTGTAGTGTACTTTGAAGAGCGTCAAATCTGTCTTAATAATTAATTCGTCTAAATTTATTCATTGTTTTTGCTGGTTAATTTGTTCCGCAAGGTTACATGGATATTGTTACCACTCCCTAACTTTCTCGGGATTCAATACATTTCAAATAATATAATATACATCCAGTTCGTCAGAAACTGAATTATAACGGAAGCAATGCCTTTATACAATTAAAAAAACTGTGTTTTTACGAAAAACTCGGAATGTATAAATTTATGTCTCCATAAATTTCAGCTTTAAATTTTTTCAATTGTTTCTATTCATTCAACTGCAGTTCATTCAACCGTGGATATGATCGTAAATACTTTATAAAGGAATCCAGTCAGGCGAAGAGGCGATTGGCATAAAAATATTCCCCATTTTATCCGTAGTCTCCTCCAAGGACGCGAAACGAAACTCGACTGCAAGCAAAGGAAAACCTCGGAAAAAGTTCTAGGGAGTTCTAAACTTCAAACGATCCTCGCTTTGATATCGGAGCACTGAATATATTCTCGAGAAGAAGCCCCCATCCCGTCGTAACGTCCAAATCCCTGGAAGTAATAATGAGTAATTTTGCCCCATAAGGTTTTTCTTTCGCTTTGAAATTGATATCCACAGCTATCCACGGGGAGAAAGGTCACCAGAGAAAGAAATGGTGGAGAAAATAATGTATCTGATACAGAACGCTCGCGATGGGGTATGATGAGAATGGGGGTAATGAAGGGGTGGAGAGAAGCGTGAGTACGTAGCACCGCTCTCGATGCGGTGGAAAATGACATTATCTCCTCTCGGGTGAGTGCCAAAGGCAGCTTCCCTTGGGCGCCCAAGGAGAGGAATCTGCCGATGGACCAGCGCATCCGGAAGACCAGTTTCCAGACGATGACGTGGCCGAAAATTTTTGGGGGAACCTTTTTCCCTCATATGGTTACGCAGCGCTTCACAGCATCGAAGCCGTCGCGTACAGACAAGGGCCTCCCAATCTCCCGCGAGCCGGTAAATTACACTTTTTCCATCTCGAGGAATTCGAGCGTACAGCCTCTAAAGTTCCGAGGTGAATGGGAAGACAATGAGGTATTCAGCTGTCAGTTATAAATTCTGTTACCAAAGGCGGAAAAGCAAATAGAGCAAGGAACCAGGAAGGAACCGAACTGGAATTTGAGCTTCCAGGAGCATTCAGGAACTGGAATAGTACCAAAAACTGAAAACGATAACACCGATTTTTTTTGGCAAATCCAAAAATGAACCCGGAACGAGAGATTAAAGTTCATTGACCTAAATAAAAACTGGGAGTCATTTTCTCATTCCGCTTTGGTTTTCAGTTTATACACTACGTACAGCAGAAGTTAAGTTTGCCTATGATGAGTACTTGTGGCTGGAAAGTTGCTGATTAACGTTTTGCAATTGATTTCTGTCCCTGTACCTCAATTTATATTTAATATCGTGAGATTCATTCTTTGAATTTACTGAATGCAAGTTTAAGAGTTTTATCCACCGAAGACCTTGCAGGAAGAATTTTAATATGTCACGAATAGGACAATAAACCGGTCAGAACCGGTTCTACTATGGTCGAAAAAGAGATACTGGAATCAACCAATTAAATTTAATCCGAGCAAAAACCCCAGGAAAAATTTATTACAGCATGATATTGAAAATATTTCTGTTCGTTTTGAGTTAATAATACAACAAATTCATGACCGATGCAAAGCTCTTTACATCCCAGGCTCACCAGGACAAATACGAAATACTATTTAAATTACCTGACTCCGACCTACCTTACCTTTTAGTTTAGTACTTAAAGTAATTCTATTTACTTCTTGACTAGTCTATTATCATCTGCTGAAATCATATTTGGTAGTCGCATAAAACTTTTATATACCATCAACGCTCGCAGTTCTAACTGCGATTTATTTCTTATTTCAAGACCTTTATTATTATTTTTGTATATACTGACGCAAAGTTTGAATACTTTTATTGAATACCGATAATTTAAGAGATGATTCAGTAAATTATTTTAATATTTATGATACAGATTGTAACAGCTCTTTTTTGAAATTTGTCAAGCAGGAAAAAGATTGACTAAACTAAACGAGATTTGATTGATTGATTAAACTATGACGAGATTTTAAGAAACATTTTTTTCAATTTACAGAATTTAATATGCCAACTGCTCTAATGATCTCAAATCTAAACTTTCACTATCACAAAAGTAAACTTAATCTGTTTAATCTACATATTTATAACATAAATTCGATGTGCGAAGGCGTTACCTCGTGGAAGGCCATAATAAATGAAAAAGAACACTAGTACACTTCCACAGATTTTGTGAATTTTGTGAATTTTGTGAAAATCTGTGGAAGTGTACTAGTGTTCTTTTTCATTTATTTATAACATAACTTAGGAGCCATTTGTATAACGCCATGCAATATCACCCATAACTGTATGATTTAGCTACCCTACCTATCATAAGGAAAACACTACTTTTAAGAATAAACTACCATAAAGACGACAAGAAACACGTATCTTGCATTTCCATCGACTACTTTCCGAGTATGTTTACATCCGGTACAGGCATCCACGGCCGAATCGTGCCTCTAGTCGAATTCCTGCTCGCCCAACTTTTTCCTGTCACCAACAAGCACACGGCTTTAAAATACGGCGGCCGAAAGACGTCTGACGAAGACGTAGTCATAACATTTACATCGCCTCCCGTTTTTTCTAATGATCGATACCTCGACCTGAACCTTTGAGGCGCGATGTTCAGCTTTTGTCATGGATATCTCCCTGATAGTTGAGTAATAGATGACGCACTACTCTACTCGCAACACCACGCTCTGTATCCTGAAGGTTATTCCCCCCTTTTGCTCTATCCTAGATATCTCTCTCAAGGGATAAGACCCTTCGACGAGCATCTGAATTCAACCGCATACTTTCCGCATGGGAAACCACTTAGGGACCGCGATATGGGACCCTCAAAACGGGGTGTTTGCTTTCACTTCACTCCGGAGTGGATGTGCACCTTTTCCTGTAGACAGTTCCGTACCCTTCGAATACATTCCATCTCATGACCTTTCCGGTAAGCTCCAGATGATCACGTTGAACTCTGCCGCCGGATTAACTCTTCAGCTTCCATCCAATAACTAAAGCGCGTTTCGAGCGAATCTACTTTGTCACAGTTCACTTTAATCCTCGTTTTTCGTCGATTCGCTCCATTGTGGCGTCTTTTATGTTCATTATAGCATTTTCTAGTAAATATAGCACGTTTTAAATATGTAGTGTGACGATTGTATAGATAGCATGAATTTCCAAAATAACATTTTAAATTTCGTTATATTTGCTTTTCAATATTTTATATATTTTTTGTATGTACGAGACGCAGTGAAACTCGTCATAAATACAGAAAACATATACTTAGGACTATAGAAAAAAATTTAAGCTGCATAATTGGAAATGCTGACCAGTTTTATTTAACGATAATAGTTGGTTAAATGGAAGAGGAAACTTTGAAATTTTGACTTCGCCCGAAATAAAGACGTTATAATGTCAGGCACTCTACTTGTATGGAATAGGAAAGCCCTAATGAGCATTTTATACCTCATATTTTAGCCCTACATATGCAATTTTGACGTAAGATACACACCATAATTAAAAATGTGATGGTAAGATATTTGACCTATTCCGGATAGAAATTTGACCTAACTTAGGTTTACTTTCCTGTTATACTAACTCCCATTTCAGACAATTGCATATAATTCGCTATTAAAAAGTACGCTAAACTCCATCTTAGTTAATGTTTATCGTTTGATTTATTTTTCCAGATTGTAGAAGTAATTAATTCTGTTATAGAAACCATTTTTCAATTCACATCGAGCAAAGAGATACTAAATCTTCTCTCATAAGGCGGGAATTAATTACATTCAGGCGCGCTTAAGAAAAGGAAAAAATGAAGTCTGATGAATATGACACGCAAATCGTTTCCTTATGTTGACATTTGATTTTTACGTAAACACATAAATTTAAAAAACGAACATCTTAAAAATTAATAGTCCACTGCAAGGAGAGGAACTTTCACTGTCATCAGTTAGAATTTCTCCATTACAAATCACAAAAGATTCAAATAATTCATTTTGTTTATTTAAATATCTTAATCGGGAGAATTGTGGAGAAGCAATGATTTGAACTGATATTCTAACTGAATGTCAAATTTTTATAGTAAACTGTTCAAATAAACATTACTAACCTTTTATATTTCTTCTTTACAGTATACACGAATCTCTTGTGTGACCGAATATTTTCCGAAAACTTTTTACTTGTGATTTTGTTTACTTGTGTTTTCTTTATTGCGAACATTAGCTATGGTAATTAATAAAAGACATCTGCAGAGGTATGACGTTAGGTACAAAATTGGCCCACTCTAGCAAAACGCCATGTTTAAACGCAATCTTTCATTTATTTAAAACTTTGAACGCAATATTCTTCCATTAACAAGGCCTCCTTTAGCCAGTAGTTAAGATTTTATTCAGCAATCCACTTTTCACTATTAAATTGGCTTGTTGCGCAACTGTATTTCAACCGGTTCCGAAGCTCTTTCATCTCTTTAAAGTCGCGTGAAACCTAGGCATATTTTCCACTTAAAGTTTTCCTAGCTTATCTACGTTCTATGTCATTCTATTAAGTTGCAGCGAAAGAGTTCACGAGTATGATTAAGACCTCGTGTGTTCCGAAGCAACAAATGGCAGGTAGATGGCAGGCTAAGCAGCTCATGCTAATGAGGTCTTACATGATTAGATGAGGTAATAACGTGGCAACTGAAGCCGAATGGTAAATAAATTCCTGGTTGGGTTGCGATGGAATTTTCTTCCTTTTATATACTCTTTAATAAGAATGATATTCTGATCATTATTAAAATAATCTCCAAAACGTAAAATTGATATCTCCATTGTTGTTGTGGATTGTTTATTCATGGTATATATTCAGAATGTTGTTGTTACCATTTGCCATTGTTATTATTGCTACAATGTAATGATAATAACAGATTAATGAGTTGTTAAAATGTGAATAAGAATGAGATTTGCAGATTAAAAAATTATGAATTTTAATCTTAAGGTCCTTAGTTGTATATAACAAAAAATACATTTGATATCAATATAGAGGAATGTAATTGTCATTCTATTAATTGAAACTCAAAATAAAATAGTAATAGTTGCTTGATTATTAACAATTTCCAAGAGGACTCTCTATATTGTTGAATAGGTTAGAAAAACACTCATGCCTGCATAAGCCTTTTCGTTATTTAGTAAAATTCATCATTTTGCTGACGCTAAATGACCTCTGAAGAACTATTCATGAGACAATGCACTTATATATCTCTACCTTTAAATTGCTTACCGCTCTTTTTGACTTAAAACACCAATTGATACCAGCATCTGGATGTAAACACCCTTGTATGGAGGAAAATGAGATTTCTGAATTGTGCGAAAAATGTTTTGATTGAAACTCCGTCTAAAATTGAAATTTATTGAAGTGAAATTGAAATGTTATGAACCCCGATGAACGGAGAGAGTTTAAAGTAGTCAACCAAATATCGGCAATGACTTTCCATGCATCACTACCAACACTGATTTAAATGTATTTATAGAGCGAGCATCATTCGAGAAAGAGGAGATTGAGAGCTGTCATCAAAGAGGGTAATTGCTTGAGCATTCATACCAATTCATCAGCTGAATCTCTCTGAATGACAAGAGTTCCTAAAAAGAAGATCCTAAAGAGTTGAGAAAAATTCAATCATCGTAATTATCCTCAGAACCTTTAACCGCTATGTAATTCAAAAAGATAAATCTAAAAGGTCGTGAAGCATGCCATTAAAATAAATGACCTGTTGCGAAGATTAAATCACTAGACTTTGTCCTCTTAACAGCAACGATTCCGCATATTCACGAGTTCCATAGAAAAAATACATTCGACCTTTCTTATGACGGATAATGAACTGAGATAGAAACTCGTGTTAGTAGATGAAAAAACTTTAAGATAATTTATATCCCTGCAAAAATCCGAAATATGGCGATCGCTTTTTTAATACAATATAAAATTTTAGTACGTATAAATTGAGGGCAAAGAATGGTGGGAAAACGAAATGATGATGATTTTAGACTGGATAACTGATCCTGACGAAAAACGTCTTCCATTTTACATTAACTGGATGAATTTTAAATGAGATTACTATATAATTAAAAATACATCGATAAATTACGTTTGATTTATCTTTACAATCATATACATCAAACTTCGCATCCTCTAATCCTGCTAATGTTGATTGTAAAAAAAATTTAACTTCTTCAATGTGATGAAGGATTTAAGGAAAGGTGAATTTCTTTGCACGATGAAGTCATACAACTGATCCCACAGGAATAACAAATGTGAAAAATTGTGACATGACTGAAACTCGAACCCAAGTCTCCTACTTTCCAGGCAGGTATTCTAACCAATGAACTACCATTCCGCGTCAGTGGTTAGAATACCTGCCCGGAAAGTGAGAGACCTGGGTTCGAGTCCCAGTCATGTCGCTATTTTTCACACTTGTTATTCCTGCCTTCAATATGAGTTTAAATTTTATGTAATAATACCAATTCCCGGTATCAAGGACCATAAAGCGATTTACATCCATATTTGTTAATATTTTTGACAAAAATTATTACATGAAGGATATTCATTTGAGAGGTTCTCTGAAAAACATAAATAGTTTTCTTGGCTGATTACTCTTAGATTCAGATGTTAAATTGTAAGTTAAGTCCAAGAAATCCAGCGTCCAGAGTATCCATCTCCTTTTCTGTATATGAAAATCTCAAGTTCGAAATGGAATGTAAGCTACATTCGGCGCCTCAGGTTGTTTTTTCCATATTTATATCGAATTCCCATACACGATGTTAAGATGAGGAAACAAAAGGCTCAGATGTAGGGGATTCTTGGAAAATAGAAGACGCCAACCATTATCATGATGAAATGGATATTTAAATACATTTTATACATCTTTATACTATCGCCTTACAGAATATTCCTCTTTACTGTGATTTCGCGGTTCATACTTTTGGGTTATATCTAAAAGTAAAAAAAGGAGTTAATAATTATAAGAAATAAAGATAAATGTTTACAATAATAATATCTTGATTGAAATTGAATTTATTATCAATAACGATTAAAAGAAATTAAACTGGTTTCTATCGAATATGCAATGTCATTGTTGATAGCTATACAGCATCGTTGTAACAATCAATTTACAGGCAAATTCTTGGAAAAATAACTAATGTTAATTAAGAGACATTCAATCAACAGCGGATCTTATTTATGACTAATATCAATGCATGCAACTAATTTCATTTAAACGTTTTTGCACCCACTTATAAGGGAAATCGATAAAGATGAAAAACCAATAAGATGAGCTACATAAACTGTTTCAAAGTTGTTGTAGCGATTGGTATTCAGCGTGTACTTGGAAAAAGAATTAGCAACATTCACGAGTAGTCAGTCAACAATGGAACTTGTTCAATATTGAAATCGATAAAATTCGAGTTTCACTTAAGCGTTGCCATTTTACTGTGGAGAAAGTAATAAACACCGAATGAGTAGCGAAAACGCGAATTTTTCGACGGACTAGCTCAGGAAATTTTAATAGACGGGCTTTGAGCGGGATTCGTGCCCGATATTGGATACATCAAAATAACAGGATTTCGCAGTCTCGAAAGCATACCGAGACGACACTAAAGCGAACATTTAGGTTTAACGACGTAATGTCTCGCCCTCTACACAGTATTACCGGATATATGCGGACCCTTTGAAGCAATGGCTTTGAAAATCGCGATGAGGGTATTTTACGGCTTCTTAGCGCGGAGATAATCTGGGGGAGAGATCAAATTTCGTGGGAGAGGAGTGTTCTGGAAGGGAAAAGGAAATACTTTCAAAAAAGGGACCTCCAGACATAAGATTCCCCGCCTTAGAAGAAGTGGGCGCGGAATTCGAAGTGATGTAGACGGGAAAATACGGCTGACAATGAGAAACCCCATTGATGGCGCTAGTCGCGCGTGAAAAGGAACGCTGAAATCGAAATCATTCTCGAGGAAGCCAAATAAAAGGGCACTAAGCCCCTCTTTTTTGTGACTTCGCCTGTTTTATAGCTGCTGGAATTATAATCCATCGAAAATATGTTCCCAAAGTCGGAGCGCTAAACGAAATCTCCTTTTGCGCATTGGGGTAATTTCATCCCATTTGTAGAATTAATAACCCAAGCTCCTTGCTTAATGTTTTCAATTAAAACTGATGTACGGCGGAGGAATAGTACCATCAGATATTACATTAACGGTGGGAACATGATACTAGAGAGGGATTCTCTCTGTAGAAGACGATTTTACCATAGATTTGTATCGACAAGGTAGAGATATCCTTAAGTTTTCGTTTATAAATGTCACAATTCTTACTACATTGCTATTATTGAGTAATTGATTATATTTTCCTTTTCTTTACCTTAATTTTTTAATTTTTCTGCCTTGCTAATTTATCTCAATCACTATCGTCCATTGTTAGGATTATTTACTGAATGCTACACTATTATTACATAGCTAAATGCTACCTATTGCACTATCAATCTATCATAATTGTTGAGTCACTAATTAGGTGTTTTTTTATCATAATTGCTGAATTTGTTGCATTGTTAATTTATCGCAATCGTTATCGTCAATTGTTAAGAGTACCTACTTATTGAATGCTACACTATTATTAATCTGCTAAATGCCACATTACTGATTGCACTGTTAATCCATCACAATTACTGAGACATTAATCACATAATTTATTTATCATTGATTTTGTTGCATTGTTAATTTATCGCAATCGTTATATTTCATTGTTAGGATTACTTACTGGAAAACGGCATAATAGGTAACTTAAGAAATTTGGCTACGACCGCAAATACAGTTTACCTCTATGCATTATCTTGTTTCTCTAAACTACGATAAGTACTACAGGCGAAATCATTATACTTTTGAAAGATATTGATGTATAACAATATTTTGCCCTTGAGTGCATACGTATATCCTGAAGGCTAGCCATAGCCATGTGCAACAAGTCTCACTTGCAAGCTCAACGACCTATTCGCCCACACAATTACGGAATTCTTTGAACTGAGGCATTGGGACGGAATTTAACTTAAAAACTATTTTGTAACACCCGCTGAAAGAAACGTGACATACATTTATAATTTTCTGGAAATTCGGATTGGACAGAGCTATTACCCAATTATTCTTTGACTATGTTTGCACCGAATATATTACAACGACGGAGAAACAAAAACGATGTCTAGAAGCTGACATAAGGCCTTCGCATAATACTAGGTAAATCATGTTAAATAACATGATAACAGTGCACGTTAACATGACTACAATAAGTCATGTATGATAGGTCAGAATGTTGAATGGATTGAAATATACTTTACTGATTGAGTGCGCAAACATTGAGGGTGAAGTAACGATATAGTTAAGGTTTGAAAGAAGTGTTTTTTACCGATTCGAAAGAAAATGTAAAAAAGGGGACAATGTTAACAAAAAGCAAAATGAAAAGGTCAAAAAAGCGAACAATGTTAGCAAAAAAGCGCAGGGCATTGAAGAAGTGGGTCAGATTCTTTAGGGGGCATGAATGTTTTGTTAAGAGGGGTAATTTATAAGAACGTTAGACAAGTAGTTCTTAATAGGATACGTTAGGACTGGGCTTTAGGGGGTCAACAGTTTTAACAGTGATAATGATGATCGTTGGCCTTCAAAAGAGGGTATTTTTTACCTTTAAAAAACAGAATTTAAGACTGTTTACGACAGTGAGGTAAATTTCTCTAAAGCTAACCTACTCAACATTTTATAGATGAGTTATCTAACATACTTTGTCATAACGTGTTTTCTTTTCCGACAAAGTGTAGTTACCCATCATCATTCCATATAAAAAACTCCACTTCTTCGCAAATTCTTAACTATTCTTCACGAAAGGAATATTTGTTACGCATGAAAATCAACAAACGCTTAAAAAAAAAGTTAATCAATTTCGACAGGATTTGGGGAGTAAATTAATTTAATTTATTTATTTAGTGGTAAAACGTTGCAATTTTGTCGGTGGACCAGGTGGCAACGGTCAAGGTGAAGTAAGAAAAATAATATTAAGATATGTCCGGCATAAATATTATTTTCTAAATAGAACGATCGAGGAATAAAACAGTCTACCTGCAAAGTTATTTGAGCCTTTCCCAAATAATGTCAAACGTTTCATTAAGAATGTAAGTAAAATAAATAACTTAGACGAGTGAGCCTGCCGATAACGATATGTTAGCCGAGTAGGGGATTTCCTGGTAGGATGATGTACGGTGGGGATTTCGTGGGCCCCGTGGCCGCTGCGGTAGCCGTGAAGGCCTATCATGAACCCTGAAAAATCTTACATAATAAGTAATTCTTGACAAGTGGTATTAATGCTTTTCCAAGGAAATGACAAATTTGTTGTATGGATTATTAAATTTACATGCTGTTCTAGATGTGACTTATTTTTTGTAGAATAATACAGTTGTATAGCTGTAATATTATGTAATTTTAATATGTATGAAATTCTTAAATTGCAAAAATGAAATCACGTTCAATTGTATTATGGAACTGTATTTGTTTAAACATCAATAGGTAAGTTTTGTAAAATATCGTCGTTAGTAGACGATTATTGACAAATGTATATATATTTACATGTAGAACGTTTGTGTTAGTTGTAGCATGTGAGTAATCTAACTTTGCCACCTGACCTAGTGTCATCCTGCGGCAGAATTGTACAAGAATAATAGTCTCAATTTTCACCTAATAGAGCCCTCTCTATGTATGTATGTAATACAATAACCATTTTATTGGTTTAACGATTTAAAACTAAAAGTTTTAACACTGATACATGTGTTATATCCGGCGAGGTAATAAAATCTCGTTGTGCCATAATGGGTTAACAGACTTCTAGAAGAAGAGTACAAATAACAGCGACAAACTGAAAGAAACCCAAGAAACGTTCTGGAAAAAATTGAGCAAACTAAGATAGAGAGCAGAGTCCAGAAACGAAAGGAAACAACATGAGAAATGATACTTCTGAGTACTATTAAGAAGGGGAAGAAGAGGTAGATTTGAAAGGTCTTTCAGAGGGAAACATTGGAAGGAAAGGTTTGGATGTGTTTGCCGAAAGAAGGTACAGTTGGAGCGGCAGATAGGGAAATGAAGACAGATGATGATCAAGAATAACGGTTTGAAAGCATGAGATGATCGGAAGATGAACGGGGAAATGGTGTGAAGAGCTTCGTACTTTTGTGAGCCAAAGAAAGTAGAGTCAAAAAACTGACACTTATGAACTTGAACTTATCGATCACAGAAAAAAGTTTTATATTATATAATTTTTAAATATTAAACCTTATGGTGATGGATACCAACAATCCCATCGAACGCCTTCTTCTGGAATGTAGCAGATATCAGACCACCCGAAACTCTTTGGGCATAAGAGGAAGGCTAAACCCATCTCGAGAGCCCTGTGCTTCCTTAAAACAACAGGGCTATTCAAAAAGATTTAAACCTCCTAAGGTCCCGCACAGGCAAATAAAGGGTAAACCTTACATTCTAAATTCTATTTTTAAACCTTGTTGTTTCCCTCTAGGTAACTACGCATTTTAAGGATTTTAACCTCAACATTTTCAATCAATGTTTTAATTATTTATTTATTTACCTATTTATTTATTAACGAATGACCTGGTTTCGATCTGTACCGAACCTGGATCAAGTAATCTAAATTAGACACGGTAATAAATGACCCTAACCGTCGAAACACCACAAATAATTACTCAAAAATCCCAATACATATATACTTAGAGAGTTAATTCACAATGTAGATAAGGTGTGTCGTACTTGCTTTCGTACATGTAAATTACATATTTGTTTGTACTCACGGTATGAAGTGTGTTTAACTTGTAAGGTATCCACCATTTTCTATTAAAGTACTTTCCCCATGAAGTTGAAACTTCAGTTATTTCTTGACGTAATCTCCATGAAGGCTTACATATTTTTCCCAGCGTTGTCACCATGGCTGCTGAGAATAATTCCCTAAAAGGTGTTTTGTCCATTGAAAAATCGCTGGGAAATCGAGATGCGTTAACGTTCTCAAGTATTCAATTCTATTTACGCTCGGCGTGGTGCTACCATCTATGATACAAATTCAGAGACGGATTTCAGGTAAAAATCTTCAGGCCTCATCTTTTGAAAAGCAACCGAATCTTTCTACTTACTCTCAATACTGATGGAAAACATTCGACTGGATTGAACTTTGACGCACCTCGATTTCCCAGCGATTTTTCCAGTGGGTAAAACACATCCATAAAGAATCGTTGGAAGCCACGGAATCATGGCGACGACGTTGTGGAAAATATATTTGTCTTCACGGAAATTACACCGATACGTAAGAAATATTTCAAGTCTGGGGCAAATACTTTCACAGAAAAAATACTGGAAACCTTAGAACTTGAATGAACCTCGTATAATATTTGTATAGCATATTTGTATGCATTGTACAGCTGTCGACTCAAAATAGTGAGTTTTTATTCTCTTTAATTTTGAAGGAAATCTTCCAAATAACACTGCAAACTATCAAGGTGACGTTAAAATAAAAAAAATGAATGCATCCTGTTAGCGATACCCTTATCACTCAAGAAATCATTACGTATACCATAAATTATTAAAGTCTTTATTAAGGAGAGATTGAGACTAAAAAGTCTCTTCTTCCATCTAACCTGTCGTCAATCTTATTATTAAATCGTGAATAAATTTGTACATTGAAAAACTTAAGAAGAATTTGAGGATGTAAAAATCCAAAGTGGTAACTTAGGAAAAAATCTCCACAGCAGGAAAACACCAACAGAGAAGGGGGGTGTGAAAAACCTGCGCAAACCTACTGATAGTACAAGCTAAAAGATGTGCAGGAAACTGTGTATACAAAAATCAATTGAGCAGTACTGTAACAATAATTCACTAAAACTAATTCACTGAAGCATAAATCGTAAGAGTGGTATCAATAACCACTGACCGATAACAATTTGTTGAAAATAAAGGGCTGAGATTCGTAGTAGACATACAGAAATACAACTTGAATATTTTTTACTAGAAATAAAATAATCTACTGATTAAGCCTCGACTTCTTGGTAGTTCTCCATTATAATTACGAAGAACACTTCTACAGTTACCATAATAATTTTTATTATACGACCATGGTTTCGACCCTTCAGGACCCTTAAGGACCCACCTGAAGGGTCGAAACCATGGTCGTATAATAAAAATTATTGTGGCAACGGTAGAAGTGTACTTTTCCTTATTATTTACACTCTAAATAAGTAAAAGGTGTTTACCGATTCCGCCGCTGGTGTAAGATTCATCTCAAACAAAGCTATTAAATTCTTCACAACGTTTTAGTCAACATTTATACAATATTTTACTTCTTGGGTCCCTTATCCGCGGCCCGCTTAAGGCTCTTTCATCAATTTCGTACGGCCCTGATTTAATAAATCAAATATTGTCTCTTTGATACATGTTTTCTTTTGCTATCGGTGGCATAAGTCTGGACCAGCTCAGAATAATTTAATCGTAATAAATACGCGAATCTCGGCAATAACATAAATACTGAGAAATTATTCGTAAATCAGCAATAGTTCGTTCTGCAATGTTAGCATTTAAAGCGCAAATACATAGCATCCCAAAACGTATTGAAATTCTGAAGCGGTCCACCGGAATTTAGAAATGAGCAGTCCCTGTTCAAAATTAGCACCAGCCACTTAGCTTTGGGCATTAATTATCACTACCATCTTCAAGTCGTAATGTTCTACGATAATATAAAAAAACTATATTTTTGCTTATTAATGTGATAGACGTTTAACCAAAACATGGCTTGGTAATGATTACAGTAATAAGTGACGAATAATTTAAATCCATATAAATTATTGGATAACTGAAAATAAACTCAGTAAGCCTACATTCAGCTAAGTCATCCCAAATCTATAGTATTTAATGATGGTATCACCTAAATGTACGATATCATATCGCATTTTTTATACTGAATGATTTATTCGCATATAATTATCATCGCAGACTCAAACCGTGCACTCCCACACTACGAAACATAATTATGAGCTCCTAATATGGAACGTGACTTAGACAACTGGAAACTAGCACCTACTCGCACTGTTAACAAGAACTAATCACCTTACATACCATTCTATGTGCGATGGAAGCTTGTACGTAGATTAGTATTTGGATAAATCCGAACTGCGTTCCTCGTTTCGGGGATTTCACAATCCGTAGTTTAATTACATGTGTTTGTTCTTCGGATCTCTAACCCGACGGAAACGAAAATTCATTGAAGTTTACCTTACCG
This sequence comes from Ladona fulva, assembly GCA_000376725.2. NCBI lineage: Eukaryota > Metazoa > Arthropoda > Insecta > Odonata > Libellulidae > Ladona > Ladona fulva. The sequence continues at coordinate 1,136,792 of KZ308261.1, forward strand.
TGATTGTAGTGCTTGATCAAAACGATTGAAAAATACAACAATATAAATCGCTACGAATCTTGGGGAGCAAGTTGAAACTAAGCACTGATAAGACTCGAAAACTCTGCGTTTTGCAACAATTATAACAGCATTGGTCCAATAGCAATAGAAGGCATACTAATCGTACGTGTTACACAGATTTTTGTTCTAAAATTGCATGATAAATTGAGAGATGGTATGTAATATTTTAAATAATTAAACATTGCTTCGAATTACGATTCGTATATTCACATATTAAAAATAAATAAAAGAACCACGGCAACAATCAATAAAACAATAGACGTTTACTCAAATAAAAAAGGCATTGATGATGACAATAATACTTAAGGTAATTCCGGCTACAATGCAACAACAACGTAGATTCTTCAATAAGTTAAAAGTATTACAGATCGGTAAATATTTTCTTCACTGGAGATAATCTTCTTCAAAATCAAATGCGGGTTGTGCAAATTTCATTTTAGACAGCATAAGATACGAATATAGAATAAGATATACGTTATTTATATATTCTTATGCAAATTTCATATTTATACACATTGTACGATACTATCGCCTTAAAACCCGAAGATAATCGGAGGCGGAAATAGGGACATGTCTGGTGCTTGAACTCACAGTTTCTGGTCAGGTACCTTATAAACCCACTACCTACAAAACTACCATTCTCTCTAGCATAATCTCTTCCGTCCAATTAACATCCTGTTAACGAGCTGAAAGAGGATAATTTGGTGGTTACAAAACGCTCGGAAAGTGGAAAACCTCAGTTCGAGTCCGAAAAACGTCGCTATATTTCGTTTCTGTTTATCTTCGGGAAAAAGATGCTTGTAAGAGTAATTCAAATAAACAATTCATAAGCATAAAACTTAGTATTTTAACTTAAAGATGGGACCTAACGCTTTGTCACTACATTCGCAAAACAAAGAAAACAGTATCACAACAAGTATCGCAGTGGTAAAACATATCGGAAGACTTCAAACGGAATACTAGATCGATAATCGCCACTTCGATATAGCAATGTTCCGATAGCAAGTGAGCAGCTGAATCAAATGTTCGATAGCTTCGCAGTGTTGACGTAAGAAGATAACGCACGCAGATTTAGGTTTTCCTTCGTTTTCCGACCAGTTTACCCTGACTTGTTCATCCAATTATCTCCCCGTGATCGATAGGCCCAGTCTTCCCCTTCCAAAAATTTTCGTGAGGTAAAAGGTGATAGAGTGGCCATGGAAGGGTCTTTTGTGTTGCATAAACATCCTCGTGAAAGCGAATTCGGCACATGAAAGTCGTTCCCTTCTGAGGCATACAAACCGAGATTTGGTAGCGAGTTTGTACCAAAGTCTCCTTATTTTAGATTGCTATTTGTGTGGCTTCAGACTCTTGTTTAACACAGGCAAATAATTGAGTAATAAAAACTTGCGGACAGTTGTTCCGACTTCGCATACAATCGACGTGGCAGGAGGAGCTATGTCTCAAGTCCGTAATTCTTTGTCGTGTTTCGTCAAAGGTAGTACGCATTCGTTATCGTTTCAAACTTACTTGACAGAAAAGTGATCGACGCTTAATTCATTTACTTACTAATCTCTCGAATTACCAAACACCAACACTCGATTTTACACTCGACAAATTTTAAGCGTTTTGTTTAGTTTAGTTACGAAACTGTTTTCTGGACAAGATTGAGTCATTTCAACCTATACTGGATGAAATATACTATCGAAAAATATCCACATGTAAGGGTCAATATCTAAACGTCAGAGAGTTAAATTATTCGTGAAAGAATGAACGGTTTCTGAAAAAACAAAATGACAAATCACCTAGGAAGTACACGAACCATCGTCTCAATTCAATTACCTTTGTTCACGAAGTCATAGACCGAGTATGCGAAAACAAACCGTAATAATATAGGGGAACTCGGAGAGTTATACCCAAGGCGTAATCATAGAATAATCGGAAGGCAGAAAAATACGGTGAATTGAAGCTGTCATGCTGTACCTTACAACGAGGAAAAAGTAAGCACTAAGAAGTGAAGTGCAATCTGAAGTTTTTGCTAATGAACTGATCAAATCAACGATTATAGGAACAAAACCCGCTTTTTAAGTGGGTGGTACAATCATTGTGCAAAGTATTAAAATTTTGATTATATAAGCTCGAAACACATTCCTTAGCTAACAATGATGCGGCAACAATAAAAGCAAGTATACTACAATTGGGCTCCTTGTCGTTTAAGGAAACAAAGCCAAAGCTCGCGTTAACAATTATTGTGACAATGACAATAATAAAAGATGTTCAACAGTTGAGCTGACAACAATCCCGGGTGCAAGAATTGTGAAGTAACAATGACACTGGCCTTCATCGAGAGTGTGATAGATCAAGTAACTCCACTTATCCACATCATCGCAGACATTTCACGAACTATCGCCCCGATGTGGAGCGAACGGCTTCAAGCCTTTAATGAGTACTAGCATTGCGGAGGCCTAACGAAGTTTATCGTCGAACTAGATAGACCCTACGAGTTGAACTCGCTTGCACTGAACCTTTCACGCAGAAAACAAATCCTAGCGGGTAGACCGCTGAAAAGAAAGTAAAACAGCGCACGAGTCCGAACTACTCCAAGCAAATCACTAGTACTCACCGAACAAATTCCCTTACCCGGTTCACTTGACGTCAAAGTCGGTTTGCTCCAAGTTTCGTCGTCAACAAAATAAGAACACGAGGCGGCCGACCTCACCACACTCGACGGAGACCCGTCACAGACTACGGTGCGTCAACGGTCGATCGGAGGGAACAACAAGTGTCCATTATAAAGGACTCACGTGGACCCTACGGCGCATGGGCGAAGAAGTTTTACGTTCGCTTCCCTCCATCAACCCCGACGCCCTACCTATCGTTCGTGCCCCCTCCACCGGGAAAAAAAGACACGGACGAACTAACGGAAATTGCCAAATTACGTACGGCTGCTCTGGGTGTATAAAAAGCCCTGCGATACCTTACTCATCTCGTTTTTTTACTGACGGCCGTTGCATTTCGAGTGGTTTTTGTTCTCCGCAATGCGATACCTTATTAAAGGTATATTTCCTCTCCATCTTCTTTTACGAGGTAAACTTGCGTCGCGAGCGATGGGGAAAAGTCTTCAATATAGAGGACTCCGTAAAGAAATGTGGAAATATATAGGCGGAGTGCTGAGCTTAAGGCTTGTCTTTTACGTTTCCTGGTAAACTGGGATGGCGGAAGCGATTTCGAGGAAAACTCTGGGGGCCTGTATTTGATCGATAAAGTGCCGAGGGGAAGGAAATACCGAAAGGGAAAAGGGCGCCTTCTTTGTATAATTTTACTATATTTCTGTTTATCTAAATCTCAATCTCGCCCTTCAATAAATGCGTGTTATTATTATTACCATCATCATCATCATAAACATTATTATTGTTGTTGTTGCTACTGCAACTAAAATACTGAATTGTTGTACAACTTCAAAGGTTTATTTTTAGATTAGCAAGGTTATAGCGACTATTACCACATTACGAGATGACACTCTTACCTTTAAGTACTTACTTAAGACTTTTTTAAGGGAAAACTTCCAGGATTGACAATGGTATTATCAGAAAAGTGCAACTCTGTTTTTGATAAAATTTGTTATGATGCTGTATTAATGTGAAATTATGTTATTTCGGATACCATGTATGTGCTTTACGACCTCTGCTGAACAACACTCCGAAATTAGCTTGTCAATAAGTTTTTTTTTTTTCAAACTTGAATAAGAGGGCCTTGAATAAGAGTGTTTTTCACGGATTATTCTTGACCTTAAACTTACAAAGAGTAGGTAATTTGTGTATGAGACTGAATTCTATCATGATGCCAAATTAGATCAAAATCGCAGCTGCTTTTGTTTGGTTCCTTCCTTGAGAGACGCAAGGGAGGTCTTGATAGGCAGCGTCACAGGATAGCATAAAATTAGGTTCACCCGTCTACACATACGATTGAGCATCCGAGCTATGAAAAGTTATATTAAGTTGCAGAGAAAAGTCTAGGTTGCATCACGTGAGATAGAGTTTATTTAGTTTTCGAAAGTATTACAATTCACAATGCTGGCAATTCGAAAAATTAGGAAGCAAGTCTACGGAAACATTGGTAAATAGAAAAATAGGACAAACACTGTGTGGTGAGATATTTTTCTGAAGACTATACCTGAAAGGAACTAGGAATTTTTAGGTACTAAATTAACTAATAAACTAATCAACCACAAAGTCTAGCGCAGTCCACAGTAACTATCTTCCTTCGAGTGATACGCGCTGTATCTTCACTCTCCAGCAATACGGAGTTTTATTGATCCAGTATCCATAGAAACATGTCTGTACGTATTTCTACACTATTTGCTATGTGTTGTTACACTATATGCTATTTTTCACACTTGTCATTCCTCGGGATTCAGCCGAAGGACTTCATCGGGCAAAAATTAACACCTTTACCTTTACACTTATTGTTGCAATGTTTACGGAAAGAGAGGCATAGAAACAGAAGTGAATAATTCGTCCTGACTATACTAATTCCCATGGTTTTGAAAGGGTTCTATTCAATTCTAAAAATAAACTGTTGTTGCGCTCTTCACAAAAAAGAAACCAATTATTAGCATCACTGTTTTTCGACAGTGTTATTCACTGCGCATGTTTGTAGTTTTAAACAGTAAAGCATTGATTTAATAATGAGATAAAAACGTGAGATTTCAGAGAAAATGACGCTGAAACGGACGACAAGAAAAGTCTTGTTCCTTTTCATTTTTCAGTCATAGTTCCTTTTTATAGCACCCTGCTGCTATTTTATCACTTGGCAACTAGGAGAAAGCAAAGTCTAAGCGTGGATGAGTTTCTTGACCCCATAGTATCAGCGATACTGGGGCATCAGCAATGCTCTAACTTTCGAGAAAATAGGTTATCAAACACACGAACTATAGCTGTGTTTTATGGTTTACAACCCAAACATGATGAGTTTCTCAGGAGAGATACTTTATTTGCTATAAGTTCCACTGCCTGGATTCGAGAGAGGTCAAGTTCAAGGCAGACGGCAATAAAGATTTCTGGGGGTAATACTTCCACTCCTTCAGGTTTTCTTCCAAATAACCAACTCCTAAGGAATAATCTTGAAATCTTTGCTATCTAAATAGTTCGAGGAGGAGGTTCCTTCTAAGATTCTTTTCAAGAATACGAAAGGAAGTGTGTATTTCTGTCTCAAAAATAGAGGAACTGGATTGGAGTATAAAAGGAAATATAAATAACTAAGAAAGTAGCTGATATATTCCACAATAAACTCACTGTAAAAAATATCTTAAAGTGAACGGAAATCTACTCGATTGATTTCGAATCATTACAGATTACCAGATCAATGTACATAGTACAATGTACGTATCAGTACGTACGTACTGTATCAATGGTACGTAGCCAAACAAAAGACGCCATTAGAGTATGTGAAGTAGATGCAGAAAAATAAGGAAGCCACGAATACTCGAAATCGTACCTACTACTCCTCAAATAATCAAAAAAGTTTTGCCGTAATGAATCACCAACGAATTAAGTATTTTACACTAACACCACTGCAATGAAATATTGTACTCGATCAATGCTACATAAAACCCGAATAAAAAAATGAATTACGTATTTTCTATAGGACATGGATTTGCAAGTTTTTAACTTCATCGGAACCCATTAGCTTCTTTGCGAGCCCCATAAAATTCGTCTTTCTGTAATTTAAGCTAATAATAATTTGTCAAAATTCTTTAATTTTTAGATATTTTTCAGAGATGAGAAAAGTGAGCATAAAACATTTCCTTCATGGAACACCGCAACTGGGACTTGATTTTTTTCTATTTCAATTCTCAAAGGTGTACATAGAAAATCTTACAAAAATGTCAGGAGCACTGTAGGGTTACGCACGGAATTTTTTAAAGGGCTACGAGTTGGCGACATTCTCTAGAACAAGGGTGTCCAAGATCTTATCTACACTGGGCCGCGTAAATCCCTAAGGATACTTCAAGGGATGTGAATGATACGCTCAATTTTTATGCCAATACAAATTATTCAAAACTATTTATTTGATTGTTATTACTTATTTTTCTCCTGCAGTTGATGAAATGTTGTATTAAATGAATATTTGATTTCGTTTTTGATGGAAGCATCCAAATAAGATTATCCTTTTTCGTACGCGGTTATCAAAGTTCGAGATAAAAAAATTAAGAAAATATTCTGGAAAATATTATCTACAGGGCCAAATGTATCCTCTGGGTTTCCGGTTACACATTCAGATCATCTAGAAAATCATAAAAAATTAAGTGCAGAGAGGCTAAAATCGCCATTAGGAGCAAATATGTTGTGATTTATTTGTTCTACGGTTAAGTGTAGAAGAGCAAATTTGAATCCCTACTTCTGTATGCTCCATTGATAAACATGTAAGCAACCGCTCGCCCTTTGCGTTTGAACTAAGTGGTGTTTGAAACCTTAGGAAATGCTTCATAAACACGGATGGTTTAAGAGAAAGATGTAAATGAGAGCAAACTACCTTATTCATATATGGAAAGCAAGCAATGACGTTGGCGGAAAACACATTTTATAAGCTTTTTACGACTAAGTTCACGGAAGAACACGGAGCCGGAGGTGTAAAATATACAACATAAGGATTTAGTACTTGGATCTGTCCTGAGAATAAAATGTTAACAATTCCTTAGAGATCTTTCTAAAGATAGAGAGAACCGAGATGATGCGCTATAAAACGAGGCCGAAGATGTTAGATAGCCCCTCTTTTTTACAAATACGTACATATTTACACATGTAAAAATGGACACACATTTTTTATGAAAGATCATTTTTTCTTGTGAAAGTATCAAATGCAGTTTCCCGATGAAAATGGCTGAATCATTTCATGGTTTCTTCAACGTAATACTACGTCTATGATAAAACTTGTTTTGAATTTGTTAAAATTATCATTTGATTAAAATCTAAATTATAATTTAATGACTAATTCATTGTTCACTTTTTATAGTTTCCATCACGAAAGAAGGTTTCATTAGAGAATAATCAAATTAACATTTATGAATTCAAACGCTAAAAATACATTAATACCTTTATGGTTTACCCTGCAACCTGCTCCTATCCTAACCAGCCATATGATTGCCTTCATAACAAAAGATAATCCACCTAATATTTCCATTTCTTAACCGATTCATTGCCCACTTAATATCTCACAGATCAATAAACCTAACAATACTATTACTACTCGATCAATCATTGTTTGAGCACACTGCCATTATGATCTACCTTAATAGTTATCGTGTCCGTCCTAAGAGCATCTATTGACACGCTTTGTTTGGATAAGCTCTCCAACTTAGTGAAAAATGCTAAAGTCATCTTCATGTAATTTCATGCTCGCGTAGTTTTAGCACACTTATAGCAATATTATTTTCCTCAGTTAAAAGTTTCCTCCTAATCAAATAATTTACTACGGCTTACAAGTCAGTTCATATCCATCTAACTCAGAGTAATGGACGTTTTTATAGTTATTGGCTGCAGTCGCAACTAAATCTGGAAACATTTTTCAGAAGGACGCTAAACGTCACCCACTCCATTTAGCCTAATTTTAAGAAGAGCCTTCAAAAAGGTTTCTAATATCCAGCCTTCTGAAAAGTGCCGCGTTTTACGAACGAAATAGCAATAATCTTTTCTTCTTATTCATTCATTGAACCTCTGTACAATCTAAATACCTTTCCATTTATAAGCAATTAACTTGAATTATCCTAGGTTTTTATTGGTAGCATTTATCAATTCCGCATCTTGATTGATAAAATATTTTTTCTTTATCTCTTAGTTTAGAATGTATCTCTGATTTACTGTTGCCACAATCTTTTTCAAGGCTGTGATATGAAAGCCACTGAGGTATGAGGTATTCTTAATAATGGCACACATTTTGGTCACAACTTTTACAATGATATGAAAAGTGTTAGCGTTATTGTAAAGGAATTACTTGGACGTTTGTCACTCATGGCATTTTTCAACAGTAAGGCAGTGAAAATTTAGTATTCAGGACGTGAACATCAACTTAATTAAAGTTAACCACTCATCAGTAACTATCACACTCCTCATCTTGTTTACTATGATCAAGACGTGTAGAGAGTTCGCAGTATTAATGGTATTAATTACCCTCCGTTCTCTTCTATAGTGTGTGAAAAGTGTCCCTCATTTTTGCTATTTTTAAGTAAGCCTCAATCTATCTTTGAAGGTTAGTTATTGGTTGAGGGAATGAAAATTCAACCAATATTCTGGTTGATGACTCTAGAGGATTTACTGTCCATCCCTAGCAACAAAATACGACTATACTTAAGGAATTTTACAGATATCTAGCAGTCAAACCTCTTATATTAAAGGGCAACCAAATGAATGCGGGAAACACCTTCCTTTTCACTTCAAGCTTATATGTCCCAGGAGAGCTACTACATTTTCATTAAGACCCGCTTTCGATCCCTTAGGAAAATTACACGCTTCAAGAAGTTAACGCCCAATTTTCGCCCTCTGAAATACACGGCTTTCCGCAATTAGACCTTGGAAAAGTTATATGTGATGACCTTCGCGTTTTTTACCTCTCGGTTAAGAATGTAGTAAGACTTTTTCCAGGAAATGAGTGTAGCTTCATTAAGCTGTGATAAATTATTGAGTATTTGCGCATTATATGCTTCTTATGAACGTTGCAAAAGAGAATGTATCTTCGTTGGATATTGTATACCATCCATATGACGAATGTCACTACTCAACATCAATCACACCCAGAAGCTTTCGTATCAAACCAGCCATGAAATCACTAAGATAAAATTGAACGGAAGATAGATAATCTTCTATACCAAAAGAGAATAAAACACTCCACTTATTCAGATAAGGTAGCAGGAACATACGTTATCATTCACTTAAGATACCATTATTATTCATCTCCGATTATGAAGTAGTGTAATATTCATACAGCATAAATACCGAATTAAGTAAGAAAGCATCCAGTGGAAAAATGGCCCCCTGAATAAGACCCCGGAAAATATCTCCGGAAGAAAAAAGCCCCTCAGGAAAAATGCACGATTATATAAAAATTGCGTATAATATGATTAAAATAGAAAACGATAAGGAATGGACATAATTTACTGATACATTAAAAAATCAACTACGGGGATACCCTAAACCAACCTAACCCAATAATAATGGGCTCTCACATAACCCCATAAGCAAATATGGTTTTTTTATATTTAAGGATAATAATATGCGCATATTAATTTTCACGCCCCCACGCAACCCAACACATCTAATTAAGAGCTGTAACTCAAATTACCATACATGTTTTTTAAATATTTTTTATAATTAAGAAATACCCCCCTTCCACCCAGCCCAACCCTGCTGTTTGTATAATAATCCTTTATTTCCCCTCAGAGGATATTTTCCCCACCGTGGTTTCTTTCCTCAGGATCATTTTTCCGGGGGAGCTATTTTTCCACCGTGGGAGTTTTCCTCCGGGACTTTTTTCCGGCTATCTAAATTGCCAGTTTTCTATTTATAAAATAACGATGGCACGATTGCTATACTTAGCAAATATTTCAGTTAAGTAATTAATTTCATTGCACGAGTACATTGTACATTTCATTCATTCTCATATACTCGATCTACCCTCAGACACTGTATACGAATGTCTTCGAAAAGCTTTCTATTCCGTCTCGACCAATAACCACGTAATTCTCCGACACTGCGGTTAAGGGACACGGGGACTCGATTTCTTTACTTCGAGTCAGGATCGTCCCTCTGAATTTCTTTATCCACTTCAGCCTCCCGCCTATCTTTCCGATGTTCCGGAAATTGAATCAATTTCTCTCTCTGGCGGACCCGGTATTTTATCGCCGATTCCCATTCGGTGGATTTAACTTTGAGCATCTCTCTCTCAAATCCTTCCTTGACCTTTGAAGACGCAGACCCCGAGAAAACTGTGAGAGATACGCTCTCGATTCGGCTTGATTTCTTTCCCCGTCCCGCTCAGATTCGCTCCACTTAATATTTTAGTTAAAGGCGACCAGACCTTTGGTGCACTCTCAAACTAGGATAAATGTTTTCTCAATGGAACAGGGCCGAAGAGCAATAAATTTCCTGTAAGAAAACGTATGTAACCATATAGTCGTCCTCTGTACGCGATGCTTTATTATGTACCAACGTTTCCATTGCTCCTTGGGAATCGAAGAACTCCCAGCCACACGCAGATAGGAGACTTGTAAAATTGTAGAGTAAATTATGTTTACAGTGAACTCCGGGTACTGAAATTAAATAATCTCTTATTGTATGTGTTGATGGAAATTTTACAAAATATTTTTTGTAAATTCAATGATTTTTAAAAAGCACACAACATTTTTATGAAATTTGCTAAACATAAAGATACTGATCCATCCCTACAGTTCTGTAATGTTTAAGATACAACAACTTTGCCTTTCGTTACTTATGGTATGTTAGCAGAGTGTACCACAAGAATAAGCCATTTATTACGGGGTTGGTTTTAGTCTTATAAGACCACTAATAGGGTCAACTTCAGGATAATGCATATTACACAACCGTTTCCCGGACAGTAACTGGGGTCTCAGTTGCTAAGCTAGCCCATTAACGCCATCGAGGAAATCGTTCATTTTGCTGTAGAAAGAACAAACTAGTTAATGTAGGATAGACGAGGAAATTAGTAATTCGCAACACTTTTTTACAGTTTCCACTTTCACCTCGGCTTAGAATACCATTCCTTTTCTTTATGTTTTCCTGACGCTTAGAAAAATGAATCTACAGGCAAAAATGACTCCGTACAGGAATCGATTCTAAAATGTGACATTTCGCAAAAGTTATCAATTAACATTAGATAAGAAATACAAAATATCATTCTGCAGATTTTAATCCATACGACATAGGTATATCTTGCGAAAGACGGTCATCAAATCCTATAGTACTTGTATTCCTTAGAACTTCCCTGTGGTTGACATCCCTTGCACTGATGTATGAAGGTTGGGTGTATTCAATTACATTGCCTGACGTAATAGAGTGACTTTTAATGTGACTGAAATTTCTTTAATTTTATATAATTTCCCTAATTCATAGTAATAATATTCCGTTAATTAAAGACAAAACTAGATGTCTGACTTTGTGAAACTTCATCTAAATACTAACAAGGAAAAAATTTTATTTCGTTTTTATAAGAACATATTCCTTATTTTTTAAATGTAAATCAATCGAAATAATTATTTATCATTTTCTATTCCTCGAAGTTATACAGGATTCTAAAGACGGCAATGAAAATTTCTCCTAAAATATTTTCGCATGTATACCCGCAAAAATATTACAAAAGATCTCAAAACAAAGAAGACATTTTTTTTTTAAGCCTTAGCAAACTATTCATCAGTGAACTTCATCTTAAAATTTACTTTTTGGTAGCTTGAACGGGTGGCTGAAAACTTGAAAAGGGATAAATTACGGTAAGCGCCGTAAAAACAATTCCGAATAATTCCGCAGTAAATCTCATCCAGAAACCCTATTCACCGATAGAAATTTCCTTCCAACTCGAGAAATTGTGGTATCAATTCGAAGGTTTTCAAACTTTAAGCTGAATTCAAAGAGACCCACTCAAATTATACCTTAAGCCAATATTAATGATTAGATACGCTTGATATCTTCAACCAATACTTCCCAATTACTGCTGAATATTTATCTCTAGAACTAATTGTAATTCAAGGAAAGGGAAAGGTGTTATCCTTCCACCCTATAATTCTTTTACCAGCAATGGTAAAAGATATTATAGGGCGGAAGGATTATTACACGGGTGGATGAACGGGAACTGAATTTCCTTATAATTCACTGTAGAATCAGGACCAGATTGGTGAAATTAGAAAAATTGGCGGATTCTGGGTAAAATCGGTGATTGGAAATTCTTCCGGTCATAACTCGTATAAAAAATTATCTGAAACATTTACCATTTTGCAATACTAGACAAAAACACCTCCAAAACATCGTTTACTTGCAAATTTTGAATTACTGTATGAGTAATAATATCAATTACTGTGGATAAAAATTAAAACTTAAAATATGTGTTATTCTAAACATTTCATTATACACAATTCTACAGTTGCTTGAGGATTCACGCTAATTTTACGGTATACGGAATCAAATGTCATAGATCTCTACCACATTTATTATAATCAACATCATTACTTCTACCTTATCTTTCTGAAGGAAAGGAAATATTGCAAAACAAGAAGTTATTAGGTACCAAATATCTCGGCATAGAAGATAGACACCATAACTCTTAGATAAACTTGATCACATTGCTGTCGATTTGTTGATTTCCACTTTTTCTGAGGCATTAGGAGTACGAAGCTCAATAAATTAATAAAAACCTCTTCTTATGAACCTATTTAAAGAAAGAGATGCAGATGTTTTAGAACAGGGATATGGGGCGTCGACGAATACGAAAATAACTCATTACTCAGAGAAGATAGCATGAAAATCAACATCGCAAGAAATTAAAAAATAAGCATAAGATGAAAGAGAAAAGAAACAGCGTCAAAAGAGTGAGATGACTATGAAAGCAATGGACGTGACAGGACGCCATGAGGAATAATCTGTCCGGGACGTCCAATGTAATCCAATGAAATTGAAGATATCTAAAGAGACCTCGGAGAAGATTATAAGAAAGATCAAACAAAGATACGCTTGAATGCTCGCAATATTATGGAGATGTGTGGCAAGTTACAAAAGAAGCCAGAGGGAGTATATACTAATGAATAAAAGTGCCGACTATTATCATGCGCATTGGTATGACAAATCTAAAACAACACACTCCTGCTATAAAATTAGGTCTTGATTGACGAGCGTAAATTGATTCTTCGTCATTACTATCATAGTTATACATCCAACGCCTGGTATATATTGTTCAGAATATAGCCTAGTTACAAATATTTTGTTCATATTAAAATATTTGCAAACTCCATAGGATTCCACTCCAAGTGAGTTTTTAATGTAAGTTAATTGAAAATTTCCAAAAAAGATTATCGAAGATCTGCAAATAAAAACTATGGAATGGCTTCTGAATTACGAAAAATAAACAATCTTTTAAATCCTGATATTCCTTAAACATGATATTTATTCCGAAATTTCATGATATCATCATTTTTAGGGATTACTTTGCGATTTAGCCGCACAACTTCAATGTGCAAAGTTAACACCTTTACCTTTATCCTTGATATCATCATTTTAAGGAACATTTAAAATAACATCGGCTACTATTTCACTTTATCCAACGTAGCGTAAACTAAGATACCAGCAATCCTAATTTATTTACAAATTGATATCCGACCTAGATATTAGAGAAAACATCGACTGAGAAGTAAGCTGTTTCTAAAAAATCTTTGTTTAAATTTTAAGAAAGAAAAATTTTCTCGTTTTATTGGCTACCAAATGTAAAACGTACTTACCATGATGATTGTTATCTTATTAATCAACGACTAAATTAGTTAAACGCCGAAAGAAAATTCAGGAAACATTGAAACATGGGGAAGGGTATAAGAAACGACCTAGATATTGATCTAGTTTCAGTTAATCGGAAAATTTGGAACTCTGGAATTGGAGACAGCCCAACCCTTTACGGAAAACTTCCCAACCTTCTTTCTTTCCGATGCACACTAACGCACTAACTCAAAGTCCGCAGAAAATTAAACCAACGTTTTTTTGGCTTCATTACCAATCATAATTGGAAGAGCAGAGAATACTGAATTGAAAACTTTAGTATTTCGGCGACGAAATCAATCCACAAAATGCTTAGGATAAACAAATTTATTGTACTTAGCATTAGGACTTAGCAAAAGTATAATTTAAAATTAGAAGCACACGATATCGTACCACTGAATATGAGGAAAGTCTTCAAGAAATTACTTACTGCACTCTAGCGTGCTGCATAGTACACACAATAGGGGATAGGAAGCACTATTTCACGATAACACATTAAACATCATAAAATCGTAGCATAAAGTGTTTCAGCCAAATTTTATAATAAGTTTAGATGTAGCACTAAATATTTTAGAAACTTATAAGGATGAATACGAAGAAAATGCCCAGTTGTATTGCTCCTGCACGACGTAGATACGGTTAGTTACCACGACAACCAAATTTATCAAAACAGGCCATAATACACCAATGCGTGATCCAGTAATAATGTCCAATTCGAGCGTCATTTCCAACGATCTGATTTAGAAGGATATTTATATGCCAGGAATAAGAAAAGGACAACATTCTCAGCGTATTTTGGAAAGTTTTGCTCCCTTATCACAAATCAAAATGAATCATTCAGTCTGACTTCTGACTAAAAATAGAATCTTCCTTGTTGAAATCGGCGAGCAGGAAAATCAATTTTTCCTCATTGGCCATGAGGAAGCTGGAGCGGAAACGCAACAAATCACGCAGCTAGGCGAAGATGAAAATGTGATTCTACTTTTAAGCAGAAGACAACGGAAATTAAAAAAAAGGCTTTATTTACGGAACCCGATAAACGTGAAAATAAAAATGCGACACGGCTTTCGGCATCGCTGAAAATCGATGGCATCCACTTTGCATTTTCTCGAGCCCCTTCATCTCTTATATTGGCTCTATACGCCAATAGAAGAACAGTGGACCAGTTAAAACCTCTCAAAGTGCACGGGTTACATCAAAAGAATAAAGCCCTCCCTTAAATAAATTTCGCCGTTTACCCTCAAGTGTTTTTTTTAACCCCGTTCTCTTATAAGGTCGGGAGGAAAAAATGTCCGAATCACAAAGAGTCCTTTGATGTTGATGCAAATCGAGATTATTTTCCATAGCACACATGACGGTGGTCTTTCGGGTTGGACCCAACTGTCTACGTATTCCTCTAGGAAATTAGATATGTAATTAGCTCTGAATCCTTTGTAACGCAGTAAATTTCTCGGTGAATGTTGATTAAATATATACATATGACTTCCCTTTTTGCCTAAACCTGGGTTGAAATATTTTTCGAAAAGAACGAAACGGGTTGAAGTTAATTCAAATACACAATTCAAACCCGACAATCAAACGATAATTAACCTGACTAATTAATGACTATTACGTATCAATTAATCATAAAAATTGACTCCATAGTGATTTTAATAATTAAATACAATAATGGAGTACTTGGGGAAAGTTAATCACCCGTAAATACATAAAATTTGACAGAAACGTAGTCGAAAATGCATACCCGTATGTGATATTTTGCGTTTTATGATGTACGTGATTCTAATACATGTTATTTAACACGTTCAGCGCCCATTTCAGTGTTCAGTGGCCATTGATAACCCCTCTAGAGGACCATGGCCACTATAGTGGACACGCGCAGGCTTCAGTTTCCTATGCGCTCACATCCACTTTTGTTTAGTTTCCCTCTTTCTTTGGGCCTTCAGATACCTCCATATTTTTATATTGGTATCGGATGGACTTTAAATTTCTGTTGGACATGTCCCAGCGCTAGAAGTATAGTCTCCAAGAAAAAAGAATATTTAAATAAATTTTGTATGGATTTCCAAATAGTTTACCACAATGTCAGCCACGAATGCCAAAATTAGAGGTAATGAATCATTCTCAGATTCTCTTTTCTCGGATTGATTTTTTATAAGGTTTGAAATTCACATAATATCTAATAATAGAGCAAGAAGAAATAACTTCCTTTGCAGGAAATGGCTTCATTTGGACTGTAATATAAACGAAAGTCTTAATATTTCCTCGATATTAATCATAAAAAAATGGAAAAAAAATCACCAAGATATTTGGAAGAAGATGATC
>KZ308261.1:1166076-1176432 GCA_000376725.2 Ladona fulva
CAATAATTAGAGGATGTTATGTTGCTAAATCAGTCCTGTTAGATTATTCTCATAGCCATTTATTGTAATTTTGTAGTATGTATCAAATAATATCTATAATAATATTTATCAAATAATAAGTAATCAAATTATTATATAAATTAATGAGAAAGCATGCATGATTAAAAATAATGCTTAAATATTTTGTGCAGAGAAGCTCTTCTACTATTCAATTTTTAAAATGATGAATTAGTTCAGATTCAGGCGGGTTTGAAACTTTTCACAAGATTTTCAATAAAATATTCATTATCTTAAAACATATTAACCCTAAATTATAATTAAAGTTAAGGAAGAACTACCATTGATATCAGTGCTGTAATAAATATAAAATTAAAATAAAAGACTGAATTTAATCAAAAATTTCCCATTTTGTATATCGAAAGCTAATCTTCTATTTTTTGTGCAAAAAAACTATCTACGGAGAAATCTGAATTTGAATTTGGCGAATTATATAGGACATTTGAATAAATTTCATTTGTGACAGTTAAATATATTTTCATATATACCAACGTCTATTTTCTACTATATTTTAAGATTTTTCAATAGATCCATATCATAGGGTTGGCGATGAAATCACGAAATCTCGAGTAACTCTTTCCTAATCAGCCTGATGAACGAGTTACAGTCGATAATCATCCTTTCCAGAGTCTCGATTTGAAGCCCTCGTAATTAACTTCGCGCAAAAATTGGTACATCGCAGTTGGTATTGCCCGCGTCATCCGACTTGTTACTTTGGGATCACTTCCCATCGCTTCCGCTGACCTTTAGGTTTCCATCAATTTCTTTCCCGGTAATACCCCTTGGGAATCGAAGATGCAATCAATATTTCGAAAATCTGGTTCAGATGATGAAAGAGCATGATACCGTACTTTCCGTGAAAAAAAACTAGGAGCTTGATTTCCCTTTAAATACCGAATAAGGGATAGCTCCCTTTGAGTTCAAGGACAAACATACCCCAGTGTCATCTTAACAATGGAAGCTAATAAAATGATCTTTTCATAAACTAAAACGCTGGGGGTACATGAATCACAGGACTGATAAAAATAGCATTTTGAAGCTCCTATATCAAAATACTTTTCCTATACATTTCAGTGACTGAGAATAATAGATTATAAGGCAGTGAAATAAGTGTGTTATGGTTGATTCCAAGAGAAATATTGTATAATGTTTGTATATATATATATATATATGTGTGTGTGTGTGTGTGTGTGTGTGTATGTATGTATACTCGTATATATGTACATAACTTATAATATCACACGTAATATATAACCACTTACTTACAACATTACGAGAAAGTTAATTTGCACAAGGTAGAATGCTGAAATTATTTTTGGGAGGAACGGGGAAATAGAGACTTGAAATTTGTCCAATACACGGCAATCAAAGTCTCTCACTAGCTTTTGACCTTAATGACTAAAAAATGTTTTACAGACTTCATACAGCTAAAATTCACAAAGGGAAATACTTTCGCGCAAGCAAAAGAAAGTAATTGATTTCGTAGTATGTTCATTCAAAGCAACTCCAAAAACTCAACTACTTTTTGTACGTCATTAGAATGAGACATACTAATCACTAAAGAGTGATCGTTGAAGAGAGGATGAGGTATGATAGGCAAGGTGTGGAGTGAGGTGGTTTGCACTTGCTTATGTCACAAAGCCAGAATGCTGTAAGTCAACAAATCCAAGAAGGCAAGGCGTAGCGATCCAATTAATCAATCGTACCTTGGTATTCAAAAGGAGGACCAAAACGAAGACCGTCATACATAGAAGCACACAGATTATGATATCCATAATTAAGACTGAGGCTTGAGAGTATTAAGAAACATTTGCTTTAATTTCATTCCATTTCCCCCTTTTCTTTGTGGAAAAGAATAGAATACGTCTTTATGCAGGGCGAGATTGAGACTAAAAAGTTTCCCCTTATATGTAACCCTTTGCCATTTTAAAAGTGGATGAAGATAGAGAAAAATAGCAATAAAAATAGAAAAGAAAGAAACTGCAGAGTGAATTAAAAAAAAAACATATGCCCTTAACTTCGGAAAAATGTCCATATATAGGATAAGGTAGAAGGGAGAGTAAGTTTATTCAAAGAAGTTCAAAGTATCAGTTATTATCTTCTCACTGATCTATTATATTTGCACAAAACGTATCCCTATTAGGGACAATATAGTTACCACCTGAGTACTTGGTAAACTGGATTATAGTGGAATTCTTCCCGGAATCACGATCAATTTCTTATGGAAGTCTTACGATAAACATAGAACGTTAAAACCATACTATTTTTTGATACTTCAGCGAGTGGAGATCAGTGCCCTATAAACACATTAAATTATTATCCAGGAAAACTGTTTGTGTCATTTGTTTTCGCCTCACAAATTTCAATATCAATTTTAATTCGAACTTTGATTGTTATGAATAATCTGCTCATAGCATCCACTGGCGATAACCCTGAGATTTGAATTCCCAGAATCAGAGGTTAATCATTGGACTGCAGATCCTTTCTCCGAAAGAAAATCCTAATTATCAGCCACTAACTTTTAGCAACTTCTCCTTGGAAACATACGCGCACACCCCAAAGATCTGAAAAACTACTTCGTTTACGCAATCTGAAAGGAACTTCGGTAAATACGCCAACGAATCTAGCAGACACCGATTCAGGAAAGAACTCAAACGGAAAGTGTCACTAGTCTCAAAGTAATCATCTCAGAAACCCAACTTTTTTCTCTAAATTCCCTTTGAAATCCGTTTCAAAGGGAAGAGGGGTATACTTCCGATCCTACTGCGCAGAAAAAGCGATCTAAGTCCCATCTTCGCAGCCAGCATCTTCGGGGTCCCCCATTTCCCTCTCGGGTTGGAAACTCATAATCATCGCTCGGAACATCCAACCTTTCTCTCCAGAGTCCAAACACGGGCCTGTTCCGCTACACTTTCACCCCAAAGGATGCCTTTACTTCCTCCCATACTCTCCTCCGTGCTTCCGGAACTTCAAAATATCCTCTCTTCGACCCGGGGCGCCTCTAGCGGCAGGAAAAAGAACGATTTCACCCACTCGGATCCTGTTCTCGAAACTTATTTCTCGCGAAAAATAAAACTCCTATTTCGTCAGTGACCCACTGTATTCCTACCAACCCCTGCTCTACTACGCAACCGGTGCAGCGGGGCATTTCCATGGTAACCGTATCTCGAACAGCCCCATCTCGATTCTCCTGGTATGAAGCAAAAGAGTGTCGTTCCCCGTTGCGCCAACCCAACGCCTCCTTTGGAGAGTAAATACTTCACTTCCTCTCCGTTTTTTGCCGAATCCCTTTCACAAAAAAGGCGGTTCACGGATTCCGTGAAAGGTCTGCGGAGAGAGGATATAATATATTTCATGTCACGCCTACCTTTCTGCGAAAACGATCTGCCTTCGGGCGAAAATGGCATAGAATGGATTTTATCGAGAGTCATTTTTCCTCCTCGTTGGAAAAAAAACATTGTCAATATTTCCGAAGCGGCGGATGTTTTGGACAGTCGAGGAAAAAATGCGTTGATAAGGTGAGGAGGCGCTCCAGCGAAAACGTCAAATATCTAGTTATTTGTCGATGTCAGGAAGCGTATTGCGATAAGGGTTAAAAGTTCTTAGAGCCTCTAAGTTAGAGTGTACTACAGTATACTAGTATGGTAGGTAGTAGTGCACTATCTGTTCGATTATTTTTATTTTAATACACCCCAGTTTTAAAACCAATTGATAATTACTCATCCTGAAACAAACTTCGCATAACATTCATTTTTATAGAATTATTTTGCAGAAACCCTCAACAGAATAAGCTCAAACACCTGTATACAACTGTGAGAAGTGGAAATTTACTTAAAACCCATAGGTACCTATTGTGAACTAACCAAGAATTTGAGGAAAATATACAGTCCACCTCTGGGACAATATCTTGTCGTTAGTGTGTAGAAATTCTAAGGTGTTTAATAAGAACCATCTCTATCATTACCATTGTATTTTCCTTTTAATTCTTGTAAGACGCATAATGAATATTTTCTTTAAACTGATTATGTAAGAGGATCAGTGCATTTACAGAATCTTCAACCATCAAAGTATATTGATGGTTATCATTTCGAGATGACAAGGCAATTACAACAGTAACTGCATTGGAGTAACTACATTGCGCAAAGAAAATCCAAAAAACTACAACCAAGACACAGTCGTGACCTTTGAAACAACACGAGAATATTATAAAATATGGTACATTCAGGTTACGTTGAATAAGTTCGTTTAAGGACAATTGACTATGACATAAAATTAGTAGAATTAAAACTTTTTCAGTTAGTTATTGCTTAAATTTTTTATTTCCGCGATATTGGAGAATTCCAAGTCCAAGACTTACAGCTAATAAACAGCGATATCAAGGATATTTTATCCAAATATCGCACTTCCGGTGCACTGATGCATTAAGAGTCTCGCCTTAGGACTTATCGATGCATGTTCCCCAGGTAGGCATTAAAATGAAAATGGAAGTAAATTCTCTGATTGTATAGATTCCGATCTACTTTGCCTTCAAGTGGATTTGTATGAAAATAAATCACACTTCATTCACTATTTCTAGATTTTCGTTATCAGATGAAATTCCGGAATCAATAGCAGTTGCGGTACTTATAACTGAATATAAAAAACTGACTTCTGGAAGTAAAACATTAAACAATAATCATAAATATCACCTCGATCTATTTCCTTGGAATTCTGAAATCCCCTCCTTTCTTTTTCCTCGGTTTTGTAAGTTTATCTTCAAATTGTCTCCTCAATTGCAAGGAAAACAATATTAAAGAAAAATCCTATTCTTATGGTTGGGTATGGATTAGAATCTAAAATAATAAGAAAGGAAAGCTTAACAAATTCCTTCGTGGAGAGCATTCGGTTTCAAAAATATCTGATACATCAACATGAGCAATACTTCACGAAAGAGGAAGCATCTTTCTCACAATTAATATCCATACAATTTAATATATAAAGGTGTTGTGAAAAGTTATGAAGTGTTGTGAAAAAATTCTGAAACTAAAAGAAAAGGTGAGGAATAGGAATACGTAAACTCTTGGAAAGCCAATATAAGGTGGCGTGTAAGCCGGTGAGTGTTATGATAAAGACCACGTGTTACCCACAACTTGCCTGACAAGACCCCGGTAAGGCTGCCGCACCATGAGATTAAATTTTAATTTTCCTAAGGCGAAAAATACGGGGGATGCAAAATTGTTGCATTCCGAAAGTTTGCAGAAAAGTTTATCATCGATGAAGATGAATACTAGCTTCATCAGTTTTTCTTGAGCTCCTCTCCCTGGATACCACTAAATTATGATATATAACAAAAATTCAACGCAACAAATCAGATGCATTATAAATTAGCAATAGATACTTTATTCTATTCCAAAACCCAACCCTATAAGACAGAGAATAGTCAACGCTAAGAATTGAACAAATACGTGACAACATGGAAAACTAAACCACCGCTCAGCATTCAAATTTTTCACGACCTCTCTGACTCCAAGCAAGTCTGACATTTATGTAATGACAGTTGGAACGATATTCTTGAGATAGGAAGGATAAGCACTTTTCCACACAAGAAATTTTTATTGACTAACAGTTTCGGCATTATATTGCCAACGCCAGGTCATACAGTAAATCTAAAAAATTGACCGACGAAATTATAACAATTCAGGAGGTAAACTACCAATGAATCATGCATAACTTTTCCTCACCTCATTCTTCCCTCACTAACGAACGCATCTTCCTGTCATCTCCACCCAACTTAGATATCCCTCTCCTCCACTACCAATACTTCCACTTCTATTAGCAGTACCACTAGCCCTTCCCCTTTCTCCCTCCTTCCTCTCTTACCCTCCCCTGAATGATTATATTATGTGTCTGGTTGATTTTTAGATTTAGACATTTTTCGCATTTTTGTGCGTGGAAAAGCACTCCTTCCTCTCTCGTAGATTCCCACAGCATCTCGGCCGCCTCCGCATGTTTGATTTTTCTTAACTCTGTTCTTAACTAAACGAAAAATGATATTAAAAATTGCATGCTTGCTGGAATGATATGTTCGGTAACATTCTGAGTAGTCGTCCAGGCGTAATGCTCAGATCATCATCTTATTGAAGGACGTAAGGGAAACAAAGAAATCGTGACAATCCTGATTCAATGGTTCACAAAAAAATTGCAGTACTTTGTGTGAGAACAAAGACCATAATTGCGGATTAAAATCATCAATTGAATTAATGCATTAGGAATTTATCAATGCTATAATGTTAGAAATTTGTTCTAAAAATCGATATTCTCGAAATATGTTTCAAAATACTTGAAAGTTGAGATTTTCATCCCAGAAACTGTACGAATATTCATCTGCCAGCGTCTTTCGTTCGATGATACAAATTACTGAGTATGTCTACTATAAGCTTTAATTGCCATTAATCGCACCATTTAATTCTAAACAAATCCTGTGATCAATTCTCCCATATTTCTGTTTCCCGGTGAACTATCCTGCCGCCCGGAAACTACTAAAACATAGTATATCTCATATTAAAATGTCTAATGTTATATATAGATTCAATATAACAATATAGATTCAATAACAAATTATATAAATTCAATAATATAGATTCAATGAGGATTGATTAACTATCAAATGAATTTACAGTTTAGTTCTAAACAGCCGTATGTTAAAGATGCAAAAATACCATGAAAACTTAGTGACCACCAGAAACGCTTGAAAATAAGGAGTAAAATAAATGTTTTGACAGACTTCTGCGGACGGGCATGAAAGAGCTCAAGCCTCCAATTTCCTGAACCTAATAGTCCTCTTGAAATAATTCTAGCGTTACTAAACCGTTTCTCTCCACTTGAAATCGATTTGGCCGAACCAAACGCAGCAGCCTGCTTCCGTCTTGACTGTCAGCGTCAATTCTTTCAGAGGCGTTTCCGTGGGAAACTGGACATGTGGCCGTCAACAAAATTCCATTTTCTAACCTACGCGTACTCCATCCCTTCCCATCGATTGACGCTTTGGGAATTGTAATGCATTCAGAACGTGTTGGACCAATGCATTCAAAATGCTCATCAGTAATGCATTCAGAATCCTGTGAATCCCATTACTGTAACACTCTCATCGCCAGTCAGACATACAAAGAAAGTAGAGTTACAGTTCCATTGTAGAGATCCATGAAAATCTGTTATACTCAACTTTATAATAAGATTATGGATGCTAGTATGGTTCACAGTGCTTTTTGTTTTCTAATACTTGCGAATGTTTTGGAATTTTCTATTGAGCTGATGGAACAAAAATGTTCCAAAACTTGCTTCATCAGCAAATTTAGCTGTCTTATCTGCTTTAATTTCCATCATTATAACGATGGTAATATTTATCATTGATATTTAATGTGAAATCTCTAAATATACCCATATCTTAACCTTAAAAAATGAGCGAATCACAATCTGATAGTAATTTTATTACTGGAAAAAGAAATAAGAAGAGAAATTTCCAACCAAGAATAATTTTAGCTCAATCTAAATAAACTTGAAGTACTAATTTCTTAAAATACGGATTGAATTAAATACAGATTAAACTAAATACCAACTAAATTAAATATCGATGGAAATAAATACCAATTAAAAATCCTGAATCACGTGGTTGTTTTTCAACAAAATTATTTTCTTTTATTACCATCAGCTGTAACGTCCAATGAGAACTACAGAGGTTACAAACCTGCTAATCATTCACGAAATGTCTGCGAACTTTAAAAAGGAAAAAGAACTAATCAAAATGTTACATCAGAGCGTAACGGGTTTGGTGAAATTAGCCCTGAAAATATCATAAAAATGCCTAACTTTCTGTTGACAAAATAAACACTTCTTGAGATCGAGATAAGGACATCACATATCACTTTTTAGTTAATTTTCGTTAGCAACATATTTTGACGAGATACAAATTTAACAACTGACTTCGCCATCGTCAGTGCCATCTTTTAATAATTCATTATTAGAAGCTTTCCTTGTCGCTACGCAGGTATTACTTCATCTTCATAAACATCTTATAAATGTTGACAAGTAGCATCGGACTGCTAGTCCACTTACTTTCAATGCATTGAGTACAATAAATCAACATATATACCTGAAAGCCTTTAATAATACGTAGGTCAATAAAGAAGATACGCGTCCCTTAGGCTTTCATATTTTTCACATTCACATCACAGAATTTGTGGAGTTGGTGGTGCAAGTAGTTAGAAAGACGAAACTATAAAAGGATAGTATGCGATGTCTAAAATAGAACGCTAGAGTAGTAAAATCTTCCAAAGGGAAGCCATAAAGGGGAATCGTCAACGTAGTAAAAGGAAAGAGAGATCAACGTAGGTCAAGAAACAAACATCTTGTAAGGTTATAGAGAGAAGTGCCCCTTCTCTGACCTGCTTCGGGCGTTCCCATTGGGAATACGGGAAACTCTCTCTCGGAAAGACTTAAAAAATTAATTAACAACGTCTTCAAGTAAAAAGGTCAGGATTGATGCAACTTCTTACTGTAGCTGCAAAGAATGACTAGTAAAAATATTTTTGAGACAAATCATATTGAGTAATACTTTTCAATCGAGTGAAGTCAGAATACTGAGATTTGGAAACATATTCAAAAGGTAGACATGTACATGATAAATATTCTCAAAAATGTTAAAAAATAACAAAAATTCTCAATATACTAGCAGATGGGACAAGAATATTCGAGAAAAATCTGCATAAATTATGAATACAGAAAAGCACATTTAGTTTTCATCGGATATTAATGAAAATAAATATTACAATAGAGATAAAATCTGCAAATGTGTGTTACTCTAAAAGAGAAACAACTGACGGAAGTAATCTACTGTGTTTATAACGGGACTATGGATATACGTACGAGTAAGTGTTGATATTTACATAGATATACCTATATACTTATAGTTATATACTTTTCCATTTGTGAATCTGAATTTCCATAACAACGGTATATATAATCACGGTCATTCATGCGGACCTCAGTCAATCCGCTAACCCCTGTATTGTCGAGTCAATTGCCGTCATGGTATTTCAGTACGTACGTTCATGTACTATTTGTGTTAAATTATACATTTTGGTTGAAATTTTACTTCAGATCTAAACTATAACTCGGAGGAGACGCTAGAGGCTTTAAAATCAAAGCGTATAACCGAGAGAAAATATTTTAATAATCGAAAAACGATCTGGATTTAATCTGAAAATAGAAGAATGAAATCGAGTGACCTTAGCATGAATTCATGCATAGCTTTTTCTAAATCTATCAATCCTGTAATTATATGGCATCCACAATAGATCAAATCATCTAATTACCTGTAAATAAGGATAATTAATAGGCTTTGCGAGATGTTTCTTTGCCACTCGATAGTAAACGTCTTCGGAAATCTTATACCATCGAAATTTTGTGGCCGAATGATTTTCTTGAAAACCGCCGATAAAAAAAATACTATCGATCGGTTCTCCTCGTGGGTCTGAGAAGAGCCTTTTCCATTTTTTTCCACTCGTATCACTTGTACACAATTGTGTTTACAAAACTGAATAAGAAAACCTCCATCGGCGGAATTTTTTGTGAGGAACGTGATATGGGCCACCAGAGAGCTCAATTCAGAGGAGAAAATCGTTCCCAACCGCAGCCTATTGTGAATATCTTTGCCATTTATTTTGCAGGGGAAAGGACTGCGGGATGATAGATAGGCCTTGGGCTTTGCCTTGAAATGGCCACAACCGAGTGTACAAATAAAAGAATCTGTATAAATTTCTCGTTAAAGAAGAAATGATGTTCCAAATGACTTGGGAAATGGAGCCCAAGACTTAGTACCTCAAAGTATCTAGGCATCTGGAAATTCGTTTTCAGGTGCCCAGATTTCATTTGAGAAAGGATAAGATAACAGTCAATTTTAAATAAGTTATCCCCTCATCTAAATATCACCGAAAATCTAAAAATAGGAATATGTGTTAAAGAAATTTTTTCCTGGGAGGCTACTCTTCCGATTCTTAAGAATCCTAATGTGTAAAGACATTTTGGAAATCTACATTCATAACAATTATTCAAAATAGGATTTTTCGAAAAATTAGACTCAGACATCAATGTGGATATTGTAATACGAGGTAAAACTTTAAAAATTCTCAAGCTGATTGTGCAGCATCAAAGGAAATCGTTCATATAGGAAATTAAACATTCGTGGAATTTTATTCTTATAATCTTAATTTTCCGAAAATTATTCTATGAGTTTATAAGTAAGTTAAATAAATGTATTACTAT
>KZ308261.1:1201255-1216498 GCA_000376725.2 Ladona fulva
AAGGACAAACTCGACAAATATTTAAAATTCCGCTACTTATCTTAAATTTTATTAGAAATAATATGCAAGCGCTATTCAGATTGCTATTAAACAAGCCGCTATTTCAATTTTGGAATGGTCTTACTGTTCCAACACCTATTCAATACACTAAACACCCTTTTCATACTGGCTATAACTGCCATGAAGCTTCACTAAAATCTCAAATTTATTTTCCTTATTTCTTACCAATTATTTCGTGTTTTGATAATCTTTCGTGTTATTAAGTCAATAACAATTTGTTATTGACTTAATAACATGAAAGATTTTTGGATATGAACAATAGTCAATGATAAAAATATTTTTGTCCACTCCTTTTTGAAACCCCAATTGTATACAATGAATTGTACTATCTGTCGGGTCGTTGTGCTGTGCTTGAGAAGACTTTCTTTACTCATATTATTCTGGCACATCGAGGAAAGTTAGAAATAACTGCTTCACTCCTCATTTTTTCTATTTTATAGGTAATTGGAGGTCCTAAGGCTGTTGGTATCCTCATCTCCTATGCTTTGTAGACACTTTTAGAAAAGCTTTGTAGACATGAAAAATCACCCAACCAACGAAAGTAGTCTTGCGACGGGTAGTCCCTTCGACCGGTTGTCCTTCGACCAACTGCTCCTGAACCGCATCCTTGCAGTAATGGACTTTTTTTAGTACCCCAGGACACAATTAAAAGTCACAGATGGCTCTGAGACCGAGGTACTTGATGCTTGGCTCTTTGAATGATCTTTTTCTAATTTTAAAAGCCTTTTTGCCAGACTTCTTTTGCCAAAAAAAAAACCTTTCCATAGCTCGAATTGTATTCCGTTGGCTGAGGAAAGAGAAAACAAAAATGACACAAAGCAGACGGTTTCTAGCAAAAGAATATTCTTTCGAATAAAAATAAATTGAAAAAAATGAGTCGGTATGGGAAGAAGCAAAGAAAAGTTCAGTAAAACATATATAGTGGGAGATAATATCTCCTAAAAGGTACCTTTGTCCTTTCGAAGACAAAGAAGCCCCGAAATTTTTCATCTCGGAACGGTTTTAAAAAGACCAAAAAGATATTTCTGGAGAAGAGTTTCTGTGAGGTTTACAGTTAATGAGGTGCAAAAATATAAAAACTTTAATGCTTCCCTGGGTTTAACTGCTTCGTATGTTGGAATTAAACGCGTTCGTCATGAGACCCCTTAAGATGTCAAGTGATGTGTACCACAAAAAAGGGAACTTCGGCTTTAGATATTGGGTCGGACGAATCAAAGAACATCGGAAGAAAGCTCGGCGGTTAAAAATATAAGTGATTGCGCAATATCACGTCTATTTACTACGCGCATCACGAACTTGTTTTTCTCGTTTCTTCCAAACTGTAATGCTATTTCTTTACCCAAAATATGGGCATAAATTTCGGAAACAAAATAGAATACATCCAGCTCCAAGTTTTAAAAGGTGTCAAGTCCCTTCTTTTGAGTCCTACTCTGAAGAGAAAACTTACTTTGGTTTTAAAAATCAGACAATAATAATTATTTCCTTAATAGAAACAGGGAGACCATAAGTACGTCCACTTAAATAATTACAATCATTAAATACATATAAACAACCAATCCCTAGACATAAAACTTCGACTAGCTGGGACTCAATCTTAGGACCTTAGCGTTAGAGTACACAACGACCTCTACGCCACCGCGAACGGTTAAATGAAATATGAGTTTATTCTTAATTATTCATGTTGGTGAAGAGGGTGATGAAAATGAAAAATGAAATGAAAAAAAAAATGAAAATTGATCGATTGTCGCACTGGTGATAGTTAATTAGTTAAAATTGCTCTTATATTCTACATTATAAGCAAAATAAAGAAAATATAGTTGAAATCATATAATTATATCCATAGCTTTAATATGTTTAATACATAAAAAAAGGAAAAACTCATTTATCGAAATACGGAAATTTTCGAATTCAGCAATGATTTTCATGAAACTTAAGGAATATGCCAACGAGCTACAACAGCTATGAGGGAAAAAATAATGCTAAGCATGCTTTGAAATCCAATAAGAAAATTTCTTAAAAGCACGGGCGTGAAAGGAACAGCGTCTATCTGACTCAAATGAGATGCCTTGAATACAGGGTCTTCTGTGTTTACAGTTCAAGCATTAACATTGCAACAGTTTTCGAAGTTGCAGGAAATCTATCTTCTACGTGAACAGATTACCGCTAGCAAAGTTATATTACAATTAGTTGCTGCTTTCTTCCGTATATCAGAAAAATATTTTTCATGTTAGTACAGAATTCCTCTTTAATGTCTCCATTCTCAACAAAATATGCTTTCATCTCATCCCAGCTATCAAATTCCCAAGCAAAATCAATAAAGACTTAGGTAAAATTGAATTTATCGACAAGAAACGAATAGAACACATGAAAGAAGCTCATGCAGCTGCGGGTAGAAGGTCGTGGACATTTTTTTATATGTATGCAACAAGGTTAATTTAGAGAGTGTAAAAAATTTACTACGTCAGAGCAAAACAAATTAACTAGCTATCAAAGAGTATTGGAGAATGCAAAAAATAAGGTAATTTGCGAGCACCTATTGAAATATTTTCTACGATATTTTGAAAGTAAACGGAAATTCGCGTTTCTATGAGAGATTTAGTTGAACTGAACACACGTTTTATTGTTCCTATAGAAATCGTCGACATCCGCAGTCGATATGCTTTAAGTAATAAAATTTGCAAATTTTTCATTGACAAACTAAATGAATCTTGAGTTCTATTAAACACGGTCAAAATTAAATATCCTTTGTTAAAACGTGACTTAATTACATTGTTTTTTCATGGAAGCAGCAGAGCTTGTATCTCATATTCAAATATTGAATGTTGGCTCACTGGTTATTTTTCAAAGGACATCCAAAGAAGGCCGTTTTTATGAGAGGTTCCTTGTCCCAGTCATGTTTGTCAGAATCACTTAAATAATCTACCACTTGAAGATTATCCAGCTTTAATGCATGACAAAAAGATCGAGAACAGGGGAGATAAATATAGTTATTGTACTGTATAAGAGAGAAATGGTAGATAATGGGTAAGAAAGGCTCAGGTGAAAGCGGCAAAATGCGTTGCATATGTGTTGGTGCTCGAGGTGACTCATGGGAAGGGCTGTAAAGGGAGGCCCCCGAGGTCGGGGAAAATGCAGTGGATACGTGAAAGGAAATGGAAAGCGAGAAATTTGAATTGTTTTACTCCTCCGTACTTCAAAGAGCGCAATGGCATTCCTCGCCCTACAGGTAAACTTCATTCTAATACAAATGCATTATCACTTCCATTTTCATCGTCCTCTCCAAGTCTTTTTAAAATGTTTTCATTCAGCAATAAAGGCGAGTAGAGAAAAAATACGAGTAGAGACAAAATATGATATAAAATGCGCCCCATGAGAGGGATTCGTCGTTGATCATTCGCAAAGGTTAAATGCCTAAACCTAAAAGGGAAAATATTTTGTAACAGAACCTCAAGACGTGCCATATATACATCATGATGTTTTTCATATTCTAATAATTTTATTTTGGAGAAGTATTTATTTATTTTTATGGGACTAAACGCTTTTGAAACAACATACAGAATTTCCAAAGTATAATATAATATCGACCTAAGTATTGATATTGATAAAAATGCGTTATCAGCTACCGAGCTAATAACCGACCGGGTTATGTCAGTAGAACTAAAGGCTGAGATAGTAAACTCTATGAAACTTTAGATGATTACAGTGACGATAAAGTAGAATAAGTTTATAAGAAAATATGAAGAAGTTATGGGAAGGGTTAATGGTAGTATATACCGTAAAACAAAGAGAACTGATGACTAGAAGGCAAAGGATATTAGATGAATAAAGGGTGGGTAAGTTGACTTGAGGTCTCGATAGAGGTATCAAGAAAAGATTGGCACATCCATGTTGTGCTGTATGGGTGTGAAACGTGGACTTTATGTAAAGAGGATATCAAAAGACTGGAGGGCTTCGAGATGTGGGTGTGGCGTAGAACGGAAAATGTAAATGGAGGTGATAGGGGAACAAACACAGAGGTACCAGAGATGGTCGGGAAGGAAAGGGCTTTAATCGAAGTAATTAAACGTCGACAGAGAAAATGGATTGCTGAAGAAAGTAGTTGAGGGTAGAAAACAAGGAAAAAGACAGAAGGGAAGACAAAGGCAAACGATATTAGATGAATAAAGGGTGGGGTAAGTTACCAAAAAACCTAAAAAATGGCATTGGGGGAATATTATTATTATTAGGGAATATTCGGACAAATAAACCTATCGAAAGGCAGAACATCGATGTATGTAATTATATCATAAAAGCCAAGAAAATTTGCTATAGAATCAATTTTCACTTATTTATCAAGGGCTCAAAATTTTACCTACGGCCAAGGGCGGACAAACTTGTTAAGTAGAAGTAAAGCCTTTCTTAAGATGTAATGAGTCACCAAAGTTTTGTTTTTTTATGAGCTACGAGTACATTGGATTAATTCTAACTTAGAAAGTTTGAGTAAACTTAATGGCCCCTGAAGAATGTCATCATAAAAATGAGAGAAAAGAGTTTCTCAGTGAAACTAATTTTATCTAGACCTGACGAACTTATAATTAGATTTTAAAATAAAGTCAAAGGATTTTATTGACCAGTCCAAATCAACTTCATTAATAGTAAAATATATCCTAAATATGTAGGACTTTAAATACAGTAAAATGAGTTAAAGAAAACGGAATATCAAGGATTTGATTGAGGAATTGCAGACCGTTTGCTTTTTGTGCCATCTTCCCATTAAAAGTGAGAACCTATTCAAAATTACTTCGTATTTAAGTTAATTACAAACTAGAAATTCGCGTGATATACCTTTAAATGAATAAATACACTAAAAATGAACCAACCAAAATATGTACATTTACGTTTGAACCCTACAAGCCGCCATTGGCGCGTTGCAGGAGGTGAATTTACCTTACTCAACAACATCAACTATTTCAAATAGTGTCAAGATAACCGTAGTTAATGTAATAAATGGCGATAAATGAACATATACTATAATAGCCATCTATTCCCACTACCATTTATTAATGAATGGAAAATTTTTCGCTTGTCTTTCGGTACATGATGGAAGAAAGTATATTCTTCCAGACCTTTTTCTCAATACTATGAACATATGAAAGCCACTGGCATATAAATAACGGTGAACACAAGGAATAGAGTGACAGGTAACTTAAGGGGTGCGCCTAGGAATATTACCAAGGAGAAATGGATAGAATAGTCTGACCGGACCTCGAACCCGGATCTTCGACTTTAATGGATGACTACTACAGCCAATTTATCCGCCCTTACCTAGAAAGTCTCCCGAGCGGCATAACTCATTGTTCTGGCACGATACCTCAATTGGCTAAACAGTCACCTGTAAAGTAAAAAATCCGGGTTCGATTACCGGACCTGTCATACTTTTTTCAGGTCAGTTTATCCTTCGGAATATTAATAATGGTACGCAATTTGGCCGCTCTTTATCAATTACAACGAAAAGGTTGGTCACAGTCATTAATCTGCACTTGTGTAAACATTTTCCCCCTCATAGCATTCTGGGTTGGATAAAAAAGCAAGTGTTAAATACGACAAACCTCACTTTCCTTTGTAAGCCACATTCCCTCTCCAGAGCCATTTACAAGTAGGGGATGAAGATCAGAATTCAGGCTGAGAATTTCACCGACAGATGGCCTTCTATCTATGACTATTCGTGTTTTTAACATAAAGGCATCTCTGCGACTCGACAAAAATGAGAAAGGAAATTTAATACGGCAAATTTTCTTTATTAAATAGTTTAAGTCAGTTCGATAATCCTGCTGAGATTCCCAGACACCCTAGTGCTTAGCGCGTGTGCTTTCCGTGAAAGCTGTCCTGGGCTCGATTCCTGGTGAGAGCGGATTTGTGCAAAATAACCTGAACTGCCGAAGCACGTAGAGCCAACAAAAACGACATTAATCCTGCACCGATGCATTGGTGTAGGATGTCTTACTATCTTGCTGTTTCTATTAATACTCGAAACTTAAGATAGACCTATTTAAACAAACATGTTAAGGAAGCAGGAAAATAACACTCGATAAATGTTCTCGCAAGAGCTTTCCAAGCACTAAGGCGATAATTTTTCCATTACCGAGAAAAAGAATATCTTTTAAGAAATCGCCGTCATCGCTTGTCTTTCAGAGGAGATTCAAATTTTACATCCTCTACATCAGTATTTTTCAAGTTGATTGGATTTTTCAATAAACATCCTATATCTCATTACCTCCGATTCTCCTCAGATGATCTCCTCAATCCTTTCGAGATCAGGCGGTTTTCCTCCGCAACCATAATCACCTCTTCCGTGAATGTAGATTCTCCGCCGTCTCCATTCCCAGCACGCCTTTCTTTCATCTAATTCCAATCCGAACTCCACCTTCGAGTCTCAAAGGGCATCCTCCACCCCTATGACCCTCACCAATACCATTATCCTTCCTCTATTCACCTTGCCTCAATCCCAATCACACTCGAATTTCCTCCACGTCTTCTCCCTCAAGATCCGCAAAGATAAAAAAAAATCTCTTTCATCATCTTTTGAGTAAGATTCGATCATCGAATGGGTAAAAAGTCATGCTCAACTTCTACAAGAATTACTCAAATTTACGAAGAAATTTTCAAATATGAGTTAAATAGGATATACCTCCATCGAAAGGAACCGATTTTTCGACTTAATATTCCACTCTCTTGTTATTATTTAGCCGTGAATCACCTATTTCATAGATGATTTAATACGCTGGGGAGTAAATAGGAGTTTCTCCGTAATGACTCAAAAGAAGAACGCTTTGTTCAAGTATCTGTGAGCCTGTAAAACTATAATCAATATTCGTTGGCCGGAAATCGTGGAAGGCCATGACAAAGTTCTAAATAAAAGGTGGAAGTTACGAATTACTTGTTTAGTTTATTTAGAAATCCGTAAAACTATATTCCTTTTAAGTCACCATTTCATAAATATACAATTTATACATGTTCATCTAACTTAACTGCTCTTATTTATTGAAATCAAAAATTGCTAACAGTACAGAACTTGAGAATGGTTTTCTTACAAATTAGAATTAAAAGCGAAGAAAAGTTTAAAATTATCTATTGAGTAATAAAATAATTGCGAGGAAATAATAAATTAACTTTTTCTTCTTCTATATATTAAATTAAAAAGTATGATATGGTTTCTTAGAACAACTGAGACTCATATTTTTAGTAGAAATACCAACCGTAACCCAGAATTATTATACGCCTAGAAATCTTACTATGTTATTTAGCCATCTCTTGCATAGGAACTCAAACTACTACATATCGTTATTGTATTCAAACTGAATCTCATACATTTTGATTCAAGGAATTCTGATAACCTAGAAACATATATTTATATGAGATAATTTAATATAGTTTCGTTTACACCGTATTAACAAACTGAATAAAATGGAGGGATTTCTTTCCAGAGAAGTTATGAAAGAACGACTACCAAATATGATCGTCCTTGGCTTTCAAACCCACTGCTTTAAGCTTAGTTTAATCAATTGCAAATAAAGAAAACTTATTCCACCCTCTTTCTCATTAATTGAGGAATTCTCGAGTTGAATATACTTTGTAATTCAGCAACTGCTAATAAAAGCCATCCTTGACATTACGGAGAAAAAACTTTGTAACCCAGAACTCATTTCCTGACAAGTTTTAATTGAATTTTTGATCAGGGCAGATGCAATTTCAAAGCAAAGGTCATCAATGCTTAGATCTTGACAGGAGGGTTAAACGAATGAGAGAGCTCTAATTGAAAATGTTTCTAAATTTCTTCTGACGGATGAAACGGAATGGAATGCTATATCAAATGATCCTTGAAATTCTCGTTAAAATGTAATTTTTAAAATATGTTCTGGAATCACAAACAATGTTAAATCGATTATCTCTAGGAATAAAATCTGGAGGGTATACGAAATATATTATGTAAGCAATGAGTACTTTGACTGTACTACATAGAAAATAGAGATAGGGAATAGATAAATAAACTTGGTTACAGAACTGATCACTCGAAAATGTAAGTGAATAAAATGATTTATTACCTTTTTTAACTAGGAAATGACTTTATAAAATCAATGAATTCAATTGATATCATTAATGAAATCAATTGAAGTAATACATATAACGAAATTAACTATTTAAGTAACCATTTCTTCCTACCATAAGTGGAAACTTGAAAGAAGATCAAATAAGAACGTATTAAAAAACCATAGTAATTTTAAGGTACTTGATTTACTAAATTTGTATACGTGAAAGCTATCATATTCGAATCGTTAAAACTTTCATTCTGCTTAGTTATAAGGACGGATTCAAAGTTTAGCAGTGTTAAAGGATTATTTTAGAAAAGATACAAGTTTGAGCAAGTTCCTTCATTGATTTTATTTGTATATCGTACGTAGAATGTTTTCTGACACGAAATAATCTCTTGCTTCACTTCCCAATAAACTCCCTCACGTAATGCATTTACTAACCTCTTGGAGTGAGAAAATAATCGAAATATCACAGTTCCTCGAAACAAACAAGACAAGATGTTATAAACAACCTTGTGATGGATCAAAGGTACAAGCAATAAGGGCTCCCTTTGAGATTTTGCAATGATAATGAAAAAATTCACATTTCTGTCGAAGGTTGAAGTTTCACTTTTTATCGAATCATTTGCTTGCTAAAATATATAACTTCTCATGACTCCATGAAGTATCGCATTGACAAGATAATCAGCAATCTAAATAAAAATGAATAGCTATTTACTACTCTATCATTTACTTATGGCAAGGCTTTGTGGTAGGACTCCATAATTGAAGAAAGAAGAAATGAGCTTTTACCCAATCCACCATAAAATTTTATACCACAACCGTGGTTTCGACGCTTAACGTAATCATTTACCTTATGACGTGAAACATAGATATTATGGTCGTTATGGAAAAATTATTTATTGATGATTAAAATAGGTTTTTTCATTAATCATGTATTACTATTNCGGAACGGTTTTAAAAAGACCAAAAAGATATTTCTGGAGAAGAGTTTCTGTGAGGTTTACAGTTAATGAGGTGCAAAAATATAAAAACTTTAATGCTTCCCTGGGTTTAACTGCTTCGTATGTTGGAATTAAACGCGTTCGTCATGAGACCCCTTAAGATGTCAAGTGATGTGTACCACAAAAAAGGGAACTTCGGCTTTAGATATTGGGTCGGACGAATCAAAGAACATCGGAAGAAAGCTCGGCGGTTAAAAATATAAGTGATTGCGCAATATCACGTCTATTTACTACGCGCATCACGAACTTGTTTTTCTCGTTTCTTCCAAACTGTAATGCTATTTCTTTACCCAAAATATGGGCATAAATTTCGGAAACAAAATAGAATACATCCAGCTCCAAGTTTTAAAAGGTGTCAAGTCCCTTCTTTTGAGTCCTACTCTGAAGAGAAAACTTACTTTGGTTTTAAAAATCAGACAATAATAATTATTTCCTTAATAGAAACAGGGAGACCATAAGTACGTCCACTTAAATAATTACAATCATTAAATACATATAAACAACCAATCCCTAGACATAAAACTTCGACTAGCTGGGACTCAATCTTAGGACCTTAGCGTTAGAGTACACAACGACCTCTACGCCACCGCGAACGGTTAAATGAAATATGAGTTTATTCTTAATTATTCATGTTGGTGAAGAGGGTGATGAAAATGAAAAATGAAATGAAAAAAAAAATGAAAATTGATCGATTGTCGCACTGGTGATAGTTAATTAGTTAAAATTGCTCTTATATTCTACATTATAAGCAAAATAAAGAAAATATAGTTGAAATCATATAATTATATCCATAGCTTTAATATGTTTAATACATAAAAAAAGGAAAAACTCATTTATCGAAATACGGAAATTTTCGAATTCAGCAATGATTTTCATGAAACTTAAGGAATATGCCAACGAGCTACAACAGCTATGAGGGAAAAAATAATGCTAAACATGCTTTGAAATCCAATAAGAAAATTTCTTAAAAGCACGGGCGTGAAAGGAACAGCGTCTATCTGACTCAAATGAGATGCCTTGAATACAGGGTCTTCTGTGTTTACAGTTCAAGCATTAACATTGCAACAGTTTTCGAAGTTGCAGGAAATCTATCTTCTACGTGAACAGATTACCGCTAGCAAAGTTATATTACAATTAGTTGCTGCTTTCTTCCGTATATCAGAAAAATATTTTTCATGTTAGTACAGAATTCCTCTTTAATGTCTCCATTCTCAACAAAATATGCTTTCATCTCATCCCAGCTATCAAATTCCCAAGCAAAATCAATAAAGACTTAGGTAAAATTGAATTTATCGACAAGAAACGAATAGAACACATGAAAGAAGCTCATGCAGCTGCGGGTAGAAGGTCGTGGACATTTTTTTATATGTATGCAACAAGGTTAATTTAGAAAGTGTAAAAAATTTACTACGTCAGAGCAAAACAAATTAACTAGCTATCAAAGAGTATTGGAGAATGCAAAAAATAAGGTAATTTGCGAGCACCTATTGAAATATTTTCTACGATATTTTGAAAGTAAACGGAAATTCGCGTTTCTATGAGAGATTTAGTTGAACTGAACACACGTTTTATTGTTCCTATAGAAATCGTCGACATCCGCAGTCGATATGCTTTAAGTAATAAAATTTGCAAATTTTTCATTGACAAACTAAATGAATCTTGAGTTCTATTAAACACGGTCAAAATTAAATATCCTTTGTTAAAACGTGACTTAATTACATTGTTTTTTCATGGAAGCAGCAGAGATTGTATCTCATATTCAAATATTGAATGTTGGCTCACTGGTTATTTTTCAAAGGACATCCAAAGAAGGCCGTTTTTATGAGAGGTTCCTTGTCCCAGTCATGTTTGTCAGAATCACTTAAATAATCTACCACTTGAAGATTATCCAGCTTTAATGCATGACAAAAAGATCGAGAACAGGGGAGATAAATATAGTTATTGTACTGTATAAGAGAGAAATGGTAGATAATGGGTAAGAAAGGCTCAGGTGAAAGCGGCAAAATGCGTTGCATATGTGTTGGTGCTCGAGGTGACTCATGGGAAGGGCTGTAAAGGGAGGCCCCCGAGGTCGGGGAAAATGCAGTGGATACGTGAAAGGAAATGGGAAGCGAGAAATTTGAATTGTTTTACTCCTCCGTACTTCAAAGAGCGCAATGGCATTCCTCGCCCTACAGGTAAACTTTATTCTAATACAAATGCATTATCACTTCCATTTTCATCGTCCTCTCCAAGTCTTTTTAAAATGTTTTCATTCAGCAATAAAGGCGAGTAGAGAAAAAATACGAGTAGAGACAAAATATGATATAAAATGCGCCCCATGAGAGGGATTCGTCGTTGATCATTCGCAAAGGTTAAATGCCTAAACCTAAAAGGGAAAATATTTTGTAACAGAACCTCAAGACGTGCCATATATACATCATGATGTTTTTCATATTCTAATAATTTTATTTTGGAGAAGTATTTATTTATTTTTATGGGACTAAACGCTTTTGAAACAACATACAGAATTTCCAAAGTATAATATAATATCGACCTAAGTA
The DNA here is from genome assembly GCA_000376725.2 of Ladona fulva. Lineage (NCBI taxonomy): Eukaryota > Metazoa > Arthropoda > Insecta > Odonata > Libellulidae > Ladona > Ladona fulva. The sequence continues at coordinate 1,212,932 of KZ308261.1, forward strand.
TTGATATTGATAAAAATGCGTTATCAGCTACCGAGCTAATAACCGACCGGGTTATGTCAGTAGAACTAAAGGCTGAGATAGTAAACTCTATGAAACTTTAGATGATTACAGTGACGATAAAGTAGAATAAGTTTATAAGAAAATATGAAGAAGTTATGGGAAGGGTTAATGGTAGTATATACCGTAAAACAAAGAGAACTGATGACTAGAAGGCAAAGGATATTAGATGAATAAAGGGTGGGTAAGTTGACTTGAGGTCTCGATAGAGGTATCAAGAAAAGATTGGCACATCCATGTTGTGCTGTATGGGTGTGAAACGTGGACTTTATGTAAAGAGGATATCAAAAGACTGGAGGGCTTCGAGATGTGGGTGTGGCGTAGAACGGAAAATGTAAATGGAGGTGATAGGGGAACAAACACAGAGGTACCAGAGATGGTCGGGAAGGAAAGGGCTTTAATCGAAGTAATTAAACGTCGACAGAGAAAATGGATTGCTGAAGAAAGTAGTTGAGGGTAGAAAACAAGGAAAAAGACAGAAGGGAAGACAAAGGCAAACGATATTAGATGAATAAAGGGTGGGGTAAGTTACCAAAAAACCTAAAAAATGGCATTGGGGGAATATTATTATTATTAGGGAATATTCGGACAAATAAACCTATCGAAAGGCAGAACATCGATGTATGTAATTATATCATAAAAGCCAAGAAAATTTGCTATAGAATCAATTTTCACTTATTTATCAAGGGCTCAAAATTTTACCTACGGCCAAGGGCGGACAAACTTGTTAAGTAGAAGTAAAGCCTTTCTTAAGATGTAATGAGTCACCAAAGTTTTGTTTTTTTATGAGCTACGAGTACATTGGATTAATTCTAACTTAGAAAGTTTGAGTAAACTTAATGGCCCCTGAAGAATGTCATCATAAAAATGAGAGAAAAGAGTTTCTCAGTGAAACTAATTTTATCTAGACCTGACGAACTTATAATTAGATTTTAAAATAAAGTCAAAGGATTTTATTGACCAGTCCAAATCAACTTCATTAATAGTAAAATATATCCTAAATATGTAGGACTTTAAATACAGTAAAATGAGTTAAAGAAAACGGAATATCAAGGATTTGATTGAGGAATTGCAGACCGTTTGCTTTTTGTGCCATCTTCCCATTAAAAGTGAGAACCTATTCAAAATTACTTCGTATTTAAGTTAATTACAAACTAGAAATTCGCGTGATATACCTTTAAATGAATAAATACACTAAAAATGAACCAACCAAAATATGTACATTTACGTTTGAACCCTACAAGCCGCCATTGGCGCGTTGCAGGAGGTGAATTTACCTTACTCAACAACATCAACTATTTCAAATAGTGTCAAGATAACCGTAGTTAATGTAATAAATGGCGATAAATGAACATATACTATAATAGCCATCTATTCCCACTACCATTTATTAATGAATGGAAAATTTTTCGCTTGTCTTTCGGTACATGATGGAAGAAAGTATATTCTTCCAGACCTTTTTCTCAATACTATGAACATATGAAAGCCACTGGCATATAAATAACGGTGAACACAAGGAATAGAGTGACAGGTAACTTAAGGGGTGCGCCTAGGAATATTACCAAGGAGAAATGGATAGAATAGTCTGACCGGACCTCGAACCCGGATCTTCGACTTTAATGGATGACTACTACAGCCAATTTATCCGCCCTTACCTAGAAAGTCTCCCGAGCGGCATAACTCATTGTTCTGGCACGATACCTCAATTGGCTAAACAGTCACCTGTAAAGTAAAAAATCCGGGTTCGATTACCGGACCTGTCATACTTTTTTCAGGTCAGTTTATCCTTCGGAATATTAATAATGGTACGCAATTTGGCCGCTCTTTATCAATTACAACGAAAAGGTTGGTCACAGTCATTAATCTGCACTTGTGTAAACATTTTCCCCCTCATAGCATTCTGGGTTGGATAAAAAAGCAAGTGTTAAATACGACAAACCTCACTTTCCTTTGTAAGCCACATTCCCTCTCCAGAGCCATTTACAAGTAGGGGATGAAGATCAGAATTCAGGCTGAGAATTTCACCGACAGATGGCCTTCTATCTATGACTATTCGTGTTTTTAACATAAAGGCATCTCTGCGACTCGACAAAAATGAGAAAGGAAATTTAATACGGCAAATTTTCTTTATTAAATAGTTTAAGTCAGTTCGATAATCCTGCTGAGATTCCCAGACACCCTAGTGCTTAGCGCGTGTGCTTTCCGTGAAAGCTGTCCTGGGCTCGATTCCTGGTGAGAGCGGATTTGTGCAAAATAACCTGAACTGCCGAAGCACGTAGAGCCAACAAAAACGACATTAATCCTGCACCGATGCATTGGTGTAGGATGTCTTACTATCTTGCTGTTTCTATTAATACTCGAAACTTAAGATAGACCTATTTAAACAAACATGTTAAGGAAGCAGGAAAATAACACTCGATAAATGTTCTCGCAAGAGCTTTCCAAGCACTAAGGCGATAATTTTTCCATTACCGAGAAAAAGAATATCTTTTAAGAAATCGCCGTCATCGCTTGTCTTTCAGAGGAGATTCAAATTTTACATCCTCTACATCAGTATTTTTCAAGTTGATTGGATTTTTCAATAAACATCCTATATCTCATTACCTCCGATTCTCCTCAGATGATCTCCTCAATCCTTTCGAGATCAGGCGGTTTTCCTCCGCAACCATAATCACCTCTTCCGTGAATGTAGATTCTCCGCCGTCTCCATTCCCAGCACGCCTTTCTTTCATCTAATTCCAATCCGAACTCCACCTTCGAGTCTCAAAGGGCATCCTCCACCCCTATGACCCTCACCAATACCATTATCCTTCCTCTATTCACCTTGCCTCAATCCCAATCACACTCGAATTTCCTCCACGTCTTCTACCTCAAGATCCGCAAAGATAAAAAAAAATCTCTTTCATCATCTTTTGAGTAAGATTCGATCATCGAATGGGTAAAAAGTCATGCTCAACTTCTACAAGAATTACTCAAATTTACGAAGAAATTTTCAAATATGAGTTAAATAGGATATACCTCCATCGAAAGGAACCGATTTTTCGACTTAATATTCCACTCTCTTGTTATTATTTAGCCGTGAATCACCTATTTCATAGATGATTTAATACGCTGGGGAGTAAATAGGAGTTTCTCCGTAATGACTCAAAAGAAGAACGCTTTGTTCAAGTATCTGTGAGCCTGTAAAACTATAATCAATATTCGTTGGCCGGAAATCGTGGAAGGCCATGACAAAGTTCTAAATAAAAGGTGGAAGTTACGAATTACTTGTTTAGTTTATTTAGAAATCCGTAAAACTATATTCCTTTTAAGTCACCATTTCATAAATATACAATTTATACATGTTCATCTAACTTAACTGCTCTTATTTATTGAAATCAAAAATTGCTAACAGTACAGAACTTGAGAATGGTTTTCTTACAAATTAGAATTAAAAGCGAAGAAAAGTTTAAAATTATCTATTGAGTAATAAAATAATTGCGAGGAAATAATAAATTAACTTTTTCTTCT
>KZ308261.1:1220479-1269129 GCA_000376725.2 Ladona fulva
ATTCGAATCGTTAAAACTTTCATTCTGCTTAGTTATAAGGACGGATTCAAAGTTTAGCAGTGTTAAAGGATTATTTTAGAAAATATACAAGTTTGAGCAAGTTCCTTCGTTGAGTTTATTTGTATATCGTACGTAGAATGTTTTCTGACACGAAATAATCTCTTGCTTCACTTCCCAATAAACTCCCTCACGTAAAGCATTTACTAACCTCTTGGAGTGAGAAAATAATCGAAATATTACAGTTCCTCGAAAGAAACAAGACAAGATGTTATAAACAACCTTGTGATGGATCAAAGGTACAAACAATAAGGGCTCCCTTTGAGATTTTGCAATGATAATGAAAAAATTCACATTTCTGTCGAAGGTTGAAGTTTCGCTTTTTATCGAATCATTTGCTTGCTAAAATATATAACTTCTCATGACTCCATGAAGTATCGCATTGACAAGATAATCAGCAATCTAAATAAAAATGAATAGCTATTTACTACTCTATCGTTTACTTATGGCAAGGCTTTGTGGTAGGACTCCATAATTGAAGAAAGAAGAAATGAGCTTTTACCCAATCCACCATAAAATTTTATACCACAACCGTGGTTTCGACGCTTAACGTAATCATTTACCTTATGACGTGAAACATAGATATTATGGTCGTTATGGAAAAATTATTTATTGATGATTAAAATAGGTTTTTTCATTAATCATGTATTACTATTTTAGTATAAAATTTTACTATATTTAAACTATCAGATAAATGCTTTTTTCATTCTAATTCGTTACACCACAAGGTGTCACTTAGTTTTAAGCGTTTTAAAAAAGAAAATAACCGTTTCATCTAGGAAATAATCTCCGCTAAATATATAACCGTGAATCTGTTGAGTGGCATACTTATTAAGTACAGACTGCTTAGGTATTTATTTACCTAAGTTTTGCTCGACCATATTGAAAGCGTTTAGCGTTAAATAAGCTTAATCATTTAAATTTTAGCGTAGATATCATAAATTAGTCGATCTTATCATAATATATGAAAAATGCACTTTCGTTATCAAGACATTGAGTCTGAATGCAAAGATATAACAGCTTAAAACCGGAAGGATTCAGAAGTAATTTAGTGAGCATTATAAATTATAAGCTAATGAAGAAAATGTCGTAATCGCTTCACGAAAATACCTATAAATTATTCTCACAGCATGCATTCACCTTCTCATTAAAATCCTGGCCTCAAATGTGGGCGATTTCACGAGAGGACTGCATTGCGAGTTTTGAAAGGTTACTCTCTCATCCAATTCTGCGGCCTTGACCTCAATGACGAAAACATCGCTTTGTGAAATAATTGAATTTTATTAACGCCTCAGCTACAAAGGTTACTCAGCGTTCCCAAGCGCCTGTATCGACCACATGACGTATGAAGCATCTTTTACAATGAAATATGTATTATACATATAATCCACTTCTATGGAAATCTCAGAAATACAAATTTTTTTTTATTATCACAAGATATGTGCACTAAAACTAGCTTGAGGGCTTCATATACAACCTTCGGATAAATTTATCTGCACCTATGCGTTATAAATTTAAGGATATGAATTAGGGACCGATATCGTAAATTTTTTCCTATAAAGTTCTGCAACTAATTCATATTTTGAAGATTCTGTAGAACACAGTGAGCCCAGAAAGCGAAACTTAAACAAGTGCCTACATGAAAAAACATCCCTTATGTTGTACCTTATTATCTTATCTGACTTATCTAACTACTATCTAATTTTCTATCGTTTGAGCTATAATGTATCTCATTTACGCTCGAAGAACAAGAATGTAGTGATGTTTCTGAAGTTTGTGCGTGAAAAAGAATAATATTATTACACATAAACACTGTTACCAGAGATAATTATACCTACCACAATACCTTTCTACAAATATTCCGAACATTGGCACCAAAACCTTAATTTCAGGGTCAAAATAGTTCAGCAGAGAATCCCCAATTCAACTGCCTAGCTCTCATTCATATCTGAGAAATAACTAAAACGCACTAGTCGCAGCATGTTCTATCTAGCAACAGATGTCATAAGAAATGAAAGACAACTGCTGAACTATGAGAATATATTAACTAAACATCTAACTTTTCTCGAAAATAATCAACGGCTGTGATACCTTGATTTACGAACGTAATTCTTACCAGTTTGAGGTTCACGACTCAAAAAGTTCGTAGCTCGAAACTCAGTTTTCCCTCTAATTCTTTTCGTTTTTTTTTCTCCTCGTATCTCGAAATTAAGTTCGTATCCAAAGGTTGACATGAAGTGAGAAAAATTTAGTATATTGAAACGCTCATATGTAGAGCGGTTTTTGAGCCGAGGTACAACTGAATCTACAAAAATATTGAACTATTCCTGATGGAATTACTTCAAGTTATGCATAATATTTCATCTATTCTGTATCAATTCAGTACTTATTGCTCATATTAATATACGGATGAGTTCTCTAAAAAAATACTCTGAATTCAATTAAGGAGTAAAACCGAATCAAACATGTTATCTGTCAAAATATTTTTTGGAAATTCTGACGAAATGCAAAGCATTTTCTCGACATATACATGCAACTAATTCGGAGAGTGCTTAATGCTTATTATTAAAACACCCTACTTATTAAGTAATATTTGAGATCGTAATGATATAAATATATTGTATCAAATGGTGATCAAGTACGATAGCAATACTTATATGGCAGTAATTAAACTTTAAACATTAAAATAACCATTTTCTCTGTGACCTGTCACTTCTATATGTCTATTACAGAAGTAATTCTTCAATAAAACAAGAAAAATGTGCTTTAATTCTAATTAAGTGGTATTTTTTTTACTACAAAGATTTCAAACCATCTCGATTTTAGAAATATAATTACAAAAAAAACAAGAATAACCAACTGAAATCTTCAACGCCTCTCCGAGTACCTACCCTGTATTTCACACCTTTTGATAACCAGAGCCACGCCTAGCAGCTGGTATTTCCTCTAGCATTTCCCCAACATCAAGTACGTGAAATTTCCGCTCCAGTTGGAGAAGTGTCACCTTTACCTCTGACAGCCGTACACTTAACCCAAAGGCTGCACGCTCACACGCTCGCATACGAGCAAATCGAAGAAAAGGAACTTTTTCTAGAGCGGTAGGAAATTCTTGAAGATGTCGAATGAGGTGGTAGTGCGCAATCCCCTCGCAACAAGGCCAAGGCTCCGGAAAACCACTAGTAGCAAATCCCTTGATCCAAAGGGACGGATTCGGATAGGAAGAGTGAGCAAAAAGGAGTGGGATTGTTTCCTTTCTTGAGAGAGGAAGATGCGAGGTAACGGGGCGAATACTTGTTGGAGCCCTTGAGATGAAATAATTCAGCTTCCGCAAAGTTACGTTATTATCCTTCATTGTTCCACACTCAGTTGCAGGCCCGCTTATCTTCTCCGAAATTTTAGGTCCGAATTGTTTGTATTCCAAGGGCTTTTATGACTTTATTTTCAAGCGTAAAATTTGTTCACAGCTGCATTAAAAACTTTCTGTTATTGTGTTTATTTTCATGAAATATAAGCACATCAACGACGGCTATCATTCATCAAGACGAAAAATAATCACGAATGATGTCTTTATCTCCATATACTCGTACATTTATAACATCAAGATCTTAAAAATAAATGCATTTTTTCAAATCAAACGACTGAACCTCTTTTTTATGAAAACTTTTGATCGTGATGGAGAAATTTTACTCCTTAATTATAAGAGATTTAGACCGAAAGCTCTGGAACGTATTTGTGAAAGTTGTTTAAGAAACTTTCCTCTCATAAAATTTCGTTAAGATGGATGAGAGTTGCAGACTGTATATAATACTTTCTTTAATTATGCTCATACGAAACAATATCAGTACTCTGGCAATACCAGCTAAACGTTGACTAAATGCATATTTATAAAGCCATTTATTCTAAACACAGAATTTCGTAGAAATGTATATCTTATTAATAAACTCCTAGAAAATTAATGAAATATTTCACAGTTACTTTGACAGCCTAAATCACTAAACGAATTAAAGAAAACGAGTATTGAAATTCAAAATCGCAACACACAAAGAAAAGAAACGTTTTCCCTTCATTAAGACGAATGGTATTCAAATATAACCTTATAAAACTTATGTAACAATGATATTATACACACCTATTTATTATCTATATCTATGCATATGAAACTAAAAATATGGAGCTAGTGGACGGAAAATAATTGTGAAATTTTTGAGATTAAAAGATAACTTCACCCTGCAGAAACAAGCTGCTTCATAAGCCGACTCGCCTTAAATTCGACACATGATTATTTAACCCTTTGGCTGCGGGAAACGTTTCTTCTACGTTTTCCTAAGAGGACTGCGGGAAAAACGTATTTCTACGTTTGACCTGCTCTCTCACCCCCGTTCTTGTCCTTTCACAATTTTATGGCTCTGTCTCTCAATGAGACACCCAAAGGCTCACTCTTCTGTATTGTTCTAGATTAGGAAAATCCAAGGGATTTCGCACCTCGGGGGAAACCCAAATCTTCGATTTCTGAATAGCGGATTTACGAAATTAGTTATAATTGATAAAAATCAAGATATCTGCGAAGTGTTTGGTATCAAAATGATCAGCAAAGTGCAAGGAAAGTAAATTCGGACTGCTTATACAAAACAAATTTCTTATTAAATATATTATATATGATACCAACCATATTTTCTAAACAATAACCACTGACCGCACCCTTAGGAAAAAGGTCGACCCGGATTATAAGGGATATCTACCTGCTAGGACTTGTCTGCGCCTCCAGTACTCCTGTTACTTTTCTCCCGCACACAGATGTAGAAAAATTTGAGGGTCCCGCAGCTAAAGGGTTAATGAGCTCTCAAAAAGAAATACTCATAAAAATCTGTTATTAGTTAACTTTATTTTACTTTATTTTAACTTATTATTTTATTATTTTACTTTAGTTAACTTTATTTTAACCATATTAAACCGAAATTAACATAAATATATATTATTTACTGATAATTCTAATTTAGACTCAGAAATATCAATGAAATGCTCCGTGTAGTAATGAAATCTATCAAAATTTTGACATTTTTTCCCTTTGTGCTTTCTCCTTGACAACTAATATCGCCATTAACTTTCTTGCCATAGTTATGAAAAGAAGTCATCAGGGAATCTGTATTGAAATAAACGGAACTTGTCCTTAAATCAGGACGATTTTAGCGTTATACTTTTTAATTAGGAGACTTACCGACACTACCATCGATCTTTGCAAGCTTTCAATTCAATTCAATATCTTCATTCTATTGGAAGTATTAAGAAGGTATGTAGCAGCTTGTCTACATGAATATAAAACGCATTTCTCATATGGGCAACGCATTAAGTCCCTCTTTGAAAAAGCAATTATTTCTGAATTGCATATTCGGTATTGGTATTCTTAAAAGTGCTTCGACAGCTTATGTCATTTCGCACGTGAGCCCCCACCGAGAATCGAACCCGGGACCGCTTCCACCGTATTCGAACGCGTTGCCCACTTGGCTATCCGGGAGCCCAATCGCATATTCATTCGTTAAGAACTAAAAATGGGTGGGTTGAGAAAATACTTTGGTTTTTCTGAAGTGAATTATTACATAGCGATTTTTTTTTGTTATTACCGAAATCCACTAAGGTAAATCTTCATCCAACGAATATAAAAAATATTAGAAATTAAAATAGGACAGAGGTATATACATATTCAACGAACGATCGGGAGATTGCGGTGAAGATTTTTACCAAAATTGGAAATGATCCTCTTCAGTAATGCCTCTTCCTCGCCCGTATATCAAAGAAGCATTCGAACTTAGCTGTCACGCGAGCGTTTTATATGCCATCGCGATAGGAAGCGAATACCCTCTTCAGTCCCATCAATACATTCTTTAGCCTGTGTATGCATATCTATATGGCCATCGATGAGCTCATATTGACGTCACACTCAAAAGAGGTGGATTTAGGAGAGTTATATTCATCCACCACGAAGCATACATTTCCCTTTGTATTTTATATTCCGAAATTAATAACCCATGAACCTTATCATAGGAATGAACGCTTTTGGAAGTGGCTTAAAATTATTTTATTGTCCATTCCTTTTCTACTAGAAACTGCTATTTTCTCAAGAGAAGTTAGATCACACTTAATATGTTAATAAATTAAGCTTAGGCAAATTTAGAAATACAAAATTTCACCTCGTTTGGGTATTCTGTGCGTTTAAGGAATAATCGTTGTATTTATCAGTTGAGAGTCTTATTTGAGGGATAGAACTAAATAAGAATAAAATGTACTCTGCAATTGACACAGCGACGCATTTAAGATAAATCATTAAACGATTTTTCTGAGATCAAACGCAAGATTTTTATGAAATGAATAGCTTCAATTGAAAAGAAAGGGTAACACTTATCAGAAGAAGTAAGAACGCCTTGTGAAATTGAACATTCAAGAATATTACGAACTAGGTTTACTTGTGACTATTTCACTATTGAAATATTTTTGAAATGGGAGGCTATAATTTAATATATTATTGTTGGAAAATTATTTCCTACGTATAAATTCAAATTCTGAGAAGATTGCGAAGGTAGGAGTGAAAGGCAATAGTACTTTACAGGTACAATGAACCAAGGAAAAACGGACTTGGAAGATCAAGGGTTCGAGTCCCGATCCCGTTAGATTTTTTCTTAATTTAAGAAAGTTGAACCCACAAATCGCTAACGTTAAGAAAGTAAAATTTCACTCACGACCGCATCTTTTAAAGATGAAAATTAAATTAAAAGCCCATCCCCATTCTTGTAAACCTTACTCACGTGGGACGATTAGAAATGTGTCAGAGAAAACAAAATACGAGCAGTATTCTGCGTTGATAAGCTAGAGATACTTTTGATGAGTAATTAAAAGTCTTGACTAATTAACCCTCGGATCTATCGCGGCATTTATATCCTACCTCCCCTCTTTCTTTGGTCCGAGCATTCTTTTCCCGAAGATAAAGGGAATCCCGAAGAAAAGAGTGACACATCGAGGCGCGTTTTGCTGTGGGGTGGATGGAGATTTGAGGAGGGCAGTTGATGCGACAGACGAAAGGGAAGAGAAAAAAAGGAAGGGAAATACATCAAGAGGAAGATAAGCCGAAAAAGACCTTGATAAATGGAAATCGTGATAAAGGGAATCGATTACCCCGACGGCCCTTTTTGGAATAGTGTGAGAGAGGGAAAGATCGATCCCAAGAAAAGAAACTGTCAGGACTGGACGGCCCAAAGGAAGGGGATAAGCGGTGAAGGAAAAAAGCCCGAACGAAAAAGGCAAAAAGTAAGAAAAACGTCATGAACGGCTGAAAAACGGGGAAGATGAAAGCGGACACGAGAAAGAGGGAGGAGCCTTAAGCTAGAAGAGAAACATCATTCTGAGGTATACGCGTTCAAATACTGGATGCGGCATTGAAATCGCCGAAATAGGTTTTTATCGCACAGGTTTTCACTCCAAATACGGCTCGTCCATGGAAATGTTGACCCAGAGACCCTATACCAATGCACAAGATCTACTCTCACGATTCATTTCAAAGTGATATTAGCAATAGTTCTCAATAGTAATTTAATGACCAGAAGTAAATGATTGAAAATGCATTTCCGAAAATTATCAACAATTTTTTTAAGATTCATAACCAGCGAATGATTATAGTCGATATTAATATTTTTTATTCATTATTCCCCCACAAATATCCATTTGCTGGACTATAACAGTAGTGGGCTTCAAACAATAACTAAGGACGAACACACACGACCATTCCCTAACCGGATGGATCGGAATAGCCAGGATTCGAACCCGGAACTTTGGAGTATGTATAATGAATATTAATGATTTAAAAGTTATAATGATAATGTTTTCGGAGCACGAGACAAAGTTGTTCATTCAAGCCGTCTTAAGAAAAATGAAATAACAAACATGAGAGTACAACTAAAAGAGATAATGAAGATAAAAGAATCGATGTACCAAAGAATTTATGATGTTATGTAAGGGGAAATTGAAGGAAGGAGAGGACCTATGAGGTAGGGAGTGATCAAAACTACGGAACCTAATTATAGCAAAATCAGCAATGATATCTCGGTTTAGAAATCAAACGTCATTATAATGTGGGGAAACAATCATACGCAAAAGAAATAAAGCAAAAAAATTGGGAAAAGTTAGAGAAAGCTAGTTATAGTTAAATTGCATAATGTAATGGAAACGCTATCGGCTGTTATAAGCATATAAAACAAAATTTTCAATATAAAAATTTAAACGGTTCTAAAAGGGGTGATTCATGTAAATAGATAACAAATCTATCTTCAAAATACTTATAGTCAAACAAACTGCAATAAAATCATTTGTTTCTTACTGAAACGTCCTACTAGGTGAGAAAAGTAGTAACATGACTGGGACTCGAACCCAGGTCTTCGACTTTTTGGGCAGGTATCCTAACTTCAAAAACTTCAGTCTAAAATCTTATCTCTTAGGAGAGAATTTTCCATAATTAAGACTTTTCTTAACTGAGAAATGTTTCTCGCTGAAATTTTTATGGTAAACTTTCCAGTTCAAAATTTAAACAGTGAATCTAAACTATAGCCTGGAATTGATTCAATCTTAAATTTAATAATAATTCAGCTATCGTGGTAATGCACCCATATCCACTTATTTATATGGTGCTCACATTACTTATACTATCGCCATGAATCTGAGGTAAAGGGTGAAGTAGGGTACGGAACTGTGAGAGAATTTCTATTCCATACAATACCTTATCCAATTTACCTTTTATTTAGATCCAAACGTGATTCTTCATTAATGAAATTTTCAAAACAGTACAGAAAAGAATAACATTTTATATTCATTAAATTTGTGAGTTATTGAATATATGTTGAGACATCAAACATACTCGTTTTGAAATTTTCGAATCACGCGAATAAAGGGTAAAATGCGCGTTTTTGTATACGTGCCTTGGCATACAAATTACTGATTTAATTATACAAAATACCGGAATAAATAACGAAAAAATAGTGATTTCGAGAATGGAAGATTTCGATGGGATCATTTCTATCAACTCCGATTACAAAATGAAACGAGATATTTGTACTTTTTAGTAAAAATGGCATTAAAAGAAGAGAGGGTAAACATTTGGGCCGCAATGACTATTCATGAGCAATGAAGAAGCTCTCAATGAAGATAACGTAAAAGACGGAAAAAATTCTTCCTCGTATCTCTCTGCAAATACGCCTCCTCGAGGACAAAGTTACCTCTGCTCTTAGAATTCATGTGCACGGTCGAAAAGGAGGATGTCCTGAGGAAGGAGAAAATAAAAACGCTTGAAGTTCCTTCTTCGAAGCAAAAGAAAAATAAATCATCAGTTCGGATGCGTGCTCAAGCATTAATTTTCTAAGAAAAGTATCGATAGAGCATAATTTTATGGATGGGTCTATCCGATGAATTCTAATTCACTTCGCGCAAGAGCTCTGTTCTTTTGAGAGATATTTGCATTGTCATCTGTCGTCGAAAAGTAAATTAATCGAATGCGATTTTTTATATTAAATGGCAAACTACTTCATTGATTGCGAATATATTTTCACTAAATTTAATGAAAATTTTGTTTGGAAACTTTACTGATGGAAAATATATGAAAATTTCCTGTTTATTGCTTCGTTTAAATCTCTTTGATTTTCCTTTTGAAAATCATCTTCATCTGCAAAGCCTTTGAAATTTCACAAACAGAAAATGACAGAGATGCTGTAAATGGTGGGGGAAGAGAGGGTCCTGATTGAAGTAATTAAGCGACGCCAGAAATGGGTGGGTCAAATATTGAGAGGAGAGAGGTTGTTAAATAAAGTAACAGAAGGTTGAAAATGATTAAATGCAAGGGAAAAGAGAGGGAAAGACAAACGGTGCTAGCTTACTTAAAAGGCGGAATGAGTTATCAAGAAATAAAAGAAAAGGAATTAAAAGGCTCATAAACCTACTGAGAGGAAAGATTAGGTATTGTTATGAGAAAAATTTACTTAAGTTAAAAATTATCAAGGAATCTAAGGGAAAATACAGAAACCCATGGTTTCTGATTTAGCGAAAAACTAAGGCATCTTCCTAGATTTCCAACTATTCCTTCTAATCCTAAAATAGATCTTTACAACTAACGTTATTAAAAGGTTCCAAAATATGTAGTTTACAGAATTGGGTTGGGTTACATTAAGATTTTGTATGAAAGTTAACATTTTGGTGGGATTATATCAGGATTACACATATGAACCGAAATAGAAAGAAATTCAAGATGGGTTGGATTCCAAAATTCATCAGTAAAAATGATAATTCTCACAAAGTATTCACAGAGCCACCTTAATAGGATTTTGGTAAATATTCTTACGTAAACACAACTATAAAATAAGTAATCTTTAAACCTACCTGAAGATATTTTAAACCCCTTCTAAAGTATGTATGAAACATTTCGAAGAGTGATCGAGGAACGCTTCTATTTCAAATTTATATTAATTATAATTTTGTTACATTTTTAATTATAATTTTACCTCTAACTAGTTGTAAAATGTAATGCTGATTATAACACTCAAACTTTTAATGTTTTGGAATGTTTTTATCTTTGATAGTGGTGTTTTTTCCCTTATCTTAGGGAAATCTTGGAGGGGTTTCCCTTTCGACTTCTGGCGAATGCCAGGTAGAGTTATTTAATGTTAGTCCCCTCTCTATAAAAGTATTATAATATTATTTTATTATAGTATAAATTAATTTGTTGCCTCTGATTGTGTATTCAATATTAACTTGTATTAATTGTGGTACATATAACAATGGCTGTGGTTTAGTTCTGCTTGCGGCTTTCTTGGACATGATGGAATTTGAGGATCTCTTTAAGTAGGTATAAGCGAATGTAAGTTTTGTATATGACGTTGCCACCAGACTATAGTCCACTTGTAATTATTGAAAACAGTAAAAATTATATCTATCTCCTGTTACTAGGGCAACTCTTATTAGAAAGAAATCTGATACAGGAACGTTTTATGCATACAGTCTAGCACAATTCGCTGCCGCCGTTTGGCGGCGTATATTATTTAATATCATTTTCTCTGTGAATGTAGCCACATACAGAATTCACGGTGGTTTATAAGGGCGTTTTGGCCGACCTCCCTCCAACCTAACCCACCCCAACCTAACTAAAGAGTAGACCTTCCCCTATACAAACAAACGCCAGATTTACGGTTTCATCACATATTCACCTTTATCTAGATTATATTTATATAACATCAAAAGAACTTACAATAAAAAATCTAACCTAAAATAAAAATCCAATATATTCAACAAGTACATTAAATTCCTGAAGAAATCGTGTCGGCGAAAGGGCAGCGTCGACAAGTAATACCTCGCGGCGAATCGATCCCCTTTTCCACTGGCAAAACGTCACATTCCCGAGCGCTACTAATAAACATTGCAACAAAATAAATGCGGCGTTGCAAAATCCCCTCCTGGTCCTCTCCCAGGATCTTATAAAATATTAATCATAACGGAGAAGTAATATATTCTGGAATAATTCATTGATCGTATTTGAAACTCATTGAAACTTCCTAAATTTAAATCATTATGCCAAAACTGCAAAGATAAATTCAATTGCACTGACTTTCGCCCGTTTATCTCCCATAACTACAAAAGTAACTATCAGACGTCGATAGATTTCAGTTCCACCACAACGGAGATAATTGTGCGTTCAAGAGCCATAATCTGGTTAAGCTGTGATACAACCACGCATGGATTCCTTTAAAGGCTAATAATTGGAGAATGGCAATTCACCTCTAATTTTGTCGTAACCAACAGTAAATAAGAACTGGAGATGTAACCAGTTAAAGAATCTATAGAGGCGTTTCACCAAATTCAAAACACAGTACAAAAATAAGTACCAAAAGTAGTTGGATACCAGGAACCAAAAGTACCCGGTGTGCAACTGTACCAACTCTCCTTTCTCATTCATAGTAGGATAGTGATGATAAGAGAAACTACAAAGGAGTATTTGCTAGTGAAAATACGTTGAAATTCCTAGAAGTAAACAGTTTATTACACGTCAATACCACCTAAACAGTTTAAAAAGAGAATTCCCCTTTTCCCATACACACTTTTTCATCGCTCCCTCTGTCAATATGGCCTCCTTCGATGATCCCCTAGGGACGTCATGCGAAGAAAAGAACTGACGCTTTAAGCCGACCTGCCCTCCACCAACATTTGCGGAGGAATCAATTTTTGCGTCACCACGATGCCTGAGGAGAGGACTCATTCGCAACAACTCTCCGCGAGGTCTCTAAGGCAACGTCTGGGGAAAATAAGCTCCTTTGAGAGAGAAATTACGCCTTCGGGAAGAATACTGCCAGGTCAGACGAATATTACAGCGATGCGAGCGCGTTTATTATCGACGATAAGTTCTTCTGAGTTGTTCCAAGTTCCACATCTCGGGGGACATAAAAGATATTTCTGCGTCACTCTACGATCAAGAAGCTCTTCAATCAATGTAACGAGATAATTATTATATTATCCTCTATAGTAAACTTGTGGACAAATAAAATTTTGACTGGAGGCGCAATTTTAATTACAGAATTTCTTTCCATTATCTGCAACGTCTTTTTGAGACCTTAACTTCCAAGCATTGTATGGCTGATATAAAGAGGTTGACTTGACAACTATCCGACATTTTGAGATTGTTTTCAAATATGATTTTAACTGTGCGTTCTTATTCAATCTTTTTACAATCTGGAAATAAATCTGAAGATTATAGAATGAGGAAAAAAAAACAAAAATTTTATAAGCTTTCGATGGATGATTAATTTCTGAGCTAAAGGTCACTGTTGTAAATTGATGCAGTTTAACCATAAGGCAGCGATTTGAAAATTGGCAATTTAAGGATTGAGGATCTAAGGATTTTTGAATCCCAAAAATAGATAATACTTCTACCAAACTTAAATGGACTTCCGAAAGCCAAGTGAGCGCCTTCGCCTTTGGTGAAAGCGGTCCCGGATTCGGTTCCCGATGGGAGTTTACAAGTGTGAAATAAACTCAGCCGTCAGAGCGCTTTTAAATATAATACAGCTACTACTAAAATGAAAATTAATAGCGTTCGGCATGCGACCATTCTGTCTACGGACAATTCGGGAGCGAAGGCGGTGGAAGGTAGATGATAACAATTATATGGTAAAGTATCAGTGGGCAGAAATTTGCTAATTTTAATCGAAAAGATGTTACTTCTATACATAGAATTATACCGGATATATAGTATCAAAAGAGTTATGCGACAGAATAAATACATTTTGTTTTCAATAATCAACTAACGATAATTATTAAAAGGTGCAGGTGAAATCGGGTATTAAACTAGTATAAATATCTAATATGATATAGAAAAAATCAACGTTAAAGTAAGATTAAATTTAATATTTTTAGTTGCAATAAGAACAAACAAACCTCTCTTGCTTTGAGTCTTTTATTCAAAAATCACAAAAGGGGGAAAATGCTAACAAAGAAAAACCGACGATGAAAATCCGGACTTCTTCTACAGCTAAAAGTTTAAATGTCTGGAGGTCTAATCCGCGTAAAAAGAGCTCCAATCGGCTAAGTGTTCGGCATTCTTCACAGTTAAACCTTTCTTATCAGCTCGCGAAAATTGCCCCTTTCGTCGCAGAAAATTAATTAGGTTTTTTTTCATCGCCTTCCCTTTCTATCGCAGCCCCTTCACGCACAAAAAAGATAGTTCTGCCTCCCTCTTTACAGGCGATCTAAAGTTATTTCTTTCGAACTTTAACGAGGAAAAGTAATCGTTTTTACTATGGAAAGGAACTTCTAGTGAACGGTTAACATAGGAAAAACTAAAACAGCTGGGTCACTCCTCCGTAAATGAGATTTGTTTTTTCGTAGGATTGGTGGCATACAAAAGAGTTAAGAAGCAGTATAGCTGAGGTGACTTCCACGATGTGAAAGGCAATTATGAAGAATGGTTATGAGAGAGATTTTTCGGAAAAAAATTAAACCCTTTGTCGGCACCCTTTTTCAATAAGGTTTTGAAATGTAGACTCCAGGTGAGAAGTAGTATTTCTAGAGCTTCGAAGCTAATATCACTTCGCATATATAAGCCCCCATTGGAAATCGATCCCGAGACTGCTTTCACCCACTACCTACACCTATTCCTACCCCTATCGTAATTAATTACCGCCTATTTCGGATCCCCGTTGCCTTAAAAGGAGAACATAAAGTAATAAGCTAATCTTAAGAGATTTGAAGGTGGCTAGACTGGAAAAAGAATCAAGCTTTAGAAAATCTGTTGTTTTAAGAATACAAAGTAAGTGTTAGTGGGATATGGTGAGAAAGAAAAGTTTTGAATTAAAATGGCAAAAGACTTCCTGGGACTAATATTGAAAGGGAACAATCATAGGTAAAGGAAAGTATAAAAGTCGCTGGATGGTGGCAGGGTAACTTTTCAAGTTATCAAGTAAAGATCTCCTGCTATGGAAGCTATATGCATGTTAACCTGAAACGAGGTATAACACATATTTGGGAGATATGAAGAATAAAAAATTATAAACCATCAAGGTATTTTAAAATTCAGGTTAACTGTTTTCAAATGGTTAATTGTTTTCAAATTCAGGTTAACTGTTTTCAAATGGTACGGTTCTATTTGTGTCATGACCAAGGGCAATACAGGAAATTTAAGAGAGATCCTAAAAGTATATTCCTTCACGGTACAAGTTTTCGATAAATGGGATATTTTTCGTCCGATTTTTTACAGCAGAGAGGAAAATAATATTCGATGATATTTTAACAATTTGAACAATTATCTTAATCCTGTTCGTGTCTTCCATAGCATTCAAAAGCCTCTGAGGTATGAAATATACTGAGCAATCGCATTCATTTTGGACCCTCTTCATAAAATGCTAAAAAAAGAGTTATTCATATGGTAATTAGCTTTCCACTCATATCGTATCCCTGTGAGAAAAGCTAAAGAAAAGTACTTCACTCCTCACCTTACTCAGTATGTCTCATTCTCCCTAAAGAGCTTTATTAACTAATTGTGGTAGGTTTGAAGATCAAACCGTTCTCGGGGTTGAATAGTGTTCAGATAGTTTTGAAAACCCATTGTATTTAGATCATAAACTGAAATTTGATTCATGTAGAAAAACGAAGTCTAAATTACCACAAATAAATACACAAAATTAATTAGAGCATTTAACACATTCGGCGAATAACAATTATAATAAAGAAGGGCTGTCGCATTAATCACTCAAATAAGTTCATTCTATCTTTGATTAAATAGAAGTCTTTCTGTCAAGAACGTAGTTTTAGATTAATTAATATGACGGCAGACATTGAATCTCTGAAACTTTATCTTCTATTCGTAATAGCAGAGAAATTTTCGCTCTTCGTAATGAATGAAAAAAATTGAAGTGAGAACACTGGAAGTTTTAAGGCTTGAAAGGACGGTGGAGCGAAACGGTAGTTCGTGATTAGATATATTCAGTTTCAAAGAGATTTTTTTGGGTCACGTATTGATTTCTTGTTCCCTGTGAAAGTGGGACAAAATTTAAAAGGGTCGATAATAGTGAAGCCTAGAGGGCCGAAAGTCATTATATTTAAACTAAGAGGAATAATAATATTTCGTCATTCAGAATACATTCGTATGGACATTTTTCTGAGATTATTCTACTACTAATAGAGAAAAATATATTTTTTGCCGAAAATGTTTCATTCCTCAAACATCTTAAAGCATAGTGCTGAGACCAACTTCCCATTCGATTTCTATTATACGAACCATGCATCGCCATCATTTGTGCAGAGCTGAAATTATGAAAAGTTTGCACTCACTATATACGACAGTAGCTGTCTATATACGAAATTATTACCTCGCAAAAAATTCAGACAAGAATCCAAGATGTTTTACTAATTACTGCGATGAACAAATACCATGTTTATTAGATGAAAATTTCTATATAATTTAAAAATAAATTATCCTTGAGTAACTTAGCAAAACCCTTCTTTGTGTAAATGTTATTTGAATCTCATGATGTAAGACTTCCTCTGTGACTAGCCTGTGTGAATTGGTTCTTTTCTGCAAAACTAACTCCAACATTTCCTCATAAATGTAAGATAGTACTGCTAATCAGTTGTAGGTGAAGATGAAGGTATATAATCAATGTGTACTGTGGGTAAACGAGTTCGGAAAAAAGATATTTAATGAAGGAATATAGAGAAGAACGGATCTTGTTAAATATCTATTATAACATAGCAAAGCAATCGGGAATACACTTCTACTGTGAATGTTTACCCATGAAGCTATAAAAATTACGTTTTTTGTTACACGTCTACATTTTAATAGTTTGCAGTTTTCAACAACAATTTCATTGTTTTTCCCAGCTTTCAAACAGTCGAAACAAATCAGACTTGAAGAAACAGCATAGGTATGGAAAAATTACAACATTAATGAAAAAACATTTTCCAATTGAATTTAACAAGAGAACTCATTATTTTACGTGGAAAAAAACTCTATAGTTTTACGCATAAAGCATTACCTCATAATTTAAGCCAAGAACCGTTTCCATTTTAGGATAAAGGTTGTTAATCTTACATGATCGTATTATAGCCCGAAGAGTAAATTTGCTTCTAAGTGCTTAAACTTCGTAATTCTGTAAAAGAAGAGAATGTTACATTACATGAAAACTTTTCCGATAAATTCTAACTTGGAGCAACTGGCGCTATGTCGAAGGCTGATGCTGATGTTGGAAACACTATGTTATTAATTTTACGCACACAAAGATCCCAATGAATTTTCAATGAATAAATATTATTTTATGTTTTAAGGATGGTATTTGTGTTCTTGATTTTCATTATAATTCATTTTGGCATTAGATATTTTAATGTATGTTACTGTTAAAGCTGTTTCAATGCGCGAAGTGGATATTTGGACATCTGTTAAACTAATCTCAACAGAACCCAATTGAAATAAGAAAGTACCTAAGATAATACATATCAAAAGCAAATGTCTATCCATCTGCCCGTCACCCTATTTATCTCACAAACGGCTTGACTTAAGGATCTTAAACAAACTGCATTGTGCCTCTACGATGCTGAAACCCTCAGGAGAGCTATTCCCACCTCTGAAAAGATCGGGTTCGAACCCAGGAGGCTATAATACGTTTCCATAAGAGATGCATGTAAATTACGTCTTCATGATATGCAGAGATTGTATCTTTTATAAAAGTAAATTAGAAAGAATGATCCTACGAAATTGAGGCAAGTGCCTCAAGAAAGAAAAATTATCATAGAACCTTATTTTAGTCGTGAATCATTCATATAAAATCGAAATTGCGAGAACTTTGATAAAACACGGAAATTTCGTAAAATATTTGGGAAATAATCAACCCTTATCTTTGACGACCAAGGCAATTGTTGAGCATTAATTTCATGAGTTATCCCATATAAATGCACGGGGAAAATCAGTAAGTATACTTTTTCATAAGAAATGTACGTAAAATAGGTTTTCGTTACCTGTAGAGGTTGTTTCTTTTACAAAATTAAATTAGAAACAATTGTACTACGAAATTGAGACAAGTATCACAAGGATGGAAAATATTCATAGAATCTTATTTTAGTCGTGAATCATTCATATGAATTCGAAATTGCAAGAACTTGGGTAAAAAAACACGGGAAATTCGTAAATGTTTTTGGAAATAAACGACACATCCCATTGACGACCAAGGCCATTGTTGAATGTTGATTTCATGAATTATCCCATATAAGTACACGGGGATAACCAGTTCTTATATTTTTCTATAAGAAATGTACGTAAAGTAGGTTTTCATGACTTGAAAACAGTAGAATAAATATTATAAATAATGGTAAGAAATATATTGAGTTACTTATATCTTACGACAGACTGTTTCTGGCTTAGGAGGACCAGATATATACGATAATAGATAAAATTTTAGACTAAATTATGTTCCGACATGCTTGACGGTGGCGTTTACTAGTGAAGCAATAAGAGGTAGAAAAGTAAATACAGAAAAATTAATAATATACTAAATTTAAGGATATCATAATTTTTTTAGGAATTTTGCTTAGGTTCCTGTTATTCGTTAATATCTAAAATTTCTGAAAACCAATTGATGATATTCATGAATGTATTAGACTAACAACAAGGTGGTTTGTCTTACTGAATAACACGTTATTTATAAACACAGAACTTGTTTAATCCTTAATCGAATAACTGCTTCGATCAGTCAAACTTTCACCAAGCGATTAGTATACCGTGAAATTGGTATTAAATGTCAATATTTATTCACCTTTTATTTATATCCCTTCCAATAATTTCTGTGGGAACTCAGCTGCATGCGAGAAGGCAATGAAATGGCAGTTACCTGTAAAGAAAGAGAGTCAATTTCAATAAAATACATTCAGTATGAAATTAATTTTGGCTATCAATAATCTTTCCAAATTAAAAGCTTCGAGCAGCTTAGCGATAACAACTGTGAACGTGGAATGAGTGAGGATGAATCGTTAAAGTGAAACTTAATTTATTTCAAAATTAATAGAATCGTTTCGTAGGATAAACCGTCAGGCGAATTAACCCGTTTCAATTCCCATGTCCCCTCGACAATTTTAAGTTATTAAAACGGTTATGTTAGATTAGTTTAATTAATATAATAAGCGGAAAATTCGATCAGACTCTCGATTTGTAGTCGAGAAAAGAAATAACATCGAAATAATATTTCTTTGACGTCACTTTGAATTTCTGAAGCTTAATATTTTTCATTATCCTTAATTCTTCGAAGCCACATTACATTAAAAGTTATAGCCTTTTATCTGAATAGTTGGTTTCTTCTCTGAATTTTCCGATTAGTTTTCGAGGTACATTTTTGAATCCAATCAAGGATATTGTCAATTTAAATAGATATAAGGTAAATAGAAATAAGATTAGATCAAATGCGGATCGTTCTTTGGCTTCATTATTGAATAGGGTTTTCAATTTTTTTAGCAGAGAAGAAGTGGTCAGTATAGCGCAATTTATTTGCATATTTATATATTTTGCGTCTTATTTGAAGTACTGTAGCATTTTATTTTCATCCTAGATTAAATATTTTAATGCACTCTATGGGTATAAAAATTTTAGGAAAATATGATGCGATCATTCACTTATTTGTAAGTAAAACGGCAACTCAAAAGAAAAATTTAGCATTGCTGCAACAGCAACTTTAATATAAATATTATCTTTTTTATTCCTAAAGGTAAAATAATCGAAAATGGCTTACTCTTAGACATGTATTACCGATTATTCTACAGATATTAGAATAATAAATCTTGAAAAGACATCATTATACAAAGATTTGAAATTTTCTTCCAGAACCTAAAATCTTCCCTGATCATACATAAAGATCGCAGATCTCAGATATCTTTAAGATCCATTCAGAATCTCCTTCACCAATACCTCAATCCTAAAATGTTCCCTTACAGGCTATTAAAAATGCAGCACGAGGAAAAACAGCTTATCTAAGTCTCACGATGAATTTTCTCGAAAAAAATTGTCTTTTGTAATTCATATCGAACAGAATTCAAGATAAATGAAAGCTACAAATTTTAATAATTTTCCCATTCAAATACGAGAAAATGTTAAAGACAATGAAACGGACAAATTATCGAACTTTTCCTGTTATTTTTGAGAAGGAAAGCTTCCATCTCGCAAATCCAGTCCTTTTTTATAATGATAATTCTACAAAGCAGGCTTAAGTCCTTAGTCAAGAAATGAAACTCTGCAGAAAACAAAATTTAATTTAAGAGCTATCAGCACGCGATAGAAAATTTCGTGTCTTACATTTGCCGCATTGCCTTTGACCGAGTTTAGCAGCCCTAATGACGAAATATTCTGGGTGAATTCCAAAATCTCTCTTGGAAAGCAAGCAAAGCTCTATGGCTGAAATTTCCGTAATGGAGCTTTAATTAGTTACCTGGGGACATTCAGAAGCAATAAAACTTCTTCTTCTAATGCAAAAGTAAAATCTAAATCAAATACATTTTTAAAGTAAAAAAAAGTCAACTTAACTCTTCTCCATTGCAAAGTACGAATCAACCATATATTAGCTAAGATTAACTAAGGTATTGTTTTCTACTAAGGAAATTTAGTCTTTCTCTCGACATTCAAAGATTAACTGAACTCAAACTAAATTTTTATTACAAGGAAATATTCACATGTAACTACTCAGCCTATGATTTTAAGTCACAGATTTAAATTTGAATTAAAATATTTAATTTGGAATGCATTTCATTTCATGCAGAAATATTTAATAAAATTTATTAATTATAATTATCATTAAATTGAGTGATAAATTGATATTCATATCTGTTTTCTTACTAACAATTTTAGTAGCTTAGTATAGTCAAACCGTTGAGGGTATAATAGAATTTAAAACAAAAATTCCAAAATTAACTTTAATTACTGAAATTCTACCTCATTATTGTTGAATTATATACGAATTCCAATAGTTCTAGTTGAATTAGGAAATTTTCGTTTAATATTATATTACATATAGAAAATATTAATGGTACACTGTTAAAGCTATTCACAGATACTAGTATCTAGTATTGACTGAAGTTGACAAGATGCTATTCTTGGAAATGTTAGAAGCAGAATTAGTAAAAACGATATTCAATTAGCTTAATGTGTTTATAGAAAATAGTTCTTCGGAAGACTAAGTCGAGATTACGCATTCACATGCCATCTCAGAGGATCAGATATTGAGATAAGAAGTAAGGGGAAAGAGGCCAATGACGGCAGTTTCAAAAACTAATTAATATCAAAATATAGAGGTACAAAAAGAAAATATGTACAGCGGTAAAATCCCAGTTGAGAAATGATGAAAATGTAAATATAAAGCATAGGAGTGAGTAATTTTTCTCCTGAGTTTCTCTTATAGCTATGCGTGATATTTTTCCTGTGATATATCATCAGATTTTCTGGGCCGCATCTCTTAATTTCAATAATTCTCACAGTTCGTGACAAATATTAATATTTGAAGGGAAGTAGGAGTACTTTCATGACATAGATTCTTACTACATAAACAGATCAAATAGTTCCCGTATTTATCTTAATGTTAATTTCGTTTATTAGCCTAATTACTGTAGAATGTGAGAATATTTATAGCAATCATGTATTTTTATAAATAAATGATAAGACTCTTTAATACGGCGAAGTTAGGCCAAAGTTTGCCTCCCTTCCATCTAATTTCCCTTGTTAATAGATACATTAAATTCAAAGTTGATAGTTACAATATAAAATAAAACAAAAACGCAAATATATTTGGGTTTTGGGGGGAAAATCCTCTCAACTGAAAATGAATGAAACTAAACTGAATAAGCCGAGATTCAAGGCTAGAAAACAACCACATAGAAGGTAGTGGTAGAAAAGAACGCAAAGACACAGAGGATATTATTTAAAAATGAAGAATATCTCAGTATTATAGTTTAAATACAATGAAATTTAAAATAGTTAAAGTCACAATAACCTAAATAAAGTTACATACAATCGATCTTAAAAGAGAATGTTTATGTTTCTTTCGTATTTGGCTATCCTCTCCTAAGAAACTATGGAGTCTATATACTTATACACATAAAGAATAATAGAGTGATGATTACCGATCAAATGAAAGCTAGCGAAAAATAGGGGTTCAAATGGTAACATCAGAGAAAGAGTCAGATGTAACGATTTCTATACGGGCATAAGGTGAATCGACAAGGCAGAAAATCTGGGGTTTCCAAACGCCTCAAAGAGCTGTGAAATTGAAAAGCCAAATTTTTTTCTCGCAATACGTGAAGGGAATAATGGATTCCAGAATAGGTTTTCTGGTTCGTGACAATGCGCTCAAGAGCAAATGTCGCGCAAGTTAAATCGTAAAATCGCTCGATATGAAGCAATGGCAAAGTAAAACCCAATAGAAAGGTTAAAGTTTAGGGAAGGATTGGAAACCGTTACTTTAGAATGCGAGAAGTATTGGTAGAGCTACAAAATAAAACCCAATTGCTCACATCCAAGCTAAACTTAAGATCTATAGTATGAACAAGTTATGTGCTGTATTTAAACCTGCTAAGCTTAAATTCAACCACATGAGACTATTTCTTTGTACCCTTTACAGCCTTTTATTTCTCTTCGATTTCATACTTTGTGCTAGGAATGAATGCATGGATAAGGAAAATATAGGAATCTACAATTCAATTTATCCTATAGTAATTACTAATAAATATAGATACAAGTATAATGCAATTATCGGACATTGATTGCCGAAAAACTCTCGATGCATATTAAATATAGCCTAAATAACGTTTCAGTACCTTTAATTAGACATTTGACAATGAAGCTTCGGAATTGCATGATGAAAATCCAAATATAAACCAGGAAATCCGTCATTATCGTTAATCAAACTCAAATATTTTTTTCCCACTCAGTTAAACATGTTTCATTTTATAGTCATAATAAGAGAAAATTTGTTCGCCGCATATAAAGTAAAAGAGCTGCCTCTGCAACGTTAATCGTGTTTATAAGTTTATAATAAAAACAATGAATCTACTGCACATGTTAACACAATTCAAATTCCCTTATATCTGTTCATTGACCTTTTCCAATTATAAATTGCATAAATTTAAGCTCTCTTTCGTACTCCTTCTAGGATCACGGCTCATTCAGAAAGCTTTCTCGCAAAAAGAAGGGTTTCAAAAGTAGCCTCGGGAATTTAAGAATTTATATACGTACATAATTTTTACTTTAAAAGAGCAAATAAACAAGTTGGTGGATGGAATCACAAATTCTTCGATATTCTCATCATACAGCATATAATAACAGAAACTTTTGAAGGCTTTAGACATATGTAGTGAAATGTCTACTCCTTTCAAACTGACAACCTTGATTTTGGTATATAATTAATAGCTCCCCATAGATACTCGTTACAAAGTTGATCACCGAACGCAGAATGTATTACTTGCGATTCAGAATTCTTTTGCGGGGAAAGTTTTTCCCGCATAGTATATTTTAAAAACTGACAATTCAATTAAACTATCCGCGAACATTTTTGCGTTACTAGTGAATTAGTGAATTGAAATTGTTTAACTATCTACTGAAATTTCGAATATTTATTGATAATAACGTGAATTCAGCTAGAAAATTGCAATGAGTAGATTCTAGGCAAAATTGATTTCACATGTCGATTTTGACTTATCAAAACATTCGTAAGCTACACAATTATTATTATTATTAGCTATTCGAACGAAATTTCATGTGAATTCGTTGATTCGCTGCGAAACTGTAAAATAACTTATAGCTACAATTTCTTGTTAGTAAGTGTTATGGAGTAAAGTTAGCTAAGTGTTATGGAGTAAAAGCTGACATTCCTCTCTTAGCGTACGGCCTTGCAACAAAGTTGAGGCTCAAATAGTAGATTCTGTTTAACAAAATCTTTTCGGGTCATCGATCCAACGCAGAACTTCAAATTTAATCGTATATATACGAATTTGAAACATCCGAACTATTCACGGCGCAGGAACTTTTTGAGAGCCAAATCGTGATCAATCGGCTCATAACCATGGATGACATGTGGACAGTGCTAAGGCTTCTTGGTCGCCTTACCTTGGCTTTTCTAGTGTTCGATGTACCTGCTACCATTCATTTTAGGTACTGACCCAATTTATTCCCGAAGATGGACCAACAAGATGAGAATCGAACCCAGAACCGCTTCTATCGAAGGCGAACGCGCAACCCACTTGGCTATCCCTGGGTCCCATACGATTATGATGCTAAAATCCCTATGGTTTTTGCTAAGCACTGCTCATTACTTCAAACCATCCCACTTCAAACGATCGAATTACATTCTGGGTGAGTACACTCGTAATTAATGACTAAGAGTAAATTTCGATAAAAACGGTCTCATTTAGACACAGGCTTATAAAATGGAGGTTCAGTCATCGAACTAAATTTCGAAAATAATCAATCTGTTTGGCAATTACGCGAATTCTTTCAATATTTACATCCGAAGGCAAACCGAACGTGAGGACGTTTTGATAACGCGTTCCTCGTGTGCTTGTTTGTTGAACGATATTGCTTTTCACCCCTTTACTTCCCTCATTTCTGTTTGAAAAAGGGTTTCTGGGGCAGCAGTCGAACAGGAGTGTATCGCATTGACACCTCGGGGTCGCAGAGAAGGGATCTCCACATCAATCTATCAAAGGCCGAAGGCGGTCGGACGACGTCGTTTTTCCATACCCCTGACGTAAGAGGTGGTGTGGAATTTTGACCAGAGAATTGAAAGCTTTCTTAGATTTTATCATGCCCCCTACTGTGACAAGAAGAAAGCCATGTTTTTCTTAAGCTTCCTCCTTACTGACGGTACTCCATCAAACTTACAGATATCAGTGTCGATGGCTCTATTCAACTTTGAATCTGATTTTCAGGATAATGTATTCAAAACAGTATAACGACCACTCGAAAATCCGATGAATATTAAAATTTTCTAAGTCATCTTGTCAACCATCTTCTGTTCATTAGTGAACAAAGAAAAAAATATTTTCTCTATGTTTTCATAGAATATTACTTATATCACAGAAATATAACTAGATAGTAGTAGTATTTTTGTTAAAAGTGCTTCGACATCTGAGGTAATTTCGAACGTAGGCTCCCACCGGGAATCGAACCCGGGACCTCTTTCACAGAAGTCGTACGCGTTGTCCACTTGGCTATCTGGGACCACTAAATAGTAGGTATAGCACTTTAAAAAGCTGGTAGCAATTTATATAACCTCTGAAATCGATTCATACTGTGAAATAAGGTTTAGAATCGAGTTGAGACGAAGACTTTCAGAATAACAAAATTCCTTATTCTGCACCAAACGTTCACCGATGTAAGTAAAGATTCTCAAACGGATAGCAATTTCTAACTCATGAAAAAAACTCTTTTAACAAAAATCGACGCTAAAACAATTGAGGGTAGATTCTACCTCCATGATAAAACTATTAGGAAAATTGAATCTTAAAGATAATTGAAATTCAGTAAGAGAATTATGTAAGGTCACAGATGTGAAAAGGATAACTCTAAGCAGATAATTTATTTCTATCCTATTCCAATAGAAACGAAAAATAATCCGTTCTAAAACGAAGCCAACAAACAATTGCAGTTTTATAATGAGTTAAAATAGATTATCATGTAGCAATGTACAAACAATTTGCTAGTCTGGTTTTATTTCAGTAAACAGAATTCCACCAGATGTCCCCCTAATTCATTTACAATATTCAATCAAATATATAATATTTCATTTATTAAACTGTGGGAACGGGAAGCTAGAATATCCTACAAAGTAGAATAATAAAAGAAAGTCCAACATCCACCGTTCCGTTGCCCCCATAACTAAAAATAAACGCGTTGAAGTAGGTGTAATCAAGGGGCGAGCAAGCGTGTTTATCTTCGTTCCCGGGATAATGAATCGGGGGGAGTATAAAAAAGAGTGCGACCCTTTTTCTGCTTCGAAAGGAGCGACAGGTGGCTCCGTGGAGAACAGAATATACGACGGGTGCAATGGCGGTGACACCAGAAACGAATCAAGGCTGGCAGCATGCGAGGTGTGAGCTAGAGGGAATCAGTGTTGATGCGAAGAAAACCGACGAGGAATGACGAAGACGGATTTTGCGGAGGTTTGACGGATACGTTGAAAGACAAGGAACCGAAGGAACGAAGATGAAACGTCTCTTAAAAGCCTATTTTTCCGCTATCCTCGCTTGCCTTCTGCCTCTGCGTTTCACAACTGGGCCACCACCGTTCTAGTTCCACGATGCATATCTAAATATAAAGCCCTGCGTTTCAGCGTGTCACCTAATTGAGCATGGAATCTATTCGACGTACTTTACAGCAGTATTACTACCGGGTTGCTCGAGATAGAAGTATTCGTTCTACTGCTTAGAAATAGTAAATATTAAAAGAAAAATATATTTAAAGATGCGTTTATATGTACGAATGTACCATATAATTGTACTAGTACTACTATAGATATGTACTCTTACACATACATATATATTTAAATGCAAAAATCCGAGTTTGAAATAACGGATAACAACTTTTACCTGTAAATAAACCCATTTAGGAACTTCTGATGATACGACCACAAATTTATGGAAAGTTTACATAAGGCATGAAATACTTTTAAATGCTTCTAATGTCGCTTCATTTCTATTAGTTACGAATTTATCAACCCTTTTTATGATTTCAGAAGAAGGGCCTCATAGAAACACACTTTCCTTTTGGTCATTATCAATAGGAAACGCAACTGGATTTTTCACGACACATCAAATCCTTAACGAAGCATAAAAACGCAAATGGCCATGAACCAATGGGCAAAATTTACTCTTACTTTTGTTATATTCAATTTACTGCTCTCGCATTACCAAAGAAAATTAACCAAACTCATAATCTGAACTTGATCTGTGATAAAACAAACAAGTGATGGAGATACACAACTGTGAGATGGTGACACCAGAAATATTTTAATCATAATCTTGATATTTATTCTTTAAAAAATATCAAAATTACTAAGCAAAGAGATACACATGACAAGTAATAATTAATGGAAACGAACTACATGTACAAAGGGACTTCAATTTACATCGATTCTAATTTAAATCTCAGTTGCAGTTTCTGTTGAAGTTCGAGCTAGGACTTTCTTCATCATCTGAATTTCTAGTTACCAATTTCTAGCAAACAATTGAGCTAGCATAAGATTAAAAATTGAAATTTATATAATGTATAAACATTTTTCTTTTAGTTTTACCGTTAATTTTGCCGTTTGCAAAAATTAATATTTCTGGTACCACTTGAGCCGGCCAAGAGAGTAGATGCTCAGCATCCGGGCCCCCAGATTTATAGAGCCCGGATGCTAGCAGCATTTATCAGTGATATTTTTTTCATTTTGATGATGGTCAACATCAGCCAGTTGTAGACATTTGTACCCGGACCCTCTTTGGTAGATGGCCGACCCTGCGTAGTACAATTATTTTTGCCTTTACATAGTGAACAAACTGCCTTTTTGTGCACCTAACTTCGCCTGATACATTCATATACATTTCTGTTTTCACAACCAAACGTAAATAGCTAATTCGAATTTATTTTCAAGTCCTTACTCTTTGGTAAGATAGCCAGCCGTTTCCGTAGTAATATATTTCGTAACTTGCGATTGCTTATTTTGATTTGATGGAAGTGGTGTTCTGGTCATTATCCGGAGTGCTCGACCTTTAAAAGCAAGCGTTTACGTCACACAACGAAACATAAACATATAGTGGACGTTCTGACGTACGCAAGCATCCATAAAAACTTTGAGGAAATTGGCGCATTCTCCGGTTATACCTAATGCCCTCTCAAAGAAATGTAAAGATTTCTTACAACATTATGATCCCAAATATGGAAAGAAAAGAATGGATAGTGTGAAATGCTTCATGATCGTAAAACATGGAAAATTATCAATATCACTACCCACAATAATGTTTTCGTATGTCATCAGAAAGAAGGTAACAGTGTGCATGACTTACAACTAACTCATAAACTCGGCATTCTGAGTCATTAGTAAGTTTTCACAGTTAAATAATTGCTCATAGCATATAAGCAAAAATATTGAAATAGATATGGTATATACCTAGAATTCTGACGAACTAAAATATCGATTGTATGATACAACTTTTGATATCACCCTTCATGGTCGGAAGGCAGAAGTATGAACTTGGGCGGTTAAAAATATTGCTTAATAAAAAAACTTTGTAATTAGTACCAATGTCAGACAGTAATCAAAAGAAGCAAGTGCCTCAAGGCAAAATCGAATGGACTCAAATACATAAGCGTCTAAACGATTATTAGTATCTCAATAGAACGAGCAAAAGTAGAGCCCTTACTTGAATGCAAAAAAGAAAGGATTATTCCAGATAAGATATATCCATCACGAATGTTGCAAAGTTAGAAAGTTGACAAATAAGAAGTGACTGCTGTCGTTGGGAAATCTTCACTTATCCACCATAGAAGCCCCCATTATGAAAGTAAAGGAAAAAAGTCAAAATATAGGGCAATAAGTGATCCACAAAAATAGATTTATAGGATGAATCTTGAACGAATAGATTCGAAGGGAACCATCCAACTAATAAGACGTTGGCGCTATTTATTAGCAAACTAATCTAGAAATTTAAGAATTTTAAGTCCATTAGTTTCCAGTCTCGAATACCGGAAATCCAGATATTTTTCTGATTACGGAATGGTTGTATATGTCTGTCTATTATTAATATTAACGCCTTTTCTGCTGCTGCTCAATAAATAAATGTGAGTGAGAGCACTGAATAATTAATGAATATAAATCAATGCAGATGCGTGAGAAAGGCTATTCAATAGTTATGAACGCAAATGCATTCGCTACGGCTTTTGTAGCATCGGGAAGATTATGTACTGCATCAGATGTCATAAAATTATGAAGGATACGGACAAACCAGACAACAGAGTTTAGGAGTATGGTTTATTCTAGAATGGATAACAAGGACTTCTGCGAAATAGGTTACATTTACGTGTATTTCAGCGGCAGTACATGACGAAAAACTATTAAAAGGTCCTACCTTTCATTCCATTACTTATGAAAGTTAAACTCTAGTGCTGGTGCAGAAAAAGAAATCTTGACAACATAGGTGTGAATTGAAATTCGGACGTCCACATCTGTGTTACTTAAACGTGGAAGGTAGGAAATATTTAGAAAAACGCATACTTTAGACGTAAAGTCCCAAGCTAATGAACGATGTAGCTAGACAGCGAAGATGAGTGGGTATGCTTCACTGAAGGGCAGTCGCGAGAACGAAGTCCTGAAGGATGAAAGAGAAAGTATTTAAACTCAATATAGGAAGGCGTTACCTCGTGGAAGGCCATTACAATGAAATAAAGACAGTTTCGTACACTTCCACAGCAATTTTATTTATGGCAACATGTTTCGCTAGTGTCCTAGCATCATCAGGCCAAGAAAGTATTTGTTACCTAAAATTTGAGAGTCTCAACTGGAAACGGGAGAAAGGAAAGTAACGATTAGTTGTCAACTTTCCATAAATAAACGATTGACTGATAGAGGTATATTTTATGAAATCTCTCTAAATTCGACTTCCAAAACGCATTCTTTGACAGCCTGACCAAGTTGCTAATCTTTGCCATGAATCAGATGCCCTAGAAATACGTCATCTTCAAAATTAAAACAAACGTGGGTGGAAAAATAAACAAAGAGATATTATAAAGATGTAGAGACATCAACTACAACTCATCTTCTTAGAAATCTATTATTAAATATCTATAAGAGTATTCAATGATTCCGAATCACACATATCCAGCTTCTCTTAATATCTACTTCAACCATTTCGCAATATACTCCAAAGAAAGTCTCTGGCTCACTTAATATCAACAATATTAAATAAAAAGGATTACAATATTCATGAAAAAGTTGAATAATACTACCTTAAAACGCCAATTAACTTAACAGAAATGGCGGATCGATGATTTATAACCAGTTTCAATAAAACCAATAAATATCTAAAAATATGAATGGCTGTTAAACTTGGATGTTCAGTTGAGAAATAATGGTTGGAAATCAGCATAAGCTATGTAAAGGGTTAGTGGAATCATTAAAGCTTAAAAATTAAAATTTTGAAATCCTAACGAATGCCATTCCGAATATCGCATATATCGTATTCATTGTAGATAACAAACACCCTCGCTTGTTATAGTAGTTCATAGCGGCCATGTTGAAAATCTAACTCTAGGTAAATTACATGTAAAGCTGTCCTACCATGTGTGTTGATATCAGACTGTCCCATTCTCTAAAAGTTAAGGAAAATGCTACTTTTGTATACCGATGTATAACTTTGTGCTCATTTAAAAGGCAGGCGCATTGAAACATCGAAGAAATATATTGCCTGTGTAAAAATCATAATAATAGATCGTCATTACCTTAGCGTTCTTTGAATGATAAATTGCAAAATTGAACCGTGCATGTTCATGAACATAGATCCCTAGGATGTATCAAATCTTTAAAAGCTATTAAAATGTATTAGTATTACAAGGAAACCTTTATCATGGCGTCAAACCGATATTAATGGTTCTTTGGAAAAAAATAAGGACCAAGAAACACTTATACACGTTACCACAGGATAATTTAATGAAACGACCTAGGTTTCGACGCGTCGCGTCATCGTCAGGTACAGGAAACAGAGAAAATTCACAATATATAGGAAGAGGAGCAATGAGGGGAAAGGAAGGGAGTGGGTGGGGGGTGGGTTGAGTTAGACAGAGTTACAAAAATGCGACAAAGTTTTCACCGTCGAAGAAAGGATAGGGGAAGTGAAGGGGTACAGGTTCTCGTTTATGATCGTTGACGAGGGATTTCCAAGCGTTTTAAGTATTTCTAGTTGTTTGTAGTGGTTCATCGCTCGCCCTTTGTCCACGAAATGGAGGAATTCCATTTTAAAAGAACTCCCGTGGTCTTCCTGCAAGAGATGCTCATGATCATAAACGAGAACATGTACTCCTTCACTTCCCCTATCCTTTCTTCGACGGTGAAAACTTTGTCGCATTTTTGTAACTCTGTCTAACTCAACCCACCCCCTCCCCCACCCACTCCCTTCCTTTCCCCTCATTGCTCCTCTTCCTATATACATATTGTGAATTTTCTCTGTTTCCTGTACCTGACGATGACGCGACGCGTCGAAACCTAGGTCGTTTCATTAAATTATCCTGTGGTAACGTGTATAAGTGTTTCTTATTCTTTTCATCATGAATAGCTACCACAAAGTCGAGGCCGAAGTAGTGGATTTTATTAAAATAAGGGCCAATATGTTTCAGTTTTTCCTAACGTTTGAATAACAACTAACATATCAAAATTACTGACATCGATAGATAAGAAATTGTGTAGTGGTTATAGTGCACGGCAGCATATCACAAATTCGTGAGTTCGCGATACTGCTTGGAATCAATATCCCAATATCCAATGACAACGACCCGCTTTGAGAAAAAAAGGGACATTTTAGAGAAAAATTTTATTGCCTAGGTATTTTCAAAACACTTAAGGTTTTAGCACTTGACTGAATTCAACGTTATAAATGATAAAATATAAACAAAAAGGTATAAAATTTGCGGAAGAAGAACAATGTGCAGTTATCACCGCACCAGATTTGAACTGAGGAACTTATGGATTACAGCCGCATACGCTACGCACTACAATATGTCAGTAATTATTTCCTCAAATACAAATGTAAGGAACTAAAAACGTTGTTCCATTCAGAAGGTATCACCTACAGTTACTAATGGTTCTGGTGTATCAAAGAAGCAGTGTGTAAAAAAATCGCTGAACATGAGATTGAAGTGATATGCTGAAAGGAACGAATTGACCTAAGGGAGGGTAATGCAGGGAGATCTCTTGCGGTAACAAACCCCGTCGCAGGCAAGCTGTGATAATAGATGAACTGTGATATAAACTGTGATACAAACGGTGAAAATAAAAATAAAATTAAAAAATTGATAAAACTCAGACGGTAAAAACTGTGATATGAACTGTGATACTAAGTGTGATATGAACTGTGATATGAACTGTGATATGAACGGTTGCACGAAATGTGATATGAACTGTGATAGCAAAACAATGAAATGATACAAAACGACAAACTGTAATACTAGCTAAAATGTTATAATGAGCTAACTGTAAAGAGTGAAATGTAGTACCTTGTTATTTCTTTATAACCGTTAAATTTTAAAAATAAAAAAACAGTTACTAATGGTTACTTTATACCCCAATATTTAGCACTATTACCTATACACACCAAAGTTGAAATGTAGAAATGTTTAACTGTTGAACTTCATAATAACATTTGAACTATAATTGAGGAAATTCAGTGTTATAACGAACAAGGAAAAGAAGAATCAAAACACTCCATAGAGAGTATAAACTATTTTTACTAGACCACAGAGAAATATAAATACGACCTAGGTTTCGTAGCGTTACTACATTATCAGGTGCTCTGTTCCTTTCATTGCCCTTCCATCTCCCCTTCCCCTTCCTTGCTTCCTCCCCTTCTTTTCTCATTGGTTGAGGTATTTTTGATTTTTGTATATATATATTTCTGTTTTGCTATCCATTGCCACCTGATGATGTAGCAACGCTATGAAACCTAGGTCGTATTTATATTTCTCTGTGGTCTAGTAAAAATAGTTTATACTCTCTATGGAGTGTTTTGATTCTTTGAATATTAAGAATTACCACAAAGCTAATCCTGATTCTGTGTCGTTTAAGGAAAAGAACATTTCCACCGTTACCACAATACTTTTTTATCACCCGACCATGGTTTCGACCCTAAGGTTATCATCATGTGATGTTATTCTTATTCTTTATGATGGAGAACCACCACAAAGTCGAGGCCGAATCAGTAGTTTTTACGAACTTCAGTGTCTTAAATATTGAACTATTTTAACTTCAGGACTGAAGATATTAGCACGCTTATGAAACCGGTCGCCAATTCAAAGTACCTGTGGAAAAATACAAAGTGTTTTCGTTCTGATTTGAAATCCATAGTATACAACTATATTTGCCTAATTAAACGATCCTATTTATGCATAGAATTAGGTTTTGAAAGTACGTAGTCACAGTAACCTAGTTTAATTTTCTACCAATATCTAATGGTAATCATAGGTTGTGTTTTTCCAATCCAATCCTTAAATTCCAATTACTTAAATACAGTAAAAATCTCAGGCATATAATTAATTCCTTTTTTAGAAGTAACAGTTATAATGACTCCCTCACAACTCCTTATGGGCTTTAAGGAATTAAATCAAAAAATTAATTGTGAAAAGATAACACATCGATCTATCACAGTTTAACTGTATACACTTATAAAATGATGTACGCGATAATCTAATCTATAATCTATAGATCCCCCTCTAAAGATTATGGCCTTAAAAATGAGCCACTTTTATGTCTTCTTATTGAAACTCGTGCAACATAAATAAAGGTTACATGTTTGGGAATAACTGGTATAATTTAATTTTATTTAGTGTAAGTTATAGTAGACATTTCCTTTTTTACTGATATAGCGTCATTATTCTGAGGTTGATATACGTATTTAACAAGTAATTCTATATTTTTTACTTCTTTCTGCAAATTTGAAAGTAGGACATACTGTATTCACTTTTTATAATACATGAAGAAAAAATTAGTGATTTATATGATATTTTTGATGAAACTCACGATGAATTTTGAAATATTGATAAATGAAAAAGGACGCTAGAAGTATTGATATACTTTTTTGATTTTAGATAATAATTCTTTATTTAAATATTTTATCGTAAACTTAGGTATTCTACAATGCAGACATAACCCGGAAGATAGATATACTCCACTCGAGCAGAGAGCTTGGAGTATTTAACAAGCAAAAATAAATGGTAAGCAGGGGCATAGGTTGATGGATGGGTAGCAGGGATGGATGGTTCCTACTCCGGGTAGGGGTTTTTTGATCTCCTGGGTTAGGGAATGTTGTGTCCCCCCAGAGTAGGGGATGGGTGGTTCCCCCCGGGGTAGAGGATAGGTGGGTCCCCCGGGGCAGTGGATGGGTGTCCCTCTAGAGTAGGGGATGGGTTGGTTCATCTGGGTTGGGAATAGGTGGGTCCCCCAGAGGTAGGGCTAGACGGGTCTCCCCCGAGTGTGGGATGGGTAGGTCCCCGCGGTGTTAGGGTGGGTAGGTTATTGGTGGCTCCCCTCAGGGTGTGTGGTGGGTAGAGACCCCATGGTGTGGGATGGGGTTACCCCGGAGTGCGAGATTCCCTCAGGGGTAGGGGATAGGTGAGTTCCACAGGTGTAGGGTAGGTGGGTCTTTCCGGGGTGCGAGATGGTTAGGTCCCCACGGGGTGTGGGATTTGTGGATATGGGATGGGTGTGTCTAGTGGTTGGGAATATATTTTTATGGGAATCGTATTTGGTTTAGATGTCCTTTAAAAGCATCTGAGCTAGCAAAATGTTGCGTTGTTTGTAAAATATTGCTTGTAAAAGATAAAATGATCGAACAGAGAAAAATGGAACGCAATAGCGCAGTTCATAGAGCTAGGGAATAAGGACCACGCCGAAGTAATGCGCAAGCGGTGCCAGCGTGACGTCCTAGACGAAGAAGGGGTGGGGTTTAGTGGGTATTCTCACAATTTCCCGAGCGAGTCCCACACACGGGGAGGCTCCGTAGGCCACCTGTCAGGGTGCGTAAATGCATTCCCTACCCCTAAAAAAAAATCAACTTTCGAAACTCTTGAGACGTTTGTGATTAAATTACGTTCATTCAATAACTTGTAAAAGCTCTAAGCGCAATCTTTTGCTTTGTGAGTGTCAAACACTTCAACAAAAGCCAGGACTCATTGCAGTACACTCGGGGCGAAACTTAAAGGTTTCCCAGTTAAACGAGCTTCAGATTAAAATCACGAAGAGCACACCGAACGAATTAAACAGGAGCATTCGCTGACCCAGACTATCACCGAGGTCAAGAGATTAAAATCCTGTTTAAGAGGTCGAAAATCTCCGCAATGATTTATCCGACTTTCCACTGCTTCATGGTTGGTCCAGGATATAAGTCCACAAAGGTGCTCAGATGGCCTGTCTGCGTAGAGAAGCTTATCCGAGGAGGAAGTAAGCTAGGGCGTCCTTTTAGGCTACCTGTTTGAAGGGCTTAGACTAAGAGATAAGCTGATTAAATACTGGGCTTCACAGAAAAATGGCGAAGGCGGAAAACGAAAAAGTCACGCTAAAACTGGGCCTCTCGAAAGGGAGCTCTTAAATTTCTCGTATCGACGTCTTTTTCTTTTGAGAGATAATTAGAAAATAAAAAAGGACGATCTCCCGGAGGATTTTATTCATTAGGTATATTTAATCAAAGCTGCGTCGTGTTTTCGAAAGCAAAATATGTATTACACTTATCTTACTCCTAAGTTTGCTGTTTGTGGGGATTTCCATCCATAGTCAAAATTATCGACTGTGGAAAATTGAGAACTATCTACGAAAGAGAAGCTTCTCTTTACACGAATAAGCATAGGAAATTCTTTTAAGATCTTATCTGATTGTACAATTGAATTGAAAATTATTTAAACTAGATATTTTTAAGTTGATAAATAGA
This sequence comes from Ladona fulva, assembly GCA_000376725.2. NCBI lineage: Eukaryota > Metazoa > Arthropoda > Insecta > Odonata > Libellulidae > Ladona > Ladona fulva. The sequence continues at coordinate 1,255,736 of KZ308261.1, forward strand.
TACATTTTCTCCTATTTTGCGAAACATGCTTGGATTTAGATGAACTGACATATGTATGTACTTGTGAGATTTATTTAGGTGATATTTCTATATGCAAGGTAATACAGAAATATCTATGAATCGTAACGACCGAAGAGAGAAAAAAGCTATGATATGTTTTAATAAAGTGACTTTGTCAATGCTAAGGTGGGAAAGGCAACATTGGTGAAGGCCGAACCAAACTGAATAATAACGAGTTATAAGAGGTCAGTTCATGGACTCCTTGGCTTCCTTAACGACTTGTCCGGACCGCTTCAGAAAAACTAATTGATAATTAATCAGATAACTCGATTTCTTTGCAAAGAAACATCTTGGGCTGCAACGGCAATTTAACTTGTGACCACAGGACATTAGTTAAAAAATTGTCAACTTGAGCGAATTTTAAATTTCGAAAACCTTTCAGAAAAAAAATTAGAGAAGTGTATTCCCATCAACGTCAGTATCGAGGAAATTGATCTGGTACACTTAAGCGCCTTGATGGATTGGCATCATCGTCTAAACTTGCATTTCAGATCCAAAGCAGGCAAAAACAAACTTGTGCGTGAGGTAATCGAACAATTGAGATAGTTGTTTCCTTCTATCAACATCATCTTTACAAATCACAACTAGTTTCTATGGAGAAAAACGAATTAAATCACCTACTCCATGAACGAAGTTTTTGTGCCCCATTACAAAAAAACTGCTAATTTCCCTCCTTTTCCATTCTTCCGAGCTCATTCGAATACTCGAGTGAAAAATGAAAATGAAATCTTTACACCTGGAAGTGATCCAAATAAGGACGAAGGTAAACACCTCTCGGAACTTATCCATCCCTGTATTTCTATACCTCCCTTCCTCATAAAAAAACAGCCTATTCACGAAGACCAAGGTCTCAATTTATTGCTTTTGCGGCCAAAAGAATAACAGGCTCACACCGTTCATGCAATCTTCCTATTTTCTCGAAGAGCGTCAAAAACCGAGGATATTGCCCCAGGAAGCAGGTGAGCCAGGTATCTCTTTCGAACGGTATTACGCATTGTCCTCTCTGATTACACATTAGGAATATATTTCCAGGGCCAGAGTCAGCCGCCTCAGGGAGTGTTCAGTTTGGAGTTTAAATTACAGGAAGATTGCTTTTAGAAAGCGTATAAAAACAAACAGGTACCCATCGCCAACTGTTTTGATGCATTTGTCCCGAATGTAGTTTTTAAAAGACTTAAAATCACATCTTCCTTTGATTTGAAAGACGACAATATTTAGGTTTAATTACTCGATCTCTATGGATGCAACGAATTGCCTTTTTGTGCTACATAACGTGCTATTGAGAATCTGTGAGTAGGAAACGCTTAGTTTTAAATGCAGTGATATAAGCATTACCCAAATCCTATTTAAGCTAAAGGACATCAAGGCTTAAAAGCGAACATTAACGTTTAATGCGAGACGATTTATGCTCGATTAATTCGTCAAAAATATTAACATACCAAAATACGCGAAATATGTTCCCAACGAGGTTAATTAACGTAAAGAAAGAATTATATATCCTTATTGGCGAATTTTTGCCCCTGCAGATTTTTTTATTCTGATGCATGCCAAACATCTACTCATAAAAAGTTGTTTAATATTCCACTCTGGTTATTGCTATCCTGCATTGAAGTTCTGCCTTTATTATTTTCACCTGAATTAATCAATCTCCCGTGAATTTCAGCAATACTGTTTAACACGTTATTGGACAAAATATTTACTACTGCTAGTTAACTGTATAAATAGTTTTTTTCTGAGTATTTTCAAAAATCCTCCAATTATAGCAATCGGTTTGCGATATCAACCTTAATATATAAAATTTCCCACCTACCTAATTAATAATTTAGCAAAAGAAGTCAACAGGTAATTGAAACTATTAAAAAAATGCAAATGATCTTTACCTCAAGAATGTAAAAATGTTACTGTAAACTTCATTTTAATTGATAACGAATGAATATGAATGGCATAATTTTCATACATTTTTCATTTTCAGTGTAGAGCCATCATTATTTCTCAAGATTAGTAAAACCCACCAAACACTCATGGTTAATCAGAGAAGAAAGGGTGAGAAACTTGAAGCGGGTATGGTGTCAGCCAATGGATCCCGAGAATCCTTAATGAGATCCCGACCAAGGAAGCGTTGAAGACGTTTACGAGCAACATGGAATGGAACAGGGTTAAAACACTCTGCGTTGGAACGTATCAGTTATTTAGCAATTGTTTACATCCATTCAAAATCAATGTTACATATAATTGTCTGATATGCCTCCAATATTCAAGACTGGCGGGTAAAAGATATGCTGTAGTCAGCTTTTCTAAATTAGTAATGAAATAGAATCTATGATAGGATGAGTATGAACTTTGTAAAACTCTCATCTATTTAGTCTTAACGTATGTACTGTTAGTGAAGTCAAAATAACTCTAGTCTATTTTCGGAGGTCAGGATATCTTTCCACAGAGACTGTCGCTACTCTGTTTTAAATTTAGCACACAAAATAGCACGAATTTGTGCTACTGCATTAGATGCACGGTTCTTAATTAGATTCATACATTCTCGACATGCTCTAATACTCTTTTAATCGAGTCAATTTTAATTCAGTTGTTCAGTTGTAGTTGTGTGTTCAACTTGTAGTGTTATAACTAGCTGTCATTTAAAATATTAACAAACTGTTTCTTACTATGTTGTCCCTATTTAACAATATTTCTTCCAAACTGTCGGTATGCACTCGTACATACTTTTCTATTTTACCCCTATGTATTCGAATCATTATTTTTCTTAGATCTTCCTCCATCACGTCGTTATACGAAAGGGCCTCATAATTGAGTTTGCCTACGGCTTGGATTTCCAACTCGTCGGCTCAGGGTATTCCCACCACCTTTAGACAAGAAAACGCTTTACTCTCTCTACCAACAGTTGGCGACACCTCCGACCTTTCTCACGGAGTTCAGTGGGCTTCGTCCAGTTAGACATCCCCCAAGGTAAGGAACGCATCCCTTTGGTGACACGCTGCAAAAGGCATGGTAACGACGAATGATGAGCTTTGCCATGGGGTGACGCGCGGCGACGGCCGTATCGATTTGCGATATATCGCAGGAGCGAGAAGCAACTACACGACCGCGATTCCGTCGCACTCGCTCGAGAGAATCGATATCCCCGCAAGAGTGTGATGTTTCCGTCGTCGACTCCCTAATTATCTCATCCCAGACGTCGGCTTTCACGGGGCACGTGCTTCAGAAACAAAAAAAACGCGCGAATTGCGGGGACGAAACTAAGGGAAAGGCGTGACTCGAAGAATACGCTCGGTTGAAAAGGAAATCGGTGAAAAAGGAAACGCTTTATATTTAAGTCGTTCCTTTATGCGGATGAACTCCGTGGTTGCTATGAATATTCAACGCCGCCTCTTGGTTGCGAATGCAAGTTCTCCCCGGCGTCGAATGAAATTTGCATTCAGAACTCGACGAGAAATATAGCTGTGCGTCGGAATTTATGTTTGCGATCGAACAAAATAAACAGACGGAGCGTTCAAAAAATAAAGCATGAAGACTGAGAGAGAAGTAATTAAAAAGTTTCGGCGGGAGCGAATGCGGAGCGCAAATGGTTTCCTTATGGTTTCAAGGAACGAAATAAGAGTTCAATTTTTACCCGCTTATAAACCCCCCTCACGTGGTTGACTATTTACGAAAATATAATATCCTGGGGGATATATTTGCTTTGGATGCGGGGGAAAATGATCTATACTAGATCGACACGGGAACTGTAGGACCGCATCCACATGACATAAAAAGAACGCGGGCCGCAAACGAGGAATAACATTTCCATAAGTAGAAAATAATAAATACGAAAGATAAATACTACCTATATAAATTTTCATTGGATTAAGGTAATGTGTATCAAAATTGCACGGTAAAGCTGTACGGCTGAATTTTAAGGAATAATATGTGTGTAAAATAGCTACATGACTGGGACTCGAACCCAGGTCTTCCACTGTCCAGTTAGAATACCAGCCCGGAAAGTGGGAGACCTGGCTTCGAGTCCCAATCATTTTGCTATTTTTTACACTTGTTATTTCTTGAAATGTTCATTGCTAGCATAATTTTCCTAAGTATTGCAAACCTCGAGGTAAATACATGTACCACGGTACATGTAATATAAGGGCATAAACCATGCGCTTACACGACTATTTATCTCATTTCTTTTTATTAATGCTTAAAATGTCATTAAGTCTTTTATTAAGTTATCAGAATTTTTTTCCAAAAATATGTAGTTTAACACATATTCGGTTTACTTTCGTCATGCGATTTCAAAACACTGAAATGAATTTTGCCAAATTACCATGCATTTCTTGTTCGGATAATTTCGGAGATGGAAAACGCGAGTAATTCAAATGATAGGAATGAAAGTGGAATGCCATTACTGGTGCGTGATTATGTGAATTTTCTGAGAGGTAGACATAGGCAGAAGGCAGATAACTTCCTAAAGATTCGGTACGTGCGGATTGCTAAGAACGCTTTTCACTCCAAAATCACTCATTTATAAGCCATACAATTCTCTAAGATTCTCCCTTATCTTCAATGGAGATGTCATGCTTCGAATCAAAAGGAATCAAAAGCTTCCCTTACATTTCCTAACAGAAAATGTAAATGATGATGGAATCTCGGACACCTTAAGAATAAAGGTAAGGTAATTTGAAATTAGGCAAGATTACTCATTTACTCATACGGATACCACGCGAAAATGGCTTCGATAAGTTGTCTGTGTGCTTATATTCAACGCATGAATTATATTTGAAGATATTTGATAGTAGATGTCTTTCACTTCCACAAAGTACGCATCTGTGTATAAACACACTAATACTACAAATGATTTTCATGTTTGTGAACATTATCCTTACTCCTGAAATGCAGTGGTAATGCAAAAACCTAATCAAAATTGTCTGAAAATGATAATCATAAAGTTTGGAAAATATATCCATCATAACGCATAAAACTGCTTCTGGTACACTTATTCCAGGGTTATAGAGCTTCTCAACTGACGACGACGAATTATCGTTATCTAAAATATTGTATCACAATTTTCGTTGAAAGTGCAAAGAAGGTATTCTAACAGCGCAACCAGACTGCAATTTTAAAAATGTTAGGAAAAAATTAAGTTAAACGAATGAAATTTATCACCCCTCATCTTATGATGACACACTCTCCCTCTCATTTTAGACATCCCAAAAGTCACTATGGAATTCTTAAAGTTCATACTTTTGTAGAACACACAGATATAACTTTTATTCGTCTAACTATGGTTAATTTGGTTTTTATATTATTCGAGTAAAATATGCTTACCAATGTAGTAAGTGAGAAGAATTTCATCCGAAATGGAAACTATTTACAGATGAATTTTTCTATGAAATACCTTACGCGTCATGAAGCAAAAAGAAAGTAAGAGAACATAACCGCATGCGGAAACGGAATTTTGATTAACAGAAAGGGTTAGAAGAAGATTAAGTAACATAAAGAATAGATGATAGATATATTCTATATATAATAGAAGATAGACTAGAAAGAATGATGGAAGATATTTGAGTAGCAAAATCTCTCAATTATATAAGGAGTCGCGTAAAGAATAGCAACCTATGTTGCTAATTGGAAGAGTGATCATGAAAAAAGAAGAAATTTAGAGGTCGCCGCGAGATAAATTCAGGTATGCTACTGGGCTGACGTTTAAAGCACTTGAATTTATCAAGGGGTCGTCCTGTCATTTGACAATCGCGAAACAACTCCGAGCAAATAGCTTAAATGACTTTAATTACCAAGGTACTCCAAACAGTAAACACTAACTAACCAAGTTCAACAGTCTAAGTTGCTCGTGACATTGACATCACCATTATTCCGAGCCCAGGAGTTAATTCCACGCCGTGTATAAGGCTTGCCTAACTTAGTTTTAGTTTCAAAGCAGTCCTTTGCAATAAGACGTAAGCTTGATGCGATTTCGTAATTTTGATCTGTGGAGACAAGGGAACCAAAGCTGTGCCGTATTTCATTATAAGTGACGCCAGATATAAAAGCTCCATCGTGTTTTCTTCAATTATAGCAGTTAGAACTCATGTTTAACATATTTACATGGAATTATTTTTTGTAAATGATATTTTTCCAGCAGTTAATTACTTCCGTTTCCATAGCAAATCTACATCAACGGTTGCTATCAATAATGTTTAAAACAGCGTAATTTTAGACATATTTTCTTCGCAATATAAGAGATTTAAGCACTTTGAAAAATAATAAACATTAAAGCATTTCATAAAACAAAAGTCCTTTATAGGAATCGATAAACATTAATTCCATTAGTAAATATTTCCGACTACTAACCGTGAAATATAGAAATTATTGTGTAAAAATAACATATTAGCAGTCCGAAATATCGTTACGCAATAAAATTATGGTATATTATACGATGAAAGACTAAACAAGTAGAAAGCATTTGAATATTTCCGTATTGCCTTGGAATATTGCACGGTATTGGGAATATTACTAATACATTTGTCTGATACCAATTTTTAACACTCATTAATATTATCATTTTAGTATAGCCATAACATAATCTTACCCGAAATGCAAAAAACAACGCAACAAAAAACAACTGTGGCGCTAGATATGGGAGGTTTTTTTAGCGTATTAGTTAAAATACTGAAACGATACAGAATAGTATATTATAGTTCTATCCTTAACTAATGTCAATAGAGAGACTTCAAAGTTATCTTCACCTCTTGCACGAAGAAGATCTGCCTTAGGATTGCTGTTCAAGAATAGTTACGCATACCATTGAAATTTGCATAATTCGTACTTGTGGCTCACTGCAACATTTGACTACAGAAGCTCTGCTCCTAGGATTTTAGCATCAAAACTCCTTTCAAGGAATGGCTCTATGCACGTATGATAATGATAAAATATAATCAGTCACTTTATTAGCTTCTGTTGCGTATTCTTATGGGAAATGTCTTTCGTATATTATAATGTTAATTATAGAAGCGATTCGAAGTACTCAGCTTGAATTCAGTCGCTGTATTTATGAAATTTCGCAGTATTCTGGTTAAAAAGTTTTTCAAGTTCCAAAAAGTAGAGAAAAGTAATGCTTATGGAAACATCGATGGTGAAAAATTATTAGTTATCGATTCACATTGCTAAGAATAGATTAACAGAACGAGATGGAAATGTTTCGTAATAATTTACCTAACGATCACTTTACTTTTTTACTCATCATCACACTAGACAAATTTTGCAAAGTATATCTTGGTTTACCTCATTACTTAAGTTTGGTAAGGAAACAAAGTTAATAAATGAAACTCAAAGTAGAAGAAGAATGCTTGACTAATCTTCTTCAAGCCAAATAAAGGAAGGGCAGAGAGAAAGTCAGGAAAATCTTCGGTTGAAGTGAAAGGAAAGATAATACTAAGTCGTTAAGAGGATTGTCGCGAATAAATTTAGGGGAAAAACTAATAAATTTTAATGAAGAGTTACTGAAGACAGCTTTTAATAGAGGTCATCGTACCATTTAAAGTTTGTCGCCAAGCAAATGTTTTTGTTTACATTGGTATTCTAAATTCTGTGTCGGTGAAACATAAATACCTAATGTATTACGAGTATGAGGATAAATATTGTAAACACATTATAGGATAATAAAAATAAATAATGAAAATTAAATATAAATTGTGAGCTAATTATTTTTTTTTGCCTCTGAGTAGATACGGAAGACGTTATCCATATGTAATATTCATCTGACCTTATAACGCAGACGAGTATAAATTTATCATAATAACGTTAATATTTAGGTAAACCAGAGTTAATCCAATGCTTCAGAGTATACTTCACCTAATAACTATGAAGTTGGTACATTTCATTGCCTAAGAGATACATCATTAGAACAATGAACTGTAAATGTATTTCATATGCTGATATCTACTTCAAAAGGAAAGGATAAAATGCCATAATCCCTTGGAAGTGATACGGCCAATGGAGGATTATGGAGCCCCTAATTAAAAGAAGGAACGCAAAGTAAAAAGGAATGAAACGCTTCAGAAGGAATGAAGAGAATGAGAAAAACCTGAGACTTGGGTTCGAGTCCCAGTTATGTCGCTATTTTTCACACTTGTTATTCCTTTGGGATCAGCGGCACGACTTCATCGTGCAAAGAAGTTCACCTTTCCTTAAGAAATTATATTCCATCCTAATTACCTTTCTCCTACCAATCCATATAACTCATTTTCAATTTTTGTTCTTTTACTATATTTTGTAATATAAAAAATAGTTTCACGGAGTTGTTTCATTGTTTTAACCCTTTCACTCCCAGGCGGCTGATATATTGGCCGCGCCAAGTCCTTCCAAAAAGCCCAATATATCGGCCGAAAGTTTAAAATTAGATTCCCAGTAATTTATTAGTTTTTAATTAGTGCTTTAAATTTCAAGCGACAAAAGAAATTAATTTTATCAAATCTAACGACCTTACTACGCATAGTGGAATATTTTCAAGCATATCGTTGTAGAGCTGTAACCATAGTATTTTTTTAATATACAGAATATATCGTAAAATTACGCCTGGTCTTTTTGGGGTAAAAAACGAAAATGGCCGTGGGAGTGAAAGGGTTAAATAAGGCAGAGAGAGCAGATTTAAAAGGCGATTATTGATAAAGTGAACGTATAACGTAATATACACAGAAACTGGGCATCCAGCTACGCTGAGCAAAATCCAGTCATCTAATTATGTGCCACTTAAAAGGTTAAATTTGTTTGGAAAGATGGGTCGAAGCTTAAAAAAGAAATACTCCAATGCATTCAGTGTACAGAAAACCAAGTTATCCGCGTCTGTTTTAGATCAGTAGAAATTTGATAGTGGTCTTTACAAAAATACAGCAGCGTTTATTATGCTTCACTGCAGCGTTGCTGGAGCGTGAGAAAAACATAGCACTCCTGTTTCGGTTCTTTTGTTTTTTTCACAGCCCTCCTGGAAATCGAGTGAATTATTTGTATTAAGATTTTCCCCACGGATTCGCCGCATCCACGGGCTGACGGACGCAGAAAATTGGATTTAAAATATAGGCACGAGAAAATCTTTTTACGTTTTTTCACCCGTGAATGATCCTTCGGTAATAATAACGATAAAAAAATTGGAAAAAAATCTCTTGAGCCGTACGTGAATAAACATATCAAAACTTCGGTTGAACAGACAATTTTCTCTGTATGAATAATGAATGAAGTAACCATAGAAATAATGACAAGCAAATGTTTCGATAATTGGCGATTCCGATAAGTTACTACTCAAACAATTCGCCTATTCTATTCTTCGGAATTTGTATTTATTTTAATCTTCCGTACCTAGTAGCCATGGAAACTAAATAAACACGCTCTGAAACGCAGAAACGGAACGGGTTAAATTTTTATGCTTCTTCCATCATGAGGGTTATATGACTAGCATTCCTTGATGACCTACATTGGGATCATTGCTTACACGAGGTTACGTTCCCTGTCAAACACACTGGGTCTTTGAAGTCAGCATGGGGTGTAGAAACTTAACTTAATGAAGGAAAACCATGCACAATATGCAACCACAGCGAGCCGTGACCTGGTCAACATCTCACGTTCTTATCTCAATAAATAGGCTTGCTTGGATGTACGGAAAGTAGAATCACTTTTCTGCGTAAAGAAGTGGGGTTTTTAATTCATAGAGATGTCACCCTCCAATCACCACTTTGGAACAAACAAACTATCTGTGCAAGGACAAAAAGATAGTGCGGTTGTGATCAGTGCATGGCAGAAAAGATAAACTACACAGCTTGTGGATCTTACGAAGTTTAGCTTTTCTTACCAGCTGCCATGGGTTTGTTTGAGATTTTTTATAGAAACAAATGAACCAGAATGAAATTTCAACTTCAACTTGAGAGACGGATGCCGAAAAACTGTTTCGACAGTAATCAAAACAATTAAACCTTACATAAAACATATATTATACGAATAATATGTTTTACATAAAATTACGCAATCGTTTTCCCAATTAATCTCCTTTTTCTCCCAAACTTCTTTTGCCATTTCACCTCGATGATTTTCTGCTGATAATATTTTTATTTATAATTATTAACGCAATTTTTTTGGGTTTATCTTTTATTCGTCAGGAGATGTTTTGTTAAATCACTTAATATTAAGTCAATTGATTAAATTAACACATTCAGATGCTACTTGTAGGAACATCGCTATGGTGACATACATACTTGGTGAGTTCCAGAAAAAATATTCTTATTCTTTTGTACGACCGGTTATAAGAATAGAAAGATAATTAATAAAAAAATACATAATAATAAAAACATTTTTGTGGAATTTCCCAAGGCTTCTTCTTTATGTGCGTTGTCAGTGAATTAATTTATATCCGGTATATAGTTGTACATATATAGTTGTATATAATAATAATAATAATAAAGCGTCTTTATTTATTATATTGTAGTAAGCGGGCCAGAGTGGCTTCAGCGGCAAAGTTTAACACGCAATTCGCCTACTCGACTACTTCATTAATTATGTTATAAATAAAATAGCAAGTAGTACGGCGCAAATGGATGAATAGGTTGATTAAAACTCAAACTGCAAATTCATATATACACAAAGATACTCACTAGAATAAGGAATGCAGACATACAGTATAAAAGTATTTTTTGAATCGTTTACCCCACCAAGAAATCTCAGTAATAATAATGCAACAGTCATCACGAGAAAAATTATTCATCGACGAAATATTGGAAATAGAATTTTAATAGCTTTATATCGCGGAATTGTATCCATCAAAGGTCACATGCAGATTCCATGATGAGAAATCAAAATGTCAAAGTTAAATCCTGAGTTATTTCACAGAAAAAAAACCAAATGGAATGATCATAAGTGAATACCGTAAAGGTAGCGGCTGTAAGCGGAGCAACGTTCAAAGTTTTACGTAAAAAATATGAGTTCGACTAAAAGTAAATCAATGCGAAGCATTGAAAAAAAATCTGCCTTCGACTGCTGCAGAGGATGGTAAACATTATATCCTCAGAAATTTAACGAAAAAGGAATTACATTGAACTTGCATATACCTATTTTGGATAATAGAAAAGGATTGGGTCATGTAACGGAGCACTTGAAAACTCCTTTTGCGAAAAATGTGTAATAATTAGAAAAGTTTATACTGCAATGAATGAAGCATAACAAAAAGGAACTCTATAATATTGACAATTCCTTCTTTGTAAAGAACGTACTAGGATGATAGCTCCAAAATAATGGAAAAAGTAATAGCAATTACAATAATAATAATATGAAATGAACTTCTACCACATTACTGTTTAACTCGTTATTATTATAAAGTGATCCATTGTTTCGACTTCAGAGTAAAGATAGCCCTACTTGATGAGAATGAAATTACGTTAAAAGTAGTTTTTATTCCTCTCTTACACTCTTACTATTGTTGTTATTATTTATATTTGCCATAGTTACTATAGTTGTTAATACTAATGTTCGTTTAGTTGTTAATATCATTGATAATATTATTGTTTGCTATTACTGAATGAAAATCATAGTTAAATACTACCTTATTATTGCTGCGACATCAGTGAAAGTAACTAAAAGTCCATGCAGCTGAGCTGAGTAAATAGCACGTCAATTAATTAACCAAGCGAGAGAATGAAGATAAAAGGGGAAAGCGGGAAAGAGAGTGGAAAAGCGTGCGTCACATGAGGAGAAAAACGCAGGGGAAAGGAAAGACGAGAAGATGGTACATCCTCCGAGATAGCGAACGTGGAGCGAGGCATAAATAGGAGTGAGGTGAAGTGCTGAGAGTTTTATGGTCGAGGAGAAATGGAGAGAGGTAGGTAAAGAAAGGGAGTGAGGGAGTTGATAGCGGCGCCTCGAGTCGGCCTTAAAGCGATGGTCGGCGGATGCAGACCTAAAGAGGATAGGAATGAGATAAAAAGTTGACAAACGATGGGCGCGAGGCAAAAACAGGTAAGCAACGTCAATGGACACTTGATTGTGGACATCAATGGAGTCTATGCATTCGATTATTCTATTTTGAATCATCCGGGTTTGTTAACGCATAATGCGAGCGTAATTCTGCGCACGTAGTAATGGGCACACAGAAATGCACTTTATTATTGAGATGATTTTAACTGCGACGTATATATATATATCAGCATGGATAAAATATGTAAAAAAAGCATGAGTGTTATTCTGTATATGTTATTCCATGAGAATGCACATACGTTTGCACTCTCTGATTATATTTTAACTCAAATTTGAGTTCTAATAGAATTCTTGATCATAGTCGAAGGAACCTGCTCATCTGCTTGTCCTAAGGTGATAATTTAGCTTCATTATAGACTATCATAGTCTTCCGATGCTAAGCCAAATTCTTCAATGTTATTCAAGATCTAATGATTTAACGGGCGATGAATGATGAATGACCCAAGCTGGGTTATTTATAACTATATTGCTACTGCAACCATAAAACATAAATAATCAATTTAATGTGAAAACAATGACAATGAATGATTGTACTGGATTTAACTTTTGGAATATATTTGATTCAAATAGGTTGAGACCAATGTTACCGCTGCTTTTTCAATCCACTTCCACCCCAATACTAAATAATAATATAGTTTTAATTCGTAACATTATACTCATATTAACATATTGTTAACATATCTATCCTATCACCGCGCTATTGTTAATCCTTTATTGTTCTACAAATGTGTTATCATCATTCAAAGCATTAGTAATATATCTTTTCCTTCAAAACATTCCCCACTTTGCTGTCAGGCAAAAGAATACTTTTGAAACTTCTCAGAATTTTCTCTTCAGATGGGCTTAACAGCTGATATTTCGTAAACATCGCCATCTTTCGTGTCTTTACTCCAGATGTCACTGATAAGCTATCACAATCCTTGAAGTTTTTGCTACTTGGCTTGTGTTTCTCCAGTTTTGGTTACTGAAAACGAATCCCACGTTTTTATACACAACGAAAAAATAGCAAAACTTTCGGCTTAAGCAAATATAATCTAAATATATGAAACAGTAAACTTCCGTCTTGCTTCGTGGGTTCAAAATGAGCATCATATTCTTAAAAACTTGAGAAAAAAATTGCAACGACCCCGAATCCCTGCCACACGCCGAAAGGCGGCTTGCAGGGTACTAATGTAGATGTAGATGAATCCATTAAAGTTCTTAACTAGACGTGGAGAAACGTTAGAAGTAAAGCGTTGAGTACAAAAGGTTAAGATTTTCCTTAGCCATCTCATTTTATGGATTTCGGTCCCCCGATTTTAAGTTATATTATATATACATACACACACACACACACA